>CM051266.1:47250949-47658449 GCA_027921565.1 Artemia sinica | reverse complement strand
AGATATCCAAAGACAGAGTCATATCATTCAACGCTTGAATATTCATTTATGTGGTGAATCCTAAGTGCAGGAAATTAACCAAGCCCGGGAAGATTTGGTGGATATTGGACAACAAGGTTCAATGTTATAAGCGTATTTTCGACAAAACTAGACGCTGAAGCAAATGCATGCAAACCAGAATCACTACTATTATTGGCAAATGCCCGATCATTTGCAATTGGATGAAAAAATAAAGACATGGGAGCCACGAATCCGTTAACTGCGTGTCATTGGTCGAATTCACAACGTAAATTATATAGCTCATTCAGTACGCTTCCATTTGCGAGAACTTTACTATCATGTGAAGGATGCAACAAGCTTTGAAGATTTTCCTTACTGTGAATAGCATCTGCTATATGACATAAAAACAAGCTTCTCTGGCTCCTGGCATCGAATTCAACGATAAACAGTGGATAGATGGTTTAGAAGAATCACAATGATCCACAAAAGCCTTCTGTAATACGAATACTCTTGGTTCAAATTCCTGTTTTCGGATGTCCTGCAGACCCCAAAGGTTTTCGGGTAAAGATTGAAAAATCAGTTGGCTCAAGATTTTATTCCTCAATTACGATGAATTAATGTATCTGAGGATGATGTAATCAAACTTGCTTGTCGTATTATTGCATCCAGGTTATATACGATTGCAACAGAAGATCAAAATTTTAGTTCCTGGGTGGAACAATATGGTCTGGACGGCATTGAAACTTATCAAGACGACCGAAACATGGACGTTGTAAATGCTGATGAATCAGCTATTACTGCAGAACGCGTGTATTGGGTTCTGCAAGGAAAAAGAGCTTGAAATTGTGGACAATGTTTACGGGTAATAAATGATTCTAGCTATGTTGGAAAAGAAGTTTTTCATGGATGGACCAGGTGGTACCGGCATTCTGTATGGCCAGAATCGCAAATTAGAATTTTATAGTGTTTGCTGGAATAGCACATCTCTGTTACTTGTTGGACAAACAATACACAAAACATTTGGCCTTGAAGTTCCGCTTCCATCATATTGAATTTCCAGCATAAAGCCCGGCTCAAAAGTAGTAACCTAGGTGCTGATCCTGGTAGTGATTGCGTAATATGCCTTACCACGGGTCAGTCACCTATTACTACGAACGGTACTTGCCTTACCAGACGGGTTTTTCTGAGGCAACAGCCATTTTTTTTGGGGGGGGTCAAACAGAGAGAGAGAGAGTGGCGGTTACTGCATATACGGTAACTTGATTAGTAGTTGGATTCAAATATAAGGAGTAATTTTCATTGTAGTTCATATTAGTAAGAGAATTGAATTCAGAGAGAGAATAGTTTATTTGAGAGGATATTAATGGAGAAAAAATGAGTGGTGCATTTACATTATTGGAGATTAATGATGGAACCGACAGCAGCAGCAGCAATGATATACGAGTACCCAATGTAGCTGTGGAAATAACCGTTGGCTGTAGACTATGCCTTGAATGGGATAGTATGTACGCTAGATACGTGATATCATTAAGCAAGTTTAAGCAGGAGGAGCATCTATGTTTTGCTGGAAAAGTGAATATTCTCCATATAAATAAACTTCGATCAGCATTAGATGCCCTATCGAAATATATTGATGAGAACAAAATGCATCAGTGAATATTATTATTGTAAATATGTTCAATAAAAATGTTTCTAAATCAATGGTATTTTTTTCTTTCTATAGTAGACTAGCGTATATTTTCTAGAGTACAAAAAGAAATTCTGGTTAGTCTGAAGTTGGTTGTGAGAGAGTTAGGACTCTAAAAAAAATGGATAGATTCGAGAAAGAGCGAATCATGAGGAATCTAGTTCTTATGGAAAAATGTTTGATTCTAGATGATGATTTTCTAGAGTTGTCTATTCAAAGGAAGATATTTTCTCGGGGAATGCTTGTTGATATAATGAAAACTGATTCTCCATCATTAGACTATTGTATGAAGCTTCTACGTCGTGGTCCAAATGCATTTACACAATTTATTGATATATTGATCACGACACGGCAAAATGATATTGTGGATATGCTTTTAAACATTAGTTTTGAAATTTAGGACTTTTTTCATGAGAAAGATGGTGTTCAAGGATGATTTACTCCTCTCTCTCTCTCTATCTCAGACAATTTTTGTTGTTGCTAGCTCAGTTTCATTGTGGTAGTGAGATTGTCAACACATGACAAAATGTTCCATACATGTCCGTTATGTATGTGCACACTGGGCAGCTGGTCATCATCATGTGAGAATTGCACAATGATTGACGAGTATGATGAAAAGTGTAGATTATGCAACCCGTGTAAATTGCATAGGGGATATGCTGTACAAATTAAAGGTTGTAATTCCTGTTTTGAAGAGGTGTGTGACTCTCATCCTAGAGGTCACCTATGCTCCAATTGTCATTATGATAAATGTAATCAGTGGGAGAATACATATCCCGGTATGATTGGAAAGAATCCTAACCGTGATTTTAGTTTATTGCTACGAGATTGGTATCGTCGTGGTTTTAGATTGTTCTGGGAGGAGGAAGCGGGTCAACGATTCAACTGTTGAAACAACAAAAGAATATGGTTTCTATGTCATCGTTGTGAAGACACTGGGTGTTATGATTATAAGCCCACTGATTTTTATTTGGCTGTGACGGAATGTGATTCGACACTTGAGGACACTGTTTGTGAAATTGCTTCAAATAAGCAAATTGAAACATGTGAATTCTATAGAATGAATGAGAATAGTATCATTGACTATACAAAGAGATATGACAAGAGTGAAGTTACACTCTACTGTAGAAAATGTGACCCTGACATTGCAGTACATCAGGATCAGTACACTGTGAATTCAGATAATCTACCTGCACTAGTTGTTGTCGACAAATACCTAGTATTGGATGAAATCTAAAGAGCAGAAAAAAGTCGTTTTATCATGTATATAATTTTTTTTTTATTAATAAACAATTTCACATACATCTTTAGAACATTTTATTCTTAGGGCACTAAAATCAATATTAAATACACTTGTAAGTATATTCTCCACAAGAAAGTCATTCAATTGAGGTAAGTCAACGTAGATGTTGAGAAACTGCTTGTAGGTGTAGCCACGACATCTGAACATGAAAAAGAGTAGTGCATGAAAGCCACATGTCTTAGTCGTTAAATCCTGTACTCTTCGTTGATTTTGAATAATGGTTTTCCCCCTGCTTTCAATAAAGTTGCTGATGTATGGAGCGTAGAATTTATACGATAGGCCAAGAGGATCAAAAACTTCAATATTCTTCGCTGTTTGAAAGATGCATAGCCAATGACCGTTCTTCAAAGTCGATGGACTGCTATTAACAATGATTAGGGTATTGTTAACACTTGGAATTTTTTCAATGAAGTCTGAAGGTATGCAATAGGACTTGTACTGGGACATGTATGGATCCATGCTAAATACGTTGATTATTTGGTTTGTGTTCATGGTGCTAGGTCTAGTAGAACACTGCCATCGGGTGTGATTTCCCAATAGGTTTCAAATTGACTCAGTGATATTAGCGTGATACTCTCAGTCAGAGCATTGGCAAATGTACACTCTAAACGTACATTCCCTGTTCGTACTATGCTCATATCCTGTGTGCCAGACAAGTCCATAACAATAACCCCATGATTTTTTGAAAACATTGAATCGGTTATTCCATTTTCAAATAGTTGAGAGTCATGATATAGGGATTGCATGGTCAACTCGTACAGAGTTCTATAGGATTTTTTGTCAAATGATAGAGTGTACAGTGGAATACCATTCACTTTGCACACGAGGCTAGATAGACCGAAAAAATTAAAATCATGGGGGGATTCAGTCCAGGATCCAACGGCACTGCCACTCTTCACAAAGGCCAAAGCCAATTTTGATGGGATTTCTCCATTGATAAATGATGAATTGCCACCGGCTACGAGAGCCGGTGGCAATGTGACGTTGATTGGTGATCGTATGAGGGACAAGAAGTTTAATGTTGTTACCATTGGCTCTTAGCTTTTCCACTGCCAATGCAACAGAGCTCATAACTTGTTGTTTTCGGACGTGGAGAATTGCCGATGTGATAATGACATTTGCATCGGGTGCTGCAGGAAGTGTTATTCTCAAAATGAAATTCGATGGGGCCATCTGTAGCTTTATGTCAATCTTGACATTGGGGGGTAGCCATTGGGATATATTGAATATCTCATGATTTAATTTTCCAACTAGATGATACTCCTGGGTCACTGCAGTCGTCAACTCACCGTCAGTATCAATATCTGATCGATATTCATAGCCCAATGATTGTCCTCTCAACTCCTTGTATGCCTTTGGCGTCATCATCATAAATTGTATGTAGCTTGCATAGTTTGATAAATTATTGCTAGTGCTCACCAATGTTCCATTAATAAATACATTAATTTGTTTGAATAGGTTGTGTAGAATACAGTTTTCATAGGAGAGACCATCGCCGGCATTTGGAGTTGTATTATCTGACTTTTTCTTCACCACAACATTTAAATCAATAAATGTTGACGACAAATCAATGAAATAGTCTTCATTGGAAAATATTTGAAAGTGTATATTTTCCGAGAGGGGTTGTTGGGGGTGAAATTGTTCATAGTAGCCATACTTGACACTGACATCAACATTTTCAGCATTGAATAGATTCAATGAGGAACTAATTGATGGATATGATTCCTTGTGGGGGAGATAAGTCATCTTAAGAGAAGAAATCCTTCTTTAATCTAACAATCTTTTTCTTTTTCTTCTTCTTCTGCTTATTGGTCTTCCTTGTTTTATTCCTCAAAGTCCTTGTTGATGTCCTTTGCTTCCTGCCTGGGTGGAGACTGATGAGTGAATGACGCGGACGCATCCTTTTTAATCCCTCCCCATTTTGTCGAGATTTTAGTTGCTCACCAACGGCTCTTGCTGAAGATCTAATATTTTCCTTAACACTCTCCTTGAAATTCTTGCCCGACCCCCAGTCCTGTAGTGTGGAGGCAGCAAAATTTGATGCAGCAGGTACAAGATATTTTCTGGCAAGGGGTAGTGCAGAACGAAATAGCCTAGCAAACCAGCTACCAAGACCATAGCCAGACATTGTAGTACGCCCCTTGTAGTAGTCCAATCCATTGCCTATTTGACGTGGACTCAAAGCACCAACATAGCAATCGATATCGGGACAGACAAATGGAATTCTCCTATTGTTCATTTTAGGTGATTGTGCTGTCGTTGACAATGGGTCGAAAATGACATGTAATCACTGCTAAGCCTTTTGTTATTGCTAGAGGATCACCCAATTCACTTCTTAGTGTTAACTGACAGAGTTCCAAATATGAAGTGTTTACAGGAACATACTGAAGATGCTTTATATTATAGTGATGAACAAGTTCATGAGTTGTTTTTCGTTCAAGAACACGTAGGAGGGGGACATTTGAATTACCGACTCTCGATGTTTCCACAAAGGATGCATAGAGAAATATGCAAGAGTCCGAGGCAAAACCAGGTGGATAATCAGCAAAAATAACTTGATCCATCCCGTAAACGGTGCCAGCATTTTTCCCATTGATCATATTCTGTTTAAAGCCAAGAACATCTCTCAGATTATCATTGAGAATAATTGTTTCAGTGTCAACAGGTGAGCTAATGTAAATCCTATCATGTTCCAATGAATAATTAAAATGGAATGTACCATTCCTGCGATATGAGATTTTTCTATTGATTGTACGACACAAATCCCCCATATTATCATATTCAATATATTTCAATCTGACATGTGGATAGTCACTAGATTTAAGTGCTTCAACCCATTCATAATCGACATAGCCCAACCCATTCGTAGTCCAATCGAATGGTATAAGTTTTATATCATACACACGATCCTTTCTCAGGATGTCATAGGTCTTTTTGAGAATAGAGTCGACAAGAGCCACTTCATATGCACCGTCAAATTTGATGGAGGGGGAGAGTTTTGTCTAAAAATCACTTGTAGTATTCAAGTCATTGTAGAGAGGATCGGAAACGTTGGACATGAATGTTACATAGAAATCATGGGGCTTTGTCAATATCTTCAACACCGATCCAAGAATCAAAATCAGAGTTGTATCCTAGCCACCGAACAAGTAACTGTTTCTTACCCCTGCGAGTACGTGTCTTTAATATCTTTTCAATTTGATAGATTTCACTAGCATTTTTAACTTTTTGCAATTCATAGTCATAAAAGCCGCCGAGAATCTCTTCATCTTTGGTATCACGCAGGCGATAAGTTATGGGTTTAGTGTCTAGGATTTTTGCCACTTTAAAAAGTTCGGTGGACCACAAGTAATTCCCCTTTTCAAAAACATTAGTTGTTCTATTAATTCGAACGGTATCACCAACATTGAATTTATTTTTCTTCTTCTTGACAACCGATTCATTGGAATACTGTTTAAGAAAGGTGTCAATTGTATCATGATCAGAATGATGAACTTCCGTTGGCGTAGAGTTGGACAATGATCGATGAGGTCGTTGATTATAAATCAACATTATTTTATCAAGATCATGAATAAAATCCGATGTATTTTTCAATGTACAATATCTTGAAATTAAAAGTCGAATAGTTCTTATCAATTGTTCGGCCAATGCAACCTTTATAGGACTATGACTATGATAGAGCAGTGTATTATATTTCTCTAGTACTTTTGCAACATGGGGATTAACAAATTCACTACCGCGATCCGTTTGAATTTTTTTATATGAATCCTGTTCGAGAATACTTTCAATGGCCTGAGCAACTTCAACACCTCTCTTTGATCGCAATGGAACTGCATATGCATAGCGACTATAAACACTGATTGCATGTACTTGTACGGTGTATTGTGACGTCTTTGAAGCTCATCTAGAGTCAGGAGATCTGCTTGCATTATATGCAATGGGTAAAAGGCTTTAGTTTTTCGATATTGATTGGCACGAAGTCTATGATTTCTATGCAGAGTGTAACTTGATTCATTTTGTAGATAGTCTTGTACACTTTTAGTGTGAACACCAGTGACTTTGGAAAGAGTGGTGGGGGAACTTAAACTCCCCGCCTCACCAATATTTTCATAAACACCTTTCAGAACTTCAACCATTTTGAACGTAAACACGTTGTGTAACGTCCGCTACCCTTTTGTATACTGGCTGTTGGTGGTGGTGGTGGTGGTGACGTTGACTTGATACGTCTTCGCTTTTGTCTAGCTATCAGTGGTGTGCTAGTATTTTCCAAAATTGATTTAAAATCTTCTTCTTCTTCAAGTTCATATTTTAATGGTGTCAATGTTGTTGATGCTGATGATGATGATGATGCATGTTCATTTAATTTTTTTAGAATTTGTCTATTGCCAATAAGACTTTTGGGGAAGTTTAATGTATTTAGAAAGTTGTATAGATGAGTGTCAAATGATAATATATATAATAATAATAATATAATATAATATATATTGAAAACCCGTCGTATACAATAAATGTACAATGACAGAGTATACGAAAATACGAAAAAAGGAAACAAAACGATAATAATAACAACAAAAGCAACAACTCTTAAATAGTATACAAAATAGTACGAAAAGTGGAAACTGAAAGATAGCATACTCAAAGATTACAACAGAAGCAACAACTTCTTCGAAAATAGCAACAAAGACAACAACTTTTGAAAGGAGAAAAAAAAAGGGAAACAAGAGGGAAAATTAAACAAGCAAACTTGCCCACTCGTGCTTTAGAATTGCTGGTTTTGTTTTTTGCCGGCTAATAAGTGTCTCAACAGCTAGATTTGGGTCCGCTAGGTTATAGCGCCGAATCAGAAAACTATTTTTTGTCCAAGGTTGCAATTTTAGTAGGTACTTTGCAAAACGGAAAAATATAGAGCGGATTTTAGACTTTTCACGGTTTGCCAATAAATTCCAGAAAGGGGTCACATATAATATATGTGGCAGAGCGGTAGCGTTGTAAATACTTGCCAGTAGTGGACGGTTAAATCTCAGAGTGGATTTAACAATCAAAGCATAGGAGCTGGATATTCGCCGTTCAAGATGTGAGATCAGGAGGGAACGGGTATGCTGTAATGAGGAACCTATTGGAAGCCCCAGATATACTATTTTATCAACTGGTTTTACTGAGCAATCACCTAGTGTGATATTAGTAGGAGGGTCATTCTTCCAATTATAAAGCAAAACTTCCGACTTTTGGGAGTTAAATCTCAGACCGACTTTCTCGTAGTTGGACTGCAGACATGAGAATATTTCTGAAAGGCGGTTAAGTGTCCGACTGAGATTCAGCGTGTCATCGGCATAGCATACTAGGGAGATGTCAATGGAACTGAGAATGCATGATGAAGGACAGCTGTCTTGAGGTTCAATAATGTAGTTATTGAAAAAATTGGGGGATAAAACTGCTCCCTGACGGGCACCTTTATGGACTGGTATCAAAGCTGACCGTGGGGCTGGCGGAAGGCCTTTATCGGGAGGGAGCTTGAGTCGCACGCGAAGGTGAGAATAAATATCACGGAAAGCCCGGATGATATTTGAGTTCACTCCTCTTTTAGCTGAGTTTAGCAACATACGTGCATGAATCAATGAATCAAACGCTCTCTGCAGGTCTAAGCCCCCGATCGCTAGACTTTCTCCTGATTTGTGTGCATCCAGGAGTGCATATGCAACGACATGGAGCGCTTCCGCACAACCAATGCCGCGTTGGAAACCGAATTGTCTTGGTGGACTACAACACAGTTTTTCAAACTCATCTACGAATAAAAGTTCAAATAACTTGCAGAAAGTGGTAGCAACCGTGATTGGACGGAAAGAGGAGCATTGCATGGTAATTTTTCCTTTTTTAGGAACTGGCGTAAGATCTCCAATTGAGAAAGTGGTTGGGACAATACCTTGAATGAGGATAATCTGCATTAGGAGGGTTACATGACTAATGAGAGCGGGCCCACCACTTTTTAGATGGAGTGCACTGATCCCGTCAATCCCAAAAGATTGTTTAGGTTTTAGGTGAGAGATGGCCCTACATACAGCTCCCTCCGTTACAAGATAATCACCCGAGGACAACTATCTAGGAAGTCGTCCAACTCAGCTTCGTATCTTTCGTTGAGGGCTGGGTCAGGAGGCGAAAATTCTGACCCATAATATGCGTACCATTCAGAATCAGGGATAGCAGATGCGGATAAAGACTCATCGCTTTTAGAGGAAAGAAAACGCCAAAGGAGAGAAGGATTAATTTTGGCCCGTGTAGATTCGATATCAATCATCTTTTTTCTGTGAGCTTTTAGCGCCTTTGCGAATTTTCTTTTTGTGAGCAGGCGGATTGAATTGACTACCCCCGAACGGGGTCGTCCACAAGAAACCCAAAGTTGAAGCCAAAATTTAGATTTAGAATGGGTATCCACTAACTCTGGATTTTCAGACCAGCCTGGAAGGGTATGATGACGGGGTCTACTTAGAGGGACGGCAGCTTTTTCAGCACAGCGAAGGGCATGGCCAATTTCTGCGCAATAAAAGTCAACTGATAGTTGTGTTTCCTCCCTTGAAAGAGCAGTTAATCCAGAGAGAAGATGGAAAGGGACACGGATCTTACTAAGGACTCTGGCGGCTTCTTCTTGAAATAAAACAGGGTTAATTTTACGCCAATCACGGCGAGACCTAGGAGGTATTTTTGAAGTTGTTTGCGTTTGTGTATCTGAGCTGTGGCAAGGAATATCGGCTGAGAAATGTATTGGTAAGTGATCAGACAGCTGAAAATCAAGCACAACCTTGACAGGCGAAATCCTGAGATTTGCGGACGCAACGACGTGATCGAGATCTGATGTGGACATTGAGGTGTGTACATGTGTAAAATTTAAATCTTTGCACTTGAGGTCAAACTGGTCTCCAAAAATACTAAGCAACAACGTAGAACGTAAAGACCTAGATAAGAGCGGTTCATTCAAGTCGCAATTGAAGTCACCAACTAGTATGCATTCAAGGCTTAAGGATCTAATACGGTTAATACACTGGCCGAGTTTATCACTAGAATAAGTAAAAGCACGCTCCGAACGCTCATTATGGTAATTTGTAGGCAAATATACATTAATAAAAACACAGCCCTCAACACGAATCGCCAGAAAATTATCATTGACTTCAAATACACTAGATCTTAGAGTCGAACGAACAAAAGTGGCAATACCACCGGAGGGTCGCCCTTTTCCACTTAGCTGCTTCGCTGAAACTGAATAGACCGATACTGAACTATTAAAACTAAGAATACTTTTACTGCGGCTTGTGACGAAATGTTCTTGTAAACAGACAACTTCATTTTGCTCAAAAACAACATCTAAGATCGGAATTTTATTCGCGAACGAGCCATTAATGTTCCACGATAAACATTTAACTGCATAAGCTTCAGATGTCATTTCTTTTGTGGATTACTATTTGAGGGACATTTTACACTGTAACACGTGTGACTGCCGATTTTGCATTCAACGCAGAATGTCGGCTGTCTGCATGGTTCATCTCGCGTAGAACGATGTTCACTTGAGGCACATCTAGAGCATACAGGTTCAGCCGTACACTGGGAAGCGAGATGACCGATTTTGTGACAGTTATAGCATCGTCTTGGCAAGAACTTAAACGATTTGTCCTTTACGATTTGTAACCATGTCATAGATTAAATCAAGTAGATTATAGCTCTTGCCCTGAATTATAATCCCTTTCCCATTGCTCTCAACTTTAATGTGATCTTGACCACTTTCCAAGAGATAATCTAGGAGTCGTTTACTTTGTTCACGATATGAGTGGGGCATTAGATTTCCAATTTTCAATACAATTGAATCCAATTCCTCCTTCTTTAATTGTGTTCCAGAAGCAGAATCCTGAGGAGATGATTCTTTTTTGGGATCAGCAGCAGCAGCAGCAGTGGGCTTCGACCGATAGGACTTGTGTTTGTCCACTCGGCGAAGTGCATCTTGAAGTAAAAGCAGTTTTTATCATCCTCAATATTCTCATTGTCAAGGAATTTACTCAGATTGTTCTCAAAGTGTTCGACGGGTGAGAGAGCGAGTTCTATTGGAGTCAATTTATAGGGTTTTGCCATTCTCTTTCTAGAGAAAACTGTTTACAAGTCCTGCAATTATTGGCAGTAAAAGTGTGAAAAAGCTACCGCCCGCCTGAAGAAGTCGCTTCCTTTTAAAATTCTTTCCTTTCTTTTTAGAGGCCAATGTACGTACAATGGAACGATGTTGCTTTGCCTGTTGCTTAACTACTTCTGGCACTTGAACATTACCCTCGGTCAAATTTAAACAAAGTTCGGATATTAGATTAATGAAATCATTGTCAATACCGTGTTTGAGTATTGCTTTCCTAAGCGGAGGTTTTGAAGTGCTTAGAACTGAAAACAAATGTCTACTTTCATGTAGTTTCTTCAGTGTTATGATAGCAACTAATAGGTCTTTTTAGTGCTCACGGGGAGATATACTGTAATTTCATTGTCAAAAATATCTGTGACTACACGCAGGTCCTCGGGTGTATTTTGATTAAGATCCAATAGGATGTAGCCGTAGGGTTTATTAGTTGCCTGATTGTATGCTGAGAGCACAAATTTGGGGGCTCCTGGATAGATTTGTTTATTGAGAATTATTAGCGAGCTAGAATCACGAACAACTCTGTAGATGATATAGTAGGTGCAGTTCAATGCAAGTGTTCGCATACATTTGCTCTGATGAAAGAGATTGTGTAGAACCAGAGTAACGGAAATCTGTTCATGATGAGAGCGAACAGTGAACAGTTGTAGAATTTCCTGGGACCATTGTTCAATAGATTCAGCCAGATCGTCAATGATCAACCAAGAGTTTTGTTCAATAATGCTGAAAACATCAAGTCCCTGTATGAATTGTATCTGCACCAATCCCGTCGTGGCAATTGCTTTTATTTTATCATATGACTCCTGCCAAATACTGTAACAATAGTAGATTTTTTTCGGCTTTTCCACAAACATTTTATCGCAATTTTTAATTATTTTAGTTATGAGTGTTGTTTTGCCCGACATTGACGGTCCACACAGAAACCATCTGAATGGTGTTTTAAATTGATACATGTTCCCTTCAACAGTTCACCTAGACAACTAACTGTAGACTATGGCTGTCTAATGACTAAATAATTTCCCTATTACTACTCCATTCAAGAATAATAATAATAATAATGAGAAGAAGAAGACGAATAAAGAATAATATTTTCTTTTATTAAACATAAAAAGGTAACAATACTTTTAAAAAATACTACATTGAAAAAGGCACATTAAACATGAAAAAAAATACACTTTTTTAATTTATTTATAATAAAAAATACAACATTTACATAACCACTAGAAAAAAAACACTTAAATAAATACACTTTTTTTTGTTTATTTATAAAAAAATACAACATTTATTAGAATAAAGCACTTGAAATAATATCACTTTTATTTACAGCATTTTAAATTTTGGGGTCCCCCCTCCCCCCGGGGGCGGCCGCTGCGGTGGCCGGGGGCGGGCCGGGAAGCGCCGGGCGCCGGGAAGCGGGGGGCCCGCTGTGGCGGGCCCGGGCCGGGGCTGGCATTAAATAGTGGAAATTGATCTGCCTTGCACACACACACATTGAAAATTGTTTGTGATATAGAATTAAAAAGAATTTAAAAAAAAACACCTAATTACCCAAAAAACCCTCCCACCCAATTTAACTTTTTTTTTAATGAATTTAAGTTAATTTTTCTAGACCGAGTTGTTTTCTGTACTCTATACATTCAACTCGGTCTGAAATTAAATAATGACCCTGTGGTAGTACCTTCACACCATCCTCAAGTGCATAGACTTTGTCCGATATGGCCGACATGGCGGTTTTCTCAACACTAACTGTGTAGTTTTTAAATTGTAAAGAGCGAATCGCCATGACTTTCGCCCTTGGCACTAAACTACGTTCCACACAGTTTCTATACACACTCATGTCGAAATTATTTTTTACAAAGTGTGTAGGTACCCCTTTGCAAACTTGTTTGATATCCTTGCCGTGCGTTTCCACACAGTATACCTTCGGACCAGGAAACACACCACTGGATATCAGATCGCTACCCGTTTCAGATTTTAGCATTAACAATTGATTTGGGGCCTGGCGTTTCACTAGCTCTGGGTAGAGGGATTCGTCCCAATTAGTGTAGTCTATTCGTGAGCTAATGTACTCACCATTTTCCAAATCATTCAATAGATTTTCAGTTTTGACTTTTAACAGGAGTGAATCAGTGTCCCCGTAATACACTTGAACTTGTCCCTCAATCGGCCACTGTACCTTGCATACATTATAATAAAATGACAACATGAGTTTCTTGGATATTTCAGTTATTGCACTTCCGCCTGCAATATTTTTATTTAATACAATGTTTCTTTTCTTGCGATGTAGGAGCACCATATTAGAGTCTATGATTGTGAACGATGTGAAGTTTGGATCCGCAATGATTCGGGCACAATCTTTGGGGTTGGTTACAATGTCACATCGACTTCTGTGTCGTACGCTCTCGCACATTTTACCGAAAGCTGAGTTCAAAATGAGTTTATAGACTTCTTTTTCAACTTTCGTTTTCGCTTGTGAACGCTTACTGACAAAGGTGTCAATAAACGTTTTCATGTAAGGCTTTTGATCAAATTGGAGGGCTCAATGAATCTTTGTGACCTTGAAACCATTGGACACCATTCATTTCAATAGCACGTGATGAACAACGATATTCTGTTTCGGGTTGAGGTCGGCAATTAGTTTTTGTTTTGAAGGTACCCAGTGCAAACTCATGTCCTCTACTAAAGATAAATTGTAGGGGCTCAGAGAGTCCCTACCCACCGGTCTATTTATGCACGGAAAAACAAAGTCTTTTACCGAGTCATGGATTTCCATGGGTATTTCACCGTCAATTTCAAAAAACCATCCCTGTGCCCCATTCTCCTCAACACTGGCAATGTCGGGGAAATTCGAAGCACACGGATTGTCAAGCCATTTATAATTGCCACACGGCAAACAGTAGTGAGACATTGCCGATGGGTAAAGAGAATTCATATCCAAAAAACTGCGTCCGACTTTTCATCGGTGTGCTGTCCACTCGGATCAGTTTTCATGATACGATCCCCGTGATAAACATACCCACCTCTCATTGATCTCTCTACAAACAGATGCTGATCCACATCGGCGATCAGACCTATTTCTTCTTTGCTGATTTTAAGTATTAAGTCCATCACCAAATGGGGAGTGGAAAAATAATAACCTAAATCCAACCCAAATTCCCATAGATTTTATCCGTATTTTTGCACACAATGTCCAGAAGAGTGAGTACGTCACTGGCCAAGTAAAGTTTACAATAATCCCACCCATTTTTACATCCGCCCTTTGCCCAAACCCTCTTAGCAAATTCGTAGTCGCTAGTGGTGCACTCACTCTCAGTAAGAGAATTGTAAAAAGCTTCAATGGGCGGTAGTGACACCTCATCTAGCCTCGAGCCAGAGTTGTAATAATCATATGGATATATACCCTTACAATTTAATAAATCATACATTTCATCATCGGGGAAGCGCTGTTTGAGGAGGGGGAAGCTATCAAAATTATCACTTTTCTGCACCTGAATCAATTGACTTAAAGATTTGGGGAAGAAGCTGAAAGAGTCTAAAAAACGGATTTTATTCAGGCACGTGTTACCCTTGTCAACTGTTTTCCACATGAATTCTAGCAGCAGTAGCTCCTCCGATGATTTGGGTATGATATTATATGAAAAAGAACCATCTATCCATGCGTCATCTACAACTCCTCCCTTGGCAATGCGGGCCAACTTCGGAAGAACAAACTTTAAGTCGTAATTGGAATTGTGTATAAAAACAGGTACGAAATATTGTTGTCTAACGTTTAAATTGCATGACTGGTGTGCTACCCCTCTAAAGTTACTCCCTCCCGATGTAATTTCCTGCCACAAATGATCATGGTCGATCACCTTCCTCCTCCCACCATTCCCAACACCATCATCAAATTCTCCCTTGCAAACCCAACACATTTTACGATTTTTAATGGCCACTATGTCATCTGGTGATAGGAGCATAGGATAGTTTGTATAACGAAGGCGCGAAATTGCACCTTTCGCTGTTTTGATTAGACTGACCAATGCCGAGCGCATGCAGTCTTCACCGTCACTCAACATCTCAACTACATCCAGCACTTGCATGGTATTATTGGAATCTCGTTGCGCGTGAGCGTAAGAGACCCCTATGGCGTCATGTATTTTAACACGATTTGAATTTGACGGATCGCACACGTCTGTCAGTTTAGCTTCGCAGTCCAAAGCGATCTTATTGCTCTGCAGGAGCGTGTTTTGAAAATTTTTAAAACGTAAGATCGCTCTATCTCCGTTTACCGTCTCCACAGCCTGGTATCCATGACGTTTACAGTGTTTCATGTGATGCTTTAACTTTAAATCAGAGCGAAATCTTGAGAGACATGTTGGACAGTAGTAACGTGCCTCATGTTTCTTACCCTCCCCCAAAACCCTACTAATATCCGTAATTGGATTGAAATGACCAATTGAATCGGAGTCTGTGGGTGGGGTGTATAGAAGCCACACCCAATGTTCTACTGATTCAATTGAAGGAGCCCGCACTGGAAATAATACACCCTTCTTATCGGAACGCTGACCCTCTTCAAATTCTGTTTCATACTGTAACACCCTGACACCAATCTTTAAATGTGCATTAGCCCGCTCAAAAATATCTATTCCTTTTAGTGTCACGGGAAATTGACCATTTAAACAATTAAAATTTACTTTGGGGAACTTTGAACCCTCCCAACCATTAACTGCCATTTTATCCAACTATTTCTTAGATGCATCTTTTCTAAGTGGTCTGTATGCTGCAATTAAAAATGCATACTTGAAACACTGCAGCCTCGTATCGAAATAGATTCGTTGTATCCCCTTAGACCCCTCTAAATCTGAATGATATTTTAATTCAATATTCCCCGCTCCCCCTTTTACAATAAAATCCTTTTTAAACCTACATATATTAACATTTAAACTTTCAATAAATAAAACCACAGATCCACTACCCCCCTCGTTATAATTTTCCCACTTACTTTGAATACTATTAGCCCAATTTAGAAAAAAGTACCCATAATTTGATAAATGCGGGTGAATTGCCAACATCTCTGTGTGGAAGTATTTCGAATACATCTCACCCGCATTTTCATTTTAAAAAAAATATTTTTAGTGCTATTGATGCTTTTAAACTGACCCCCACTCCCCACACCCTCATTTGTTGTTCAAGAATGGCTCGAATCTTATCAGTATATGAATGTGTAATGGCCGAGGGATCTGTTATTATATCCCCCGACACTAGAGAGTTGAAGGAGTCACCGAATTTGGCGCTGTAGACCAATGTGTGGTGCAAGGCAGAGTTGGACAGAAAATAATCTGGAAGAGGGGATACTGTTGCTGTTGTTGTTGTTGTTGTATTACTACTAGTACTAGCTATATCATTAAGTGGAATGGTGGAGGGTGACAGTGAATTGTCAATAACACCACCACCACTTCCAGTCTGTTCAATAACATTGGTTGGATATGGCATGAGGCAGTCCCCTAGTACATATTCCAAGGTGTTTTATGGACAATTGGTCGAGCCAGCCTGTATTGTCCTGTGATGGAATTTCGTTATTAGGACCCGGTTCAGATGCACTAGTAACATCTCCTAAATGTTCACGCATAAAACTATCTGCCCACCCCGGATCCTCAAGCATGTCAATATCACAGGTTAAGTCGTCTAGGCTAGCCATTTCCCCAAAAACATCATTGAGGAAACCCCTATGCCACTCCATATTCTCTAGAATTAATGTAGGTTCATCACTGAACTCCGTTGGTGGTGAAAGAATTGGTCCTGTAAATTCACTTGTTTCATCACTCAATGGTGGTGGTGGTGCTATATCATTAATCTGTAGAAAAAAGTTTTAATTTTTATGTAAAATAACCATTATTTTTATAAAGTTAATAAACTATGTCAATTTTTCATAGTCATTGTCCCACCACCTGAACAATTAAAAGAAGAAGAAAAAAAAGTTACATTGCCATATGTCTTTCATAATGACAACTGAACATGTTAAAAATATATATTGTTTTATTCAGGAAAATGAAGTCTTATTCTTAGAGGATAAGTTAGAACAAGAGAATGATATATAAAACTAATGGTTTTGTTCCAAAAATTTTCAGAATAAAAACGCAAAATATGGGTCCAACTCTAGTGCTTGACCCTCTTGAATATAACTCTCAATAAAATCCGACCATCGTTCAACCGATGCAGTATGCTGTATGAACACTTGCTCTTCAGCTTCGGTTAATGGACACGAAGCCCATACATCGATTGCTGGTGTTGGTGTAACTTTCTCAACAATCCGAATTTTCCTATGTCCTTTGGCAACGGATTTGTTTGAAGTGCCGGACGTAGTTGACCTGGACTAAATAAATCATTGTAAGAGAGAAGAACTTTTTTTTTCTCCTTCCATATCAACAATTAAAGTACAATTAAAATGCCGGATGGTCCTTTTTAGAGCCCCCGGGGAGGACCTTTGGGAACTGGGAGCTTCCTTCGGGGTAGGAGGATCGAAGCCCTTTCGAGTTGAAGTATCGGACTTCACAACACTGTTCAAATAGAACAGCCTCAAATTCTTTCTCGAAAACATCTTTTAAAATGTCCCTAACTGTTTCGTCGAAATAATTGCTTGAAATGACCAAAAACGGGTTCACCCAACTAATGCTTTTTGACATCACTGTGATGACATATTTGGAAATTATTAAAAAACCTTTTTTCCTGTGTTAATTGCTTATCGAAGATAGACATCCTGTTATTTAAAGCCCACTTTGCAAGGAGCACTTAATATTCGAATTATACCTGTCGGCGGATTAAAAATTCAGGTGTACTGATGGGACATTTTGATAAGAGCCGGATGCGTGCGAAAGCTTAGTGCAAAAACATATACCAGTTTAAGAATGGTTGTTCAAATGCCAACTGTGAAATAGTGAATTGTTTTTTTATATAGTTAGTTTGTTTGAAGAAATAATTGGATTTTTGCATAAGAAAACATCTTGCTTAAAAGAGAAATTAGAGGTAAGGTTCTATAGAAATGTATGATAAGCTATATGCTACTTCCGTGTTATAATCATTCTTTTATATACTGCTAGTTTGGTTAATGAAAGAAAATGAAATAGGATTATTATAGAATAGTTTAGAAACAAATATAAGTTTTACTCATCAAAATTATGCGCTTGAGAAAATTTACCTTATTTTTGAAAATACGGAAAGAAAAAAATTATATATATATACTTACAAATTCTGACTGGGCTTCTACACCTGAGGTCCCTGGCAAAACATTAAGGGGGTCAACCTCACGATCTTGAGTAGACTGGGCTGAGGCATTATGAGAAGCAGCCCACTCTCTTTTCAATTTCCTCCCAGCTTGCGTAGAGGTTTGTGCAGAGGCTCCTGGCATTAAAAGTTGCGTGGCCATTGGCTGGTCCAAAGCATGTATAATTGGACCAGTATATTTGATGATGGAGGGCCTTGCGGCTTGCATCAATGTGGATTCGTTCCATCTTGGTTTCTTTTCCGGAGGGGGGTAATTGCAAGAATCCTCTTCCTTAAAAAAAGGCAAAATTTAGCATGAAAAAAACAATCCCCGTTTTTTCATTTTGTTGGATAAATGCTTAAGAGGTCAAATTTTGCCCTCCTCTTGTTTAAAGGCAAAAAGTTTATTGCTCATTAAGGCGTGATGTGCATAATGGCTTAAAGGTGCTCCTATTATTAATTTCTTTACCTTTCTTCTTCTTACTGCTAAATATTACCGAAAATTTTATTTTCTTCATCGGTTTATTTTTGTAGAGGCTTGTTTTAAAACCCTTTATTATACTTGAGTTGTTTTTTCTTGTGAGATTTTTTTAACCCAATGTATATTCAAACCAGGATATTATTTCCATACTGTTAAGGTCAAGAGATAATTGGCCTATTATAGCTATAGCCGTTTTATATATAGCCCGTTGCAGCCATTATGAGAGAAGCCAAGGGTAACTTGTAAATAAAAGAAGACAAAATTTAGCATGAAAAAAAACAATCCCCTTTTACAGAAGGAAAATTAGCACCCCCACCCCCCTAATACTAAACGTTGAAAATGTGAATATTTAGTCATTAACATATTTAACCGAAATTAACCAATGGGGGGCTAAGTCCCCCTTGCTTTGGCCAAATCAAGCGCTGTACTTGGCTTAATGGTGCGTAAAATTATTAATAGTCGCAGCTGGCAAATCTGCACTGCTAATATTGTCAATTAAAAGGAGAAAGCATTCTGATTTTGAGGGAAAATCCCGCAAATAATTTGAATTAATTTACCATTAGTTTTTGTGAGCTTTTGGAATGCATATTGAAGTCACCGAAGAAAATTTTTTTTTTGAACTAAAAAAACTAATATAATTTTAAACTAATATAGTATTCGGAGCGACAGAGATATGTTAAAATTAATATTTCGTATATACACGCTCAATTATTACGTTAGTGCCAGCTTTTAGTTTCCAAAGATGTTTTCTGAGCCAAAAAAACTTAGCTGTAATTGATGTGATAACGACTTGAATAAATTTTTGTCATATATTTAGAGTAGGCTGTCTAATATTTTATAAATTTTTACAGAAAGTCTGTGTAGCTGTTTTCCCGTCATCTTTTTGGTAATAAAAATCTGACTGCTTTATTACTATAGTATTGGAAATTAGAAATCCTTCGGCCTTTGTAAATTAACCTTGTTAAATTTCTAAGGAATATGAATACTAGCTAAGTGTAAAAGAGATAATTGGCCTATTATAGCTATAGCCGTTTTATATATATATAGCCCGTTGCAGCCATTATGAGAGAAGCCAAGGGTAACTTGTAAATAAAAGAAGACAAAATTTAGCATGAAAAAAAAATTACAATCCTCTTTTACAGAAGGAACATTAGCACCCCCACCCCCCTAATACTAAACGTTGAAAATGTGAATATTTAGTCATTAACATATTTAACCGAAATTAACCAAGGGAGGCTAAGTCCCCCCTTGCTTTGGCCAAATCAAGCGCTGTACTTGGCTTAATGGTGTGTAAAATTATTAATAATCGCAGCTGGCAAATCTGCACTGCTAATATTGTCAATTAAAAGGAGAAAGCATTCTGATTTTGAGGGAAAATCCCGCAAATAATTTGAATTAATTTGCCATTAGTTTTTGTGAGCTTTTGGAATGCATATTGAAGTCACCGAGAAAAATTTTTTTTTGAACTAAAAAAAAACTGATATAATTTTGAACTAATATAGTATTCGGAGCGACAGAGATATGTTAAAATTAATATTTCGTATATACACGCTTAATTATTACGTTAGTGCCAGCTTTTAGTTTCCAAAGATGTTTTCTGAGCCAAAAAAAACTTAGCTGTAATTGATGTGATAACCACTTGGATAAATTTTTGTCATATATTTAGAGTAGGCTGTCTAATATTCTATAAATTTTTACAGAAAGTCTGTGTAGCTGTTTTCCCGTCATCTTTTTGGTAATAAAAATCTGACTGCTTTATTACTATAGTATTGGAAATTAGAAATCCTTCGGCCTTTGTAAATTAACCTTGTTAAATTTCTAAGGAATATGAATACTAGCCAAGTGTAAACGTTTTATTTTATTTTATTTTTTTTTTGGAAATATAGAATGAAAGTGTACTCACATTGAAAATTGACGAATCCATTGTTTTCAAAGTTAATAAAATGTAATGTACTATAATCAATGTGTTAAAACATAATGAAAATTGGAATGTAGTGTATGAACATTTATAGGGTTTATGCTTGAGTACATCATACGTCGCCGAGTTTTTTTTTTTTTAAACTACTATTCAAGTTACAGTATATGGAGTAACCACCGCTCTCTCTCTGTTTGACCCCAAAAAAATGGATCTCACCTTAGAAACCCGTCTGGTAAGACATGTAATCAAACTCTCGAAACATGGTTGAGTGCATTATACTTTGCCAAGTTTAAAAAAAAAAAAATCAACTAATCAAGTTACTGTATATCGACTAACCACCGCTCTCTCACCGTTTGACCCAAAAAAAAATGGCTCCCGTCTGGTAAGACATGTAATCAAACTCTCGAAACATGGTTGAGTGCATTATACTTTGCCAAGTTTAAAAAAAAAAATCAACTAATCAAGTTACTGTATATCGACTAACCACCGCTCTCTCACCGTTTGACCCCAAAAAAAAATGGCTGTTGCCTCAGAAAAACCCGTCTGGTAAGGCAAGTACCGTTCGTAGTAATAGGTGACTGACCCGTGGTAAGGCATATTACGCAATCACTACCAGGATCAGCACCTAGGTTACTACTCTCAAACTAAGCTATAGAATTAGTTCAGGTTTAAGTTTTCTTTATGGATGGACACCGATGTTACCGAAGTATGGTTTACAAATTATGGATCAGTTGTTTGCGATCTAATGTGAATCCAAACTTGCCATTTTGAGGGAACAATTTTAGTTACTGAATGTGATTTCCGTCATGGTTACTTGTTCAATTCCGAAACAACCTTAGTGAAACACAAAAAAAAGGTTAAAAAAAGTCATCTCTGGAAATATTTCAAAAAATTTCGTATGAAAAAAAATATGCATGTCAATCTTGAACTGGAGTCATTCGCAAAGTATATCGTGGAACTGAGAAATGGAAATCTTCCCACTAATAACTTCAATGAAATTGAACTACCTCGCAGGAGAATACAAACCTGTATAAGTTATGATTCTGTAAAGGATAAACAGGAAGGAGGAATTGAATTCGCACAAGAATTTCAAATTCAATTAAAATTGTTGGTTTGCCACCCCATGATGTAAAACTAAAGAATAACTCGACAATCATGCTAATGCGTAATTTAGATATTTCAGATGGTATATCTAAGGGAACACGCCTTGTTGGTACTGAATTTTGTAAAAACGTAACTAAAGCCAAAATCATGGGTAACATTAAACTTGGTGAGTTTTATATATTTTGAATCAGCATAAAAAGTCTATTCTTTTGATGTATTAATTTTTTACAAAATTCCATTTTTTAAAGTTGCGGTTACTATTGGTCTAAGCTGCTCCTCACTTGCAGTTCGTCACCACGAACTGTTTAAAGGCCATGGCTTTTCCTATGTGAATGAATGAATAAGATTTAATTCCCATTTTTAAACCACAGCTAACAAACTGAGCAATAAAGAATAAAGAGCAAAAAACTAAAGAAACATAATGAAATCTAACACATCTCTAAAAAAAAACCTCTAAATCTCTGTATGTTTTTTAGAGACGTTAAGATTAGTTATATTTGATGCAATCTTCTTCTGATACAAACCAGTGAAATCAACCAAATCATTTTTTCCAACCCAGTTTAATTCTGTAGTAGAAGAAAACACGCAACCTAAATATTTATAAACCAATTCGTGTAGCTTGTCACGGAGGTACTTGATTACTACCATGTCAATCACAAAAGAAACAACATAATTACAGGAAATAATTACGACATAAAAGGAAAAAAAAACAGACAGAATAAAATACCATTTCAAAACTACTAAAGCAAATAATTTGTTTTTAACTTTAGATTTATATGATGAAAATACATGAGATTAGCTTACTAGGGGTTGTAGCCCTTCATATAGTAATAATTTAATCGGTGTTCGCTCATACAAGAAAAGAAAAAGCAAAGTAGTACAAAAGAGGATAAAGAAAACATGACCACTCGAACAACAGAAAAACAACAGCTTCTTCAATCGCAGTCTCAGATAAGGTGTAGTTTTAGAAACATTCACCATGTTTCTAGCGCCCTTTTTCTGGCACTTCGTTTAGATAATGGCGCAATGTCAACTGGGTCCACTATATTTTGTGTCTTTGTAACGTAAGTACTTCTCTCCCAAAGTGGATATCGAAGTAAAAACTTGAGATTTTACACTATACTAATCTTAGTTTAAGTCTATTAGTTTGGTTAAACCAGTATCATAAAGGCAACAAATAGAGGTGAGTGAGAGCCACTGCTGTGTAAAGCTTCACAGGGATCTTTCGGTTCAGGCTAAGCTTGAAGGAAACAAGCCTGCTGTAACTTGATCGAAAGCTCTTGGCAACTTTCTCGATTATCAGTACATGGGAAACTTCTAATATCTTGACCGTACGTCATTCCTAAATATTTCATACACTTTCACGGTGAAATTTTTGACCCAACCGTCACACAATTATTTCCACTGTTTATTTCATTATCAAACGGTTCGTGGTAACGAACTGTTAAGGAGTGACCCGGCTCAATAGTAACCGAAACTCTTAAAAAAGGAATTTTGATACCAATTGATACATCAAAAGAATCAAATTTTTATACTGATTTCAAATATATAAGTTTCATCAAGTTTAGTCTTACTGATCAAAAGTTGCGAGCCTGAGAAAAAATTGCCTTATTTTTGAAAAAAAGAGGAAACACCCCCTGAAAGTGATAGAATCTTCATGAAAATCACACCACCAGATTCAGCGCTTCAGAAATCCTAATGTAGAGTCCAAGCTCCTATCTGCAAAAATGTGGAATTTTGTATTTTTTGCCAGAAGAAAGATCACGGATGCGTGTTTATTTGTTTTTTGTTTTTTTTTCAGGGGTGATCTTACAAATCAAGTAGTACTAGAATATCGCTAGAGGGCTCATTCGAACGGAAATTAAAAGTTCTAGTGCCCTTTTTAAGTGACCAAAAAATTGGAGTGCAACTAGGCTCCCTCCCACGCTCATTTCTTTTCAAAGTCACCTGATCAAAATTTTGAGATAGGTATTTTGTTTTGTATAGTCTAAAATCTAATAACTATGTCTTTGAAGATGACTTAATCCCTCATGGTCCCCGGGTGAAGGGCTGCAAGTTAGGAACTTTGCCCATTGTTTACATATAATATTGGTTATTGGGAAGTATACAGGCCTTTTCAGGAGGGGGTTCTTTGATGGGGGGGGGGGAGGGGATTACGTGGTAGAATCTCTATGGAGGATGTTTTGATGGGGGAAGGAAAATTTCTACGAAGGGGTGCCGGATATCCTAGCATTATTTAAAAAGCGATCAGAAATTAAAGAAAAAACAAGTTTTTTCATCTGAAACTAAGGAGCAATATTAAAAATTAAAACGAACAAAATTACTACGTATGTGAGGAGGTTTCCCCCTAGTCAATACCTTGATCTTTATGCTATAGGTTTTTCAGTACTTTCAAAAGACCTATCTATTCTAATTAAACGGTCTTTGTGATTCAGGGGTCATTCTTAAAGAATTGGAACATAATTCGATCTTTAACGTAAAGAGTGAGGTATTGACTAGGGAGCAAACCCCCTCATATACGTAATAATTTCTGTTCGTTTAAGTTTTAATGTTGCTCCTTACTTTTAATTGAAAAAAATTGTTTTTTTTATTAAATTTGGTGTAGGACCAAATCCCAAAAACTCGGTCTTTTGTGGGTTGACTTGTAAACCAATACTTTTGTATTCAGTTATCAATCGTTCAAAATTCTCTTGTAAAAAGATTAGATCGCAGCTTAGCATCAGCAAATCATCCACACACGAAGGAAGACTAAAGTCGCAAAGGTCAATGCTAAATTGTCCCATTATGTTTTTTGTTATTCCAGAAGTAAGGGTGTAAAAAAGGATCGGGCTTAAAACAGATCCTTGTCGAAGACCTCAAACGAGCTTAATTGAGTTGTTCGTTTGATTTCCAGAGAGCCGAACATTCACAAAACTAGCTGAGTACCAGTAAAATAGAAGTATAGCCACATGTTCACTATCTCCACATTCAAGCAAATTCAGGAAAACCTACGCCTGCAAAATTGAGTCAAATGCCGCCGTGATATCCACACTGCACATAACTAATGAAGAACCCATTCTATGTGCTTTTTTTATATCTATTTTCTGTAGTTTGTGTACAAACGCGCAACTGAGGTTTAGGCGGAATCTGGACTATCGGTAATCCAGTTCACATCTACCAGATACCTCTGGAAGCAAAAGATGTTCAAGCACTTTGCTGAGGATACTGGAAACATTAATTATACCGTCCTTGTCATACCCAAAGATTGCATATGGTATTGTTAATCTTCTAAGGTAATGGCCAAAAACCGTTTGCTAAGTTTTTCTCTAAGAACAGCAATATGTTTTTGGTTATTATCTAAGTAAATTTGTAATTGTCAGATATGACCTTTAGACGTATCAGCGATGATGAGGTTTATCGTAAACTTTAAAATTTTTATCTGATGTGTTGTCACTGTTCAGCGTTGCAGAGCTGACGAAAATGTGGTACTACCCTAAAAACTTAGTAATTTTGAAAAAAAAAAACAAAGAAAAAACATAAAAAGGCCCAATTTTCAGATATGAGTCTGGGATGGGTTGAGGGGGCAAGATATGTTTTCGTCTTGGTGCTGATTTTGAACGAAGCCATTGCATTGCGAAATCTTTTCATTCCGTTGTCCTTAGCGGATTTCTTAGCGGTATTATTATTTTTGGAAGAGCGTTGAATGATGCATTGAATGTCCTGTTTACCTTTCAGCTGGCAAATTAATCTAACGTTTGACAAATTCACGAAATAACACAGTCCAGGAAAATAAGTTTTTCCATGGACATGGAAAAGAGTAAAAAAGTGAAGCAAATTCTCCAGTTATTGTTTCCAATATTCAGGTGAAAAATACACCAAAATAGTGCCTAAATTTTCTGTGTTAATGAGTCGGAATTTTAGGAGGTGCTGACAGGTGATAAAGGGATGTCCTTGTTAGTGCAAATATTCACCTTCTATTTAGAGTGTTAACTGTTAAGTTTTACAAGATGACATCGACAAAATGTCAATGGACAAAAGAAATGATATTTTTAATCTTCACATGCCATAAGGGAAATACAAACTGAGCTGTAAAGGCCCCATTTTCCCTGAAAAGGGAAAATCACGAAAATAAGCTCACATAAAATGTAGCAGATTTACAGCCAACATAGAAAAGGAAATTTATCTGTCTAAATAAGTTTTTGGAAAAGGATCCATCAAAAAGTGCTAAGAATTCAAATCTTAGCGTTCACTAGCACTGATAAAGAACGAAGGTAAGCCTTACAACCTTGATAATTATGATTTGAGTCGAACTAAAATAATTGTCTAGAGAAGGCCGTTAGTTGTCGGAACTTCTAAGCAATTTATTATTAATGGCCAAGCCATTTTAAGGAGGGATACAAAAATAGGAAGTTTTTTTTACTCCTTTTATGCCATTGAATTCCCAGGGAATGCGTTTTTTCAGCATTTGAAAAGTCTCCATTCTAACCATTTGGGTTGAGGTGTTTAACGGTGCTGGGGGTTCTCTAATTCTTCACCTCTTAGTTGAAATTATTCACATAACTGCCGATACTGTCGATTGTTTTTTTTTCTCCTTTTTTCGTTGATTTTCTCACAAATTTTTAAACAGCGATTAATTGGAAATAATCTTTATTCTAGGATCGTCCTGGTTAATGGTGTTAAGCTGCGTTTTTTCCTTGGCGGTTTACGGACAAAGTGATAAGCATACCAACCAATAAGATTACCAGAAGACTGTTTTTTCAGCTTAGCGAAGGAAAGCGGGTTTCCAATTGGCTTGTTCATTTGGCGTTTGTCCATAAAGCACGTTGAGCTTGACGGGGCGGTGGTCCTCCTTGATTTCAGGAAAAGCTTTAGTGTACTATTAAAACGAACAGAAAGTTTTTTTCAAAATATGTAAAGAGCGACATGAAAACTTAAAATGAACAGAAATTATTCTGTATATGAAGGGGATGTATATGAAGTGAACATCCCACTTGTTACGCTAAAGTTGAACATTTTGTCCTAATTCCTTATAAACGACTGCTCAAACACAGAGGCTTTGATTCAGAAGAAGAAATGTTTTCATTGCACTATAAAAACTTTAGCGTAAAGAGTGGGAATTGAGGATTGGGCGGTCCTTCTCATATATGGAATAGTTTCTACTCATTTTACGTTTCAATGTCGTTCTTTACTTTCGTTAAAAAATGAAAATATCTAAACTATATATCACTGTATTCCTGAGGGCTTATCCTGTCAAAGCTAAATTTGGATCCTCTGAAGTTTCAATAAATTAATGTTGTAGAGTGATCAAGTTGGGAACAGGGTTAGCGTAATAATGAGTGCGGTTGATATATACGGCATCGCAATAAAGATAATAACGAAAAAGTAAGTTGGACTATAAAAATGCGAAAATGGGATGAGTCTCGAAAGTCAAGATTTTTTCTTATTAGTTTAAATCAATAAAATTACTTTTTGTTTAATATGAACTGTAAGTAAATCAATATGTATGAAAACATAATGTACATTTTCAACCTTTTCCTCAAACAATATTTTATTTAGTAATTTCTTAGTATGGTACCATTCATTAAGCTAATTCAGTTGTTTATTCACACAGTCGCTTTTCAACGGCCTATCAAATAGGCCGTCTTAGAAAGCCTAGTAAAAGCTCAATCGAACCGTGATCTGCAAATATCACCCTTTAATTATTTGAATCTAATCAGACTGGAGCGAGGTTCTTTTTGGGCCCTTTAGTATTGATTTTAGTCTAAACGCATCCCGAAGTGTTTCGAAACAAAATGACACGCAATTTTCTGCTTCATCAAACAGTTCGTGGCAACGAACTGTAAGTAAGGAGCGACCCGACTCAATGGTAACCGAAACTCTAGAAAACGGTATTTTTATACAAATAGATACATCAAAAGAATTAGATTTTAATGCTGATTTCAAATATATAAGTTTTATCAAGTTTAGTCCTACCTCTCAAAAGTTAAGCGCCTGAGAAAATTTGGCTGACTTTCGAAAAAAGGGGGAAAGACCCCCTGAAAATTATAGAACCTTAATGAAAATCACACCATCATATTTAGCGTATCAGAGAACCCTACTGTAGAGGTTTCAAGCTCCTATCTACAAAAATGTGGAATTTCGCATTTTTCGCCAGAAGAAAGATCACGGGTGAGTGTTTATTTTTTTTTTTTTTCCAGGGGTGATCGTATCGACCCAGTGGTCCTAGAATATCGTGAGAGTGCTAATTGGAATGGAAATTAAAAGTTCTAGTGCCCTTTTTAAGTGACCAAAAACGGGGGGCAACTAGGCCCCCTCCCACGCTCATTTATTTTCCCAAAGTCACCCGATCAAAACTCTGAGATAGCCATTTTGTTCAGCATGTTCGAAAATATTATAAGTATGTCTTTTAGGATGACTTAATCCCCCGAAGTTCCCGGGGGGAGGGCTGAAAGTTATGAACTTTACCCAATGTTAACATAATTATAGTATTGGTTATTGGGAAGTATACAGACGTTTTCAGGGGAGATTTTTTCTGGTAGACGGGGGGGGGGGTCGGGGGTTATGTGGGAGGATCTTTACATGAAGGAAGTTTTCATGGGGGAAGGGACATTGCTATCTAGGGGACGCCGGACGTCCCAGCATTATTCAAAAAAAGATCCGAAATTGAATATAAAAAAACAAGTTTTTCAACTGCAACAGCAGCAACATCAAAACTTTAAACGAACATAAAATATAACATTTATGATTGGGTTCACCCCCTAGTCAATACCTCGCTCTTTAAGCCAAAGATTTTTTGTACTTTCATAAGAGCTATTTATTCTAATTAACGGCCTTAGTAATTAAGCGGTCATTTTTAAAGAATGGGAACAAAATACGAACTTTAGCTTAAAGAGAAAGGTATTGACTAGGGGGTGAACCCCCTTATATACGTTTTAAAAATATATGAATATAGAAGTTCGTTACGTAAGTTAATCTGTAAGTTACGTATTTTTATTACTAATAAAAACGTTCGTAAATAAAATTAAACAAGTTTCGAGGAATCTATTGAACCAAATAAAAGTAAATTAATATTCGAACTTTGTTTTAATTATTCATGTACGGTGAACCAAGATCAGAACCTGCATTTATTCAAAAACGTTCAAAAATTAAATAAAAAAAAACTAAGTTTTTTTCACTGAAAGTAAGGAACGACGTTAAAACTTAAAACGAACAGAAATTATTCCTTATATGAAAGGGGCTGTCCCCTCCTCAACGCCTCGGTCTTTACGCTAAAGTTTGACTTTCTCACAACTCTATTTTTTTAAACAATAAAAAACTTTAGCGTATAGAGCGAGGCGTTGAAGAGGGGACAGCCCCTTTCATATAAGAAATAATATCTGTTCGTTTTAAGTTTTAACGTCGTTCCTTACTTTCGGTTAAAAAAACTTGTTTTTTTTTATTTAATAAATGACAGGGATTGACATTGACAAGGGTCACCCTTTAGTAATTTTTTGTCACAATGAACAGTTATGGAATATAGCAGTTACAGGAATATGCTTTCATGGAATATAGTTGAGCAGCAATTTAAAACATATTACCCAGTGGTTTTATCATAAAAAAGGCTAGAAACAAGCATGACGGCAGAGGGGGTCTTCAGGCCAGTTCCTCTCCTCCTGAAATTTTGAGTTTCTTATGATTTTGTCGTAGTATACAAGAGGTTTTCTAGAGGTTCTAAACTACATTAGAACTCTAACAATGTTAGAGTCCGGAAAATGTCATTTTCCGGTTTTGGCACTGTTTATGAAAGGTAAACCTGAGAGAAATGTTGCCTCTGCATCCTCCCTCCAATCCGGCATAATTTTGTTAACATCCTCTATTGGCTTTGATTTGTCATCTAACTGCTTTTCTAATTTTGAAATGAGAGGGCTGATCTGATCCTGAAGTGGTCTCAGTGGCGGATCCAGGGGGTGTGCGGCCCCTAACGTAATCTAAAGTTCTGGATCCGCCCCTGAATGGTCTACCACTTCATGCCTTTGCAACAAGGCATGTGGTAGTGGTCTACCTGCTGTAGCTCCCATTTAGCCATGCCGTTACTCTTTTATGAGCTAGAACGCAACATTATCCCCCTGTTGTGTGCAATACACCCTTTAAAGCAAGATTCCATACCTCTCCCCCCACCCTTGTGACTGGTTTCACTGTTTATATCCCTTCTATTGATCATGATTTTTATTTATGCAATTTTCAGTTTTAATATATTTTTTTTATGAGGGGGGTGATCTTATCCTGAATAGAGAGTAGACCCAACATAGCACACAGCTGCAGTAGCTCTGACAAAAAGCGTTTTAATTTTACAAACAATCAGCCATAAAAACGCGTAAATATCCTTGATTAAAATGTGTATTGCCAAAATGCAAGGGCGTTCCCAGAGAGGGGGTTAGGGGGGTTTAACCCCCCCCCCCCCGAAATGTTTGTTTGACTCGTAAAAACGTAACAATAATGGATATAAACAAATTTTGTATGTGTTTTTTGATGTTTTTTGTGTAGACCCCCCACCCCTTAAAAAAATCTTTGAGTAAAACCTCCGAAAACAAATCCTGGGTACGGCCTTGCCAAATGATATGAAAATTTACTAGTAAAGTGAGATAAAATTTTCTCGTGGGGATTTTAAATGGTCCCTGACAAACTGACATAAACCTTATTTAGCACCTTCAGATTTACACTCCTCCTGAACACTACGATTGTTTCTTAAAACAAGGAGTATTTAATGAACCTTTAGATCTAATTTGTATGCTTATTGTTCTAATAGTCATGCTTGTGGTATATTTAGGTATTTCCGTGTAAGTATTAAGAATTCCTGAAGTAGTTCTGGTGGAATTCAAACGTTATCGCATTGTTTTCTCAGAGCTTAGCAGTTAATTACTATAAATTCTAAACTAAAAATATAAAAGACGAAGAATTTTGTTGGCACGTTCACAATTTTTGGGAGGAGCTTTTAGCCCGGTTTTTATCTTGATTTATAGTCAAATTAGTACACTAATTTAGTTTTTTTTCTATCATATGTTGGTTGTTTAAAATCATGGGTGATAGAATAACTAACGGTTTGGATAATTTAGCATACGTTGATGATGAGACATCAAAAATCAAAGATAAAGGTAATGTAACCTTGAATTTACCTTTCCTTGGCATTTTTTCCTTTTGCCTTTAATTGCCATAAAACACTATAATATGCTATAGCTTTTTCAACAGTTTTTTGAGAACGAGGGAGTTCTGAAACAAGGCCATCAATTCCAAAAAAAATATAGAGGGAAGGAAAAATAAACTTTTTGGAATCTGAAGGGGGGCAATTTTGCTGTTTATTCGATTTTTTTCAATAAAAATTCTAAAATAAGGTGTTTTTCAAAACCTTGTGGTCCAAAAACATATAGGGGTAATTTTCCCCAATCTCCCCAACTAGCAAGCCTTGTCTCAAAGCCAAGACTCCCTGCTTGAGATAAGGAGAATATGGTTACAGTTTATGTAATTTCTCCCTCTGGTGTCAGCAGCTTTCTCCTTTAAGAAGCTCAATTTCTCTTGTTTGGGAGAAGAGGTGACCACAAAGAATTATCTGATCTTGATCACTATGTTGTGGATGTAGGTTCTTTGTATAAAAGGTAATGATGTTAAACAGGACGTAATTTACTTAGTATTGGTGTATTTATCAAGGCCGTATCCAGAGAAGGAAGGGGGTTTGATCCCCCCCCCCAAAAAAAAAATTGCCTACCTCGTGAGAACGTAAACAAAATGCATACAAACAAATTTTTGATAGTTTTTTAAGTTTTTTTGTACCCTACACTCGAAGAAATCACCCCCCTCCCTCTCCCGAACGAAATTCGTGTATATAGCCCTGGTATTTATATTTTTCCTCCTTGTAGCTTTAAAAAAAATAGTGCAGATTATTACAGTTGTTACTATTGTTATTATTAATATAATTTTTACTACAAATTCTACGCATAACGCAAAATATCTTATTTATTCTAAGCACTTGTACATGAATGGAATGTTTGAAGAATTGCAAAAGAACAAAAAAAAGAATATCAATTATGGTTTTCGTAATCCTAAATAATTAAAAAAAAAGGTTATAGTACAGTAATTTAGGTGATATGAAAAGCCTTTTAATGAGGAAAGGCAATTATCAGGATTTATCTATAGGACAATTTTTTGAGTCAAATGTTATTAAAAAGAACTAATTCCAAATACTGAAATTAAACTAACTGATAAAATCCAGTGCTGAAAAAAAATCAAATAAAAAAAAATAATTCACCTTCATATAGTATACTATTACATAGCCAACTGAATAAACTTAAAAAAAAAATCGCATGCTGACAAATAGTCTGCGTAGCCTAGGTACCGGTCTCCTGGCTTATTGCCTTTGGCCAGGAGTGCAATGCATGGTTGGGGGCAAATGGTCTGAAGCTTCCCGTGTCCCCCACCCCAGATTTTTCCAGGCACCCATTTAAGGGTGGGTCGACTCTGGATGAGCTTAGAGAGTCACATCATTGACCCTTGTTCCAAGCCAAATAATCAGCGACACCAGGACTCGAACCCCTGTACTTAGGTTTCCAGGTCTAGCGTACTAACCACTCAGCTAGGACGAATAAACACAACTTAAAATTAGTTAGTTTTGCTTTCTGTTGTTACTTTTCGTTGCATTAGGTATTTTTTGCTCTTGTTTTTTGGTTGTCATCGCTGTTAGTTTTTTTTTGAAAATGTTGGCTTTGTATTGATTCAGTAGGCCATTTGTGAAATTGCTCTCATGATTTTATTCACCTTTCTATTGAAGGAATGAAGTAATCAATATCTAGATAAACTGTTTTGCCAGATTGTAAAGTCATAAACTGTTTCTATTTTTTTTTTTTTAATTGCAATGCAATGGCACCCAGCAATGCACTGCACCCAGCAATATACTGCACCCATGCACCCATGAAATGTACTGCACCCATGCACCCATGCAATGTACTGCTACTTTTGTAAGGGAATAGCTGTAACGATATTTTATACAATACTTTGTTTCTGCAATGAACCTTATTAATGACCTTGACTTCTATAGAAATTATGAATTTCTGCAAAGAGGAATGTTTTCACTTTAACAGCTGCAAAGAATAACAATTAGGATTATTTATGTGCAAATATAAGATCGTTTGCCAAAACGTGCTTCTTTTAGCAGAGCAGTTGATTTGTAGACCAAACCGTTCATGATAATAAACTATAAGTAAAGAGCGACGCTTGTCCATACAACTGGAAGTCTGGAAAGTGGTATTTTTAAGTCAACATTTGCATCAGAGGAAGCTAAATTTTATGCTGATTTTAAATTATAAAAAAAATTACCTAGCCTTAGAAAAGAGAATAGCCCCGCTAAAAGAGTGCAATATCAATTGAAATCAAAATATTAAATTCATTAAATACGGTCAGCTGATCTTAGTTTAAGCTGAGGAATAAATCTTTTAATATTAAGTTCTTGTAAAATGGGTTTACAGGAGTATTTTGTACATTTTTTTAATTTCAATAGTCTCCCTAAAATATTTTGGTAAGACATTTGCTGTAGATATCAAAGTTGCCTCATTGAAGAGAACTAAATGACCTGGATCTTTAAAGATGTGGAAGACCAAAGCAGAATCAAAATCGTCAGTTTATTTTATTTTAACATCTCAGAGATTAATTTATTGAAATCTTGTGTTCTTGCTGTCGTTCCCCCAGCTGTTGACGGGTCCTGCCAATGTAAAACTCTCGACATGAACACGGGACTCTTTAAACACCAATACCCAATATAGGGTCAGTTTTATCCTTTCCAGGCTTAAGAAAATAGCTGACATCAATTTTTCGGGGATAAGGCTTTTTTCTTTTGATCTGGTTTCTTGATTCAAAATTTCCACCATTTTTTTTCGGCTAACGCATTTCTAGTATTTTAAAAATGTTTCGGCATGGCAATTAGAACACGAACCCTAATCATTAGGGTTCGATTTTTTTTTTCAAGTGTTATATTTATTAGACCCTCATTAGTTAGATTTTTTTACAACCAAAGTATAATAAAGAAATTTTCATTTCAGCACAGAATGAAATAAAAAAATCATTTTCTGGTGATGAACGAAACGACAGTACTGGTAATGGAAAAGTCCAACTTGAAAGACGTATGGGCCTCATCAGTGGTATTGGCCTCATTGTTGGAACTATGATTGGTAAATATTTATTATTCATTTTTTTTCGATTATATATTGAACCAAATTCAATCAATTTACAATTAGCTATTGTGAGGGAGGAGTAGCTGGCCATATTGTCAGTGGAGGGGGCAGATGCCTCAAAGAGGCATCTTAACTCTCAATGAGCCTACAGATACACATAGTATGAGTTTTAGGGAAGGGGTAGGGTAGAAAGTGATATCTAATCCCTCTTGATTAATGGGAATATTTTTGTCTAAGCCTTTATAATAGGTTCTGGGGGAGGGGTAATAGTACCCCTTTCATTGTGACAACCTTCAGTTATGGAGCATAAAATATTAAAATTACCTGCCTACCTGTGCATATGTGTAAAAGGCAGGGTATTATGAGGCTCGCCAAAAAAATTCTTGGGGGAGGGGTAGAAATTGCTACCAGTAGTTATGTTTTCAGCGATTTAAATGGTGATATTTCTCTTTCCTATTTATTAATTAAAAAACTTTTTCCACAAAATAATTTTCTCAAAGAAAAGTAAAGAACTACATTAACCAAAAAATTACCAAAAATAAAATCAAATAATCTACCAAGCGTGAAACTACCACAAATCAGCATCGATAAATAAATGAAACCCAAAACGAACAGAAATTACAATAAATAACCGAGTCAAACACAAAACGAGCAGAAATTAACATAAGTTGGGCTCAAAACCCCTATGCCTTCCCAAGGCCAGACAAAAATTTGCACTTTACTGAGAAAATACGAATGAATGTGCATTGTCAGTTTAATATACATATACTGATATTTAGTAATAAAATGTTAATATTATTTGATTTATTCAAGTTATAAGAGTAAAAACATTTACTCTATATAACATTTTACTCTATATATATATATATATATATATATATATATATATATATATATATATATAGTATATATATATATATATATATATATATATATATATATATATATATATATATATATATATATATATATATATATATATATATATATATATATATATATATATATATATAGAGTAAAATGTTATATAGAGTAAATGTTTTTACTCTTATAACTTGAATAAATCAAATAATATTAACATTTTATTACTAAATATCAGTATATGTATATTAAACTGACAATGCACATTATATATATATATATATATATATATATATAATATATATATATATATATATATATATATATATATATATATATATATATATATATATATATATATATATATATATATATATATATATATATATTATATATATATATATATATATATATATATATATATATATATATATATATATATATATATATATATAATATATATATATATTAATATATATATATATATATATATATATATATATATATATATATATATATATATATATATATATATATAATATATATATATATATATATATATATATATATATATATATATATTAATATATATATTAATATATATATATTAATATATATATTAATATACATATATATATATATATATATATATATATATATATATATATATCTATATATATATATATATATATATATCTATATATATATATATATCTATATATATATATATAATATATATATATATATATATATATATATATATATCTATATATATCATATATATATATATATATATATATATATATATATCTATCATATATATATATATATGTATATTAATATATATATTAATATATATATTATATATATAGTATATATCTATATATATATATTATATATATATATATATATATATATATATATATATATATATATATATATATATATTATATATATATCTATACATATATATATATATATATATATATATATATATCTATAACTATATATATAATAACTATATATATATATATATATGTAATATATATATATATATATCTATATATATATCTATATATATATATCTATATATATATCTATATATATATATATATATATATCTATATATATATATATATATCATATTACATATATATATTATATATATAGTTATTATATATATAGTTATCTATATTATATATATATATATATATATATATATATCTATATATATATATATATGTATATATATATATATATATATATATCTATATATATATATATATATATATATCTATATATATATATATATATATATATACTATATATATATATTATATATATATATATATATATATATATATATATATATATATATATATATATATATAACTACTGTGAAACGTTGTGCAGCTCAGACTGCACTGTACTGAAAAAACTAGACTTTCATTAAAGGATTCAGGTTTCAGGGAGCCGTAATTACAGATTTGGGTAACCCTGGATACATGGAGGTAGGGAGGGGGGCAGGGGGGGGCAGGGGGGGCAGCTGCCCCCCCCCCCCCCCCCTAGACCTTCAAATTTACATTAGATATGGCTGAAAAAGCAGATGGTTTGGAAAAAGCAGTTGATAAAACTCAATCACACTATCGACTGCCCCCCCCCCTAGACAATATCTGCCCCCCCCCCTAGACAATATGCTGCCTACGCCCATGCCTGGATATCATATTAAAATTGAATGTAACTTCAATTAAAGACTGCATTTATTTACAATATGAACAGCGACATTAAAATTTAAAACAAACAAGAATTAATTCATATATGAAAAGGACTTCCCTCTCTCAACCCTCTGCTGTTCCCCTTTTATCCCCAATGCTGAAGAATTACTACTTTAGCACAAGGGCGACTTGAATGGAATAGAAACTATTTTTTACAATATTCGCAAGAATAGAAGAGCTTATTGATGTATATTTACTTTGAACAATACAATTTTCAGTTTAAATGTTTAAAAAGCCATTGGTTGGCCATTTCTCGCACTCATAAATGATTTTCGCATAGCACCATAACACCAACTAAGTAAAGAGTAGGGTGTTGAGGGGGGCCCCCTCGTATGCTAAATAATTTCTGTCCGTTTTAATTTTAATGTCACTCTTTACTTTCATTTCAAAAAACTTTTTATTTTCAATGAAAGAACTATTAAAGTTTAGAAGACACATATGGCGCCATTCCTTTTCCTCCGTTTCAAGTACACTAAATAAAATAATAAATTCAACTTTATTAAAAAAAACGGGTTATAAGAGCAGATGACATTTTTGGTAACGTGGGAAAATGCTCCTTTTGTTTCGATCCCAAAGTTTTTCTTTTTACTATCTAAAAAGTATTTTGGCACTGAAAATAGCCGGATGACCAAGAAATCATGGCACATCTTGAGTACTTTTAGAATCTAACTTTGATTTGAAACTTCTGCCTGTTTCCTTGCTTGCTTGAACGGCAGTTTCCATTCGAAAGCAGAAACATAGGTCGCAGAAAGGGAAGCTTAGCAGAACAGTTTCAGACAGCCCTTTCTAATATAGACTATAGACTATCCCTTTTAGCTCATACACTACAGGCTCTTTCAGAAGGACAAGCAAAAACATTGATTTCCAAAATATGATATCATATTCATCAATTTGACCAGAGGTCAGATAAAACAGGCGTAAGTTAGATCCTTAACATTTTCTCAAAATAAACTGAAATTACCGGCAAAAGAACAAAAGGACAAAACCGAGATGTTACTACCGCATCAAAATAAATCAATGTGTTATAGCTGCAAAATATTCGTTACTTGTACAGCGTCACTTCTTCTGATTTATTCTGTCGTTGGGGCCAATTTCACGTCGTCTATTATCATTTTCGTCTGTGGACATGTGTAACATTTACAGAATAGAATATTCGCACGAAATATAACAGGCACTCCATTTTAGTTTTTCTTGGGGAAGGGTAATAGATCAGTTTTTGTTGAGATTAAATAAAAAAAAACAAGTTTTTTTAACTGAAAGTAAGGAGCGACATTAAAACTTAAAACGAACAGAAATTATTCCGTATATGAAAGAGGCTGTTCCCTCCTCAACGCCTCGCTCTTTACGCTAAAGTTTTTCATTGTTTAAAAAAATAGAGTTGTGAGAAAGTCAAACTTTAGCGTAAAGAGCGACTCGTTGAGGAGGGGACAGCCTCTTTCATATACGGAATAATTTCTGTTCGTTTTAAGTTTTAATGTCGCTCCTTACTTTCAGTTAAAAAAAAACTTGTTTTTTTTATTTATTTTTTGAATGTTTTTGAAAAATGCAGGTTTTGATCTTGGCTCACCGTACATGAACAATTAAAACAAAATTTGCATTTTAATTTACTTTTATTTTGTTAAATGGCTTTCTCGGAACTTGTTTAATTTTATTTACGAACGTTTTTATTAGTAATAAATAAACGTAACTTACGAATTAACTTACGTAACGAACTTCTATATTCATATATTTTTAATACGTATATTAGGGGGTTCGCCCCCTAGTTAATACCTTGCTCTTTAAGCAAAAGTTCGAATTTTGTTCCAATTCTTTAAAAATGACCGCTTAATCACAAAGGCCGTTCATTAGAATAAATAGCTCTTATGAAAGTACTAAAAAATCTTTGGCTTAGAGATTTATAGATCTTTGGCTTATAAGATTTATATTTACGAGGTATTGACTAGGGGGTGAACCCAATCATAAATTTTATATTTTCTGTTCGTTTAAAGTTTTGATGTTGCTCCTGTTGCAGTTGAAAAACTTGTTTTTTTATATTTAATTTCTGATCTTTTTTTAAATAATGCTGGGAAGTCCGGCGTCCCCTTAATAGCAATTTCCGTTCCCCCATGGAAACTTCCTTCATGGAAAGATCCTCCCACATAACCCCCGACCCCCCCCCACTACTAGGAAAAATCTCCCCTGAAAACGTCTGTATACTTCCCAATAGCCAATACTATATGTTAACATTGGGTAAAGTTCATAACTTTCAGCCCTCCCTCCGGGAACTTTGGAGGATTAAGTCATCCTAAAAGACATACTTATAATATTTTCGAACATGCTGAACAAAATGGCTATCTCAAAATTTTGATCGGGTGACTTTGGGGAAAAAATGAGCGTGGGAGGGGGCCTAGTTGCCCTCCATTTTTTTTGGTCACTTAAAAAGGGCACTAGAACTTTTAATTTTCGTTCCAATGAGCCCTCCTAAAATATTCTAGGACCACTGGGTCAATACGATCACCCCTGGGAAAAAGAAAAAAAAAAAACAAACAAATAAACACGCACACGTGATCTTTCTTCTGGCAAAAAATGCAAAATTCCACATTTTTGTAGATAGGAGCTTGAAACCTCTACAGTAGGGTTCTCTGATACACTGAATATGATGGTGTGATTTTCATTAAGTTTCTATAACTTTTAGGGGGTCTTTCCCCCTTTTCTCGAAAATCAGCCAAATTTTCTCAGGCGCGTAACTTTTGATGGGTAAGATTAAACTTGATGAAACTTATATATTTGAAATTAGAATTAAAATCTGATTCTTTTGATGCATCTATTGGTATCAAAATTCCGTTTTTTAGAGTTTCGGTTACCATTGAGCCGGGTCGCTCCTTACTTACAGTTCGTTACCACGAACTGTTTGATAGCTGGAATGCTGAACACAGTTATTTCTACACTACTTTGCAGAAGCAGCCTTACGGACAGGAATTGGAAAAAGTCGGTAGCTTCAGTTATCTTGGCTCACTAATAGACTCTCGTGGGTGCTGTGACCTTGACATACAGACCAGACTAACAAAACCCAAGCCATATTATCTCAACTCTGCGACTCATATTATCTCAAAAAATAGAAGAATAAAACATGGGTAATTAAAGAAAATTGGTTAATAGTGGAAAGATTAAATTATATTATCAAGTTTTGTTATATTTTTATACAACTTGCAGAAACTTGTGGCTAGTTCAACACTGGAGGGTATTTTGTTCCATTGAATAATAGATTTGTAAATGGGAGATTGCTGGGCAGCACTAGAAACGCATTTAGGAATTTTAAAGGCTCTATTGGATGAACAGAGACAGTGGGCTTCCGAATTATTAATATTATAATAGGATAGTAGTTGAGGTGGAAGATTATCGTGGAAAGCAGAGTAAGCAAGCGATAAATTTAGTTTTTGTATGATTTGATCAAGTGGAGCTATGCCAAAATCTGAATACAAATCACGGGTCGGATATAGACGGGGAAGCCGAAAAACTGCTTTAATGGCACGGTTTTGGGAAAATTTGAGTTTTTTAGAGAAGGACCGTTTTGTATTTCCCCAAACTGATCCGCAATAAGAAAGGTAAGGAAAAATAAAGGAATAATAGAGGGTAACTAGAATGTCAGGAGGAAGAAAATAATTCACACGGTATTGGGTTGATTTATACCGCTGGCGCCACCAAAATTTATCTGAACAAACTGGGACCAAGGGTTCCAACACACGGTTAATCATAGCTACTTGTCTCAAAATTATTGCTGTGATGTAAGAAATATGATTAGAGAATGATAAGCATGAGTCAATAAATACACCAAGAAACTTGGCAACCTCCACTTGTGGGAGGATGTCGGAGGAGTACCTGAGACCGAGAGCAGGTTGAATTACGTCTTTGTTGTAGGGGGTTCTGAATAATACTATTTGACTTTTTTTGCTATTAATGGTCATGTTGTTCGTAAGGCACCATGCCTGGACTCTGTTCAGAAGGACTTGGGCAAAGGTTATTGCCGATGGTAAATCGGTGCCAGTGATGAAGAAGTTGCTGTCATCAGCAAATAATACAGGATACGCTGAAGGGCCCAGGTCCATAACAAGATCTTTGATATATAGGAGAAATAAAATAGGGCCTAAAACGGAGCCTTGCGGGACACCCCTCCGAACAGGTAAGGGCTGAGAGGATACTCCACCTAGGCTCACACTCTGTACCCTTCCAGATAGATACGAATCAAACCAAGAGAGGGGAACACCACGAATACCGTAACTATTTAATTTACTTATTAAAATAATATGATCGACCATGTCAAAGGCCTTAGAAAAATCCAAAATAACCCCAATACAGTTTTTTTAAGGTCGAGTTGTGAGCGTATGAACTGTGTGGCGTCAATTAGAGCATGAGCAGTTGAAAATGTCGGCCGAAAGCCATATTGGTGAGGAGAAATCAAAGAAATGGAGTGCTGACAGTCAAACAGAAAGGGAGACAGACGTCTGAAGATGATTCTCTCGAGCACGTTGGATATAACAGGAAGAATTGAGATTGGACGATAATTACCTATCTCAGTTGGATCGCCCTTTTTAAGAGCTTTAGACATTTAGTACACTGTAATGGCTTTTCTTTGTAAGGCTTGAAAGATTTTTGTTTGCCAAAGAGGAACACTTTGTCAATATTAAATTGTCCTTGAAGCTCAAACAACACAGTTTTAAAGTTTGAGGTTTCAGTGGTTTCACGACCAAGGGTATGGACACTAGAGACTGGAATGCATTCACCTTTTTCGTTCATCAATGCTTCCTTCAGGTCCGAGTTTAGAAACGATTTAGGAACATTGTAGAGCACTATCTTTGTTTGTATCGGGCTTGGGGACCACAGATGGGCTGTGACAACAACATTTTCAACACTTTTCAGCTCCATTACCTTTTTCACTGATGTGGGGTCGTTCAAAAGGATATCTAGGGATCCTGATCTGTTTATATTCATATTAAAGTTGCAACGAATGGTCTTGAAGAGGGAAACTCGCAACTTTGGTAGATCACGGTTGTTAAACAAGTAATTATCAGATTGGGGAACTAGTTGAATAATTACCGGGGAATCGGCTGGATTTCTTGAAGAGTTGTTCGTGGTATCGGTTTGATGTATTATTACTGAATCTGGTGGACTTTTTGTTCGCTGTCTTCTACGCTTAGCCGAGTTAACTATCTTAAAGCCTTCTTCATATTTTTCAGTATCAGTTGTTGAGGGTGATGGACATTGGGTGGTATCCATGTTTAGAGTATGAATACTCTTCAAAGAGGTCGCTGGTACAGACGCAGTTGTAGGGGGGGTTCTAGCAAGGGCTTTTGAAGATGGTTGAAATGGTGACTTACTCATATCCCTATCAGGAGGTTGTTTTGGAGGCTCCTTTTTTCCAAACATTGGAGCTATTCAAAATCACAAAATCGAGCACTAATTCGAATTTGTTTCCCAATAAATTCAAAATAATCTGGTTTAGTGTTTAATTTTCAGTTGCCAAGAAATTTAAATATTCACTATTTTAACAAAGTTGAATAGGATAGTGGGTCACCTTAAGTCAAAGTATCCGCAAGTCTTATCAAAAACAGATCCTTGCTATTTTCTCATAATAAACTGAAATTTGCGGCAAGAAAAAAGAAGATAAAAACATAAAAAAGCCGAGGTGTTACTCCCTCAGCACGACAAATCAATTCGTTTTAGCTATAAAATATTTGCTACTTTTGCAGCTGAAATAATCTGATTTATTCCATTTTGACGCTAATTTTTGAGAGCTTAGGCTTTATCTTTTCCATCCAACGACATAACAATGAGAAAATAGAATATGTGTGCCAAAAAATTACAGGGGCCCCATTTTAGTTTCTTGGGGAGATAAAAAAGGGACCAGAATATTGCTGGGAATGTTAGACTGCTGAAAACAGTTATAAAGAAACTAATTCGCAGATATTCTTAACCAATATTTCCCGAATTTAAGGCACCTGTAGCTGAGCCATCCCCATTTTCAACGGGGCACCCCTGAATTTTAACAAAAATACAGAAACCAGTAAAGAAGAAAAAATACAAAATGGCATGTCCCGCTCATGCGATGACATAAATAGAAGACCATACGGATACTAAAAAGAATGTCCTTTTTTCCTCACTTTCTTTTGTAAATTTCAACTCTAAAAAGAGAGTAATTAAACCGGTCAGTCTACGGAATGGGATGTTTACTTACTAATTATACTAGAAACCACTGTTAAAATAAAATCTTGGGTCTTGAATTGCTGAGGCTTTCAGAAATTAATATAATTGTACATTAAATATTCGGCTTCTTTTTATCAGTTTTTCCCAGTAATGTTGCTCGTTTCTTTCTGGTATATCACTTTAAAGCCAGCCATCTTGGATAGCTAATCACTTAAGGCTTGATCAGCAGATTCCGTTCTGGTTAAAACCACTAGACCCGGCTTTGTCTGCTGAATCTTCTGCACATACCCAGGGGTCTGGGACTCATTGATAAACTTAAGATAAGATATGATAAGATGTATTGCTGAAAATGGCTATCACAAGCCCAAAAAGGCCGAATTCGCACTTTAGCGTCAAATACTGCGAAAAAAGAACAACAAAAACAAACAATCAAACAACAACAGAAAATTATAAAAGGGTCAATGTCAAATACGTAAAAACGTTAAAAACAAAAACAAAGTACAAAGTAAACTCATAAAATTAGAAGGCCAATGTCAAGTCAGCAAAAATGCCCCCCCCCCCCCCAAAAAAAAAAAAAACAAAAAAAACTTGTGAAATTAACAAGGGGATAAAGTAGAATTAAAACAAAAACATAAGTTAGTTGGTGACTAACAAACATAAATATAAAACCCCCAAATTTACAAAATGGGCATTAAAATTAATAACTGTGAGGTAAAGAGTGAGTGAAGGGGGGGGGGGAGGCAGCGGAGATTCAGTGGTTGAAAATGTCAACTATGTAAGGGATAAAAGTTCTTCTATATCTTTCAGTGCAAACTCTTATTGGGGCGAGAAGGGGGATTTTTGTTGAAACAGAACGCGGGAGGAGGGGTCGAAGGGGTGAATATTGACCGGGGAAAAGGGGAGTTGTTCGAGGGTTATGAAGGGCATTGTTAGAAAAACGCAAGGTAATTTTTGCTCTCCTTTCCTTAAGGGTGACAAGATTAGCTCTCCTAAGAAGGGAAATATAAGGTACTTTACCCTCATTGAAGATAATTCTTAGACACCTTTTTTGTACTGCCTCTATTCTGTCCGACAATTCAATGGAAATGCCAGGATGCCAAACAGGACAGGCGTACTCAAGGGTTGTGCGTACAAATGACAGGAAAATCCTTAAACAGTGCGATTTAGGGCATTTAAATTTTTTAAGGAGTTTAAGGAGGGAAAATGCGGCATTTGCACGTTTTAAGATGTCATTAATATGACAATCCCATTTTAAGTCGCTTGAGATGGTAACGCCCAGTAATTTCATAGTGGTAACGGACATTTCAGGGGGAATTGGACAGGAGAAAGAAGGAGGAGTTTTAAGGAAATTAATAGTAAGAACAGTTGACTTTAAAGGGTTGACTTTCATATCATCAGTAAGAGCTTCGGCTGATATTGATTCCAAGATGTACTTTGGGTTGCTTTTGGAATTTTTGGAACATGTCTCTAAGACAGTTAGATCATCAACGAATTTCCATCTATCCGGGAAATAAACACCAAGGTTGTTTATCATTGTAAGAAATAAAATTGGACCTAAGAGGGCTCTTTGGGGCACACCATTATAAATTGGGAGGGGATCAAAATATACATTCATGTATTTCACGACTTGCGTTCTGTTAGAGAGGAAAGACGCAATTATTCTAATTAAATAAGGGTCAACTTGAAAGTCATTAGATAGCTTTTCTAATAGTATATTGTGGTTGATTAAATCAAAAGCTTTTTGCAAGTCAACAGCGATAACATTGAGCCAGGTATTGGGTTTTTCGAGTGTGTTGCATATTGTGTCCATAAGGTGAACAAGATAGTGGGTAGTAGATGTAGAGCGTAGGTTTCCGAATTGTCTTTGGTCAGCATTTGGGATTATTTTTACTTCAATTGGTTTCAATCGGGTCATTCCATGGGAATTCACTTGTGTTAGGTAACTTGAACATTTTATTCGTAAAATATTTTTATACTTTATCTCATTTTCACCAAACATTATAAGTGGGCTGCTCAGCAAGCTAAGATATTTTTCTGCATCTGAATAAGGCGAATTTTTGTCGTGATTTTAAATAAAGAACTTTAAATTACCTTCAAGTTTATGTGATATTTACACACAAAAAAAGTCAGATCAAAATTATTAACCTTCATAACTCTAGAAATGTTTTCGAATTTTGACTAAAGCCTGTTTCTGGAACCATAAGCAAAAGCTCGTGTTTCTGTTCAGTTTTCTGTTCTCACAAATCCATCACGGAATGCCAAGTGACATCTGATCTAGAAAACTGTTACTTAAACTTGACAATGAGTCAAATTACAAGTTGTGAGGATCGCTGTGAAAATTTTTAGAAGTATTTCAAATTCTTCCATTGTATTTTTCCCGCCTCAAAGCGCTTGAATTGATATTTCATCTTCTTCTTTTTAAGTTTTAGGTTAATTTTGTCGGAAGAAAGCAATCTGTAAGTCGGCTCATTTAACGGCTACAAACTGCTCCTGGAAAATGCCTCCCTGCAACTCTATTAAATGTAGCATATGATTATACTTATTCATAGATAAAGCTATCTTCTTTTCTAGATCAAACATTTATTGGGAATAATAGGGCTGGTGTACGTATGTGCCACTGGGGGGGGGGGGAATTGGGTTTTAATAGTCCTTCATTGGAAACCAGAGACAATTCAAAATGGATCAAAATAGAAAATGAGAAATACTCTGGCTTAAATGGTAGGAAGGAAAATCCTTTTAGTACCTACCCCCCCCCCCTTGGAAAAATTCCTTGGTGGTGCTCTTAGGTTTTAAAGTACACATATTTGCCCATCTTAAGTTTTTTATACTACATGTTTTTTCTGAAATTCTATAAACGTTCATTTTGTGTTTGGAGACCTACTTCATCAACTAGTTCGTCATAACGAACTGCAAGTAAGGAGCGGCTCGGCCCAAAAGCAATCGAAAGTCTGAAAAACAAAGTTCTTACAACAATAGATTCATCAAAAGAATTTACTTTTTAAGCAAATCCAAATGAAATTAAGAATACTCAAAATATTTTTCTGGTAAGAAAAACAAAAGAATGTGGAATTTTTTTGTGGGGGAGAAGGATTGGTAAAGTTCTACGAAATCATATTATTGAGTTAGGAATAAAGTGAATACACCATTCGATGCCTTTTTTTATGCTGATTACGAATATAATAAGCATTTCTATCGGAAATTAATTTCAGCCCCCCCCCCCTATGTAGGCTATACCTAACCTAACCTAACCCCAGGGAGGTTTTCTTATAGGGATAAAAACTTCCAGGAGAAATTTTTCAAGGGAGACTTTACGCAGTGAGTAGGAAGAGGGTTTCCTGACATGATTTGAAAAACAGTCAGAAATTAAATTTAAAAAAAACAAGTTTTTTTCGACTGAAAGTATGGAGCAACATTAAAATTCAAAACAATCAGAAATCATTTTGTATATGAAGGGGGCTGCCCCTCACTCAACCTTCGTTTCTTACGCTAATGTTTGACTTAGGACCGGTGAATTTGAGTGAAAAGTATTTTAAACAACTTCGAAACCTTAGCGTAAAGAGAAAGGGTCGAAGAGGGGGCAGCCCCCCCCCTTATACTTAAGAACGAGACAAGCGTCTGCGTGCTAGTTGTAATGCTTTAAAAGTCTGTTCTATGCTGATAATTACATTAGCTGTCTTAACTTTTTATTTTTTTAAATATCAATTTGGCTTTTTTGTCAACATTTTTGGTCTAGGGGAACGTTATTTACATTTTCCATACGATTTGGTAATTTTCTTTTGTAAAAATCTGAGAGTTGTAAGAAACGCTCTCTCCACCCCGTATTCTACTGGGAAACAATCTTGCGAGTATCTTTATCTTTAAACTTTAAAGACGGTGTTCAACATGATTGTCCGGGTAAAAGAAAATAGTTTCTGCTGAATTTCTTCTCAAGGAAAACACTTACTTACTAAATATATAGTCCGCTGTAGTGGATTTGAAACTCTTGTCAAACACCTCTCCAAATATGCTCCAAGCCTCCAGAGCACCTCTTCCAACCATCTTCTTAATTTCTTAAGTTAAGGCAAGTATTTTTATCCTAACAATAAAGAGGTTTACTCAACAATACTCTATCCTATTTCGCTAATGGTAATTTCTTAAGGTAATATAGGAGATGAATCTAATGAAATTATATGACTATGTTAACCGTTTGGAATTTTGGGTTGTGCCGTATATTTGCTATTTCTGAAACTAGCCCCCAGATACCCCTAGATATCCCTAGATACCCAAGACATAAAGAACTAGATGACTATCTAAAAATTTTGATCAAATTTGATTGGAGAGAATGGGATGTGGGAGAGAGGCTAGTTGCCTTCGAATCTTTTTGGTCACTTAAAAAGCAACTAAAACTTTTAATTTCAACTTGAATCAGGACTCTCCTGATCTCTTAGGACCATTGGTTTGATACAATCATCTCTGAAAAAATAAAAGACAAACAAATAAACACGTATCCCTGATCTTTCTTCTGGCAAAAAGATACAAAAATCCACATTTTGAAGATAGGAACTTGAAATCTCTTCAGTATGATTTCTCTTATATACTGAATGTGACGGTGTGATTTTCATAAGATCACTTGTCAGCTTGAGGGTGTCTTGCCCCCATTCCCCAAAATCAAGCAAAGTTTCTGTGACTCTTACCTTTTGATAGCTAACAATAAAATTAACGAATTTGATATATTTAGAATCAGAATATAAATTTCAATTTTGATGGATTAATTGTTATCAAAATTCCCTTTTTAGAGTTTTGATAAGGCCCTATATTTTAAGGTTCAATAGCCTACTATAGCATAAATGTATTGAAGTGTTTTAAAAGCAGATAACTTTCCATTTTTGATTATCTATTAAGTAGTAAAACGAAGCTATATAAACAGTAATTTGACAATAAATTATGCACAGGAAGATCCCTTAATTGTAATGCAAATCTACAGAGGCAAAAAATATACCATACTAAGTCACACTGGGACTTGGACCCTGGGGACTCTGGCTCGAGACAACCCACAGCAGACCTTGTCAGTGGCTTTATATGTGCTAAAAGGAAAATAGGTGTGGAAAATAAAAATCAAGGATATATATAAATTATTAAATACAATTATTAAATGCTCTTAAACTAGCCATAGAAAAAGGTAAACATGTGGAACATTTAGCTAGTAGATAGATTTCCGATGTTGACTATTCTACGTTAGAGATGAAAAGTCTTGCTAAAACTGTGACTATTTTATCCTTTTTAATCTCTAAGAAAATCATACTAAGAACAGACATAAGTTCTGTTCCAAGATATTTTAAATGTGCCTTGAATAATTTTTGAATGACATTTACCATGTTAGTTACAGCTAGACCCCATGAGAAATCACAGTTTCTTAAGATAAATAATTTTTACACGAAATCCTATTTTAGGTTGAGGTAGCGTAAAAGCTCTGTTAAAAAGACAAATATTAGTTGTCCTCGTTCACGCAAAACACTCAATTTTTAGATTTTCCACATTTATGTTCAGCACTAACATAGATATTATACATCCATTTTTTGACAAATGAAATATTTGTTTCCCCAATCCCTGTTTTAAAAGGTAAAAACGTCGAAGAAAATAAGCAAAGTACTAACGTTCTAGCATTCTAAACAAAACAGGTTGACACTGACATTAATTTTACATTAATGTCAAACCTCTTGAATGTGTCATAAAATAGCACAGTAAAATTTGTGCTAAAAATACATTGTTGACAAAAACTAAATGTCCTTATCCACGTAAAATATGATTTCTACTTTACTAAGTTAGTCCAAAAATTATTCGAAAACAGTTTGGAAATCAACAATTTGAAAACCAGACTTTCTAAAATTTGAATAAAATTTCCTGAAAGACTCCAAAATTACTTGTAAAATATTATAAACACTGCTTAAATAATCCTAAATTCTTTTTAGACAGCTTTAGAATGTTGAATTTTATTTACTAAGGATGAAAAGTAAAAGAAATTTAATTCGCTTTAAAAACTTAAATAAAATAGAGGAAGATGCTTGTAACCAGTAGAGATGACCCTAAAGCTCGTGTCCCTCACCCCTGCTGCCACCTACAACTTTTTTTTTACACCAAATATGGGCATAGCCTCCCTAGGGAGAACACGTGGTTAATGGGGTCAATGACCTCTTTCTCCATGGTCTCTTTCTCCAGGTGTGTTTTTGGCACGCTCTCAGCGAATGTTATGATCCAGAAATAATATTTGTTGTTGTTTCCGAGGCAAATGTCAAGGTCAATGTTGTTGTTGTTGTTGTAAGTGCACGCTCTCAGCGAATGTTATGATCCAGAAATAATATTTGTTGTTGTTTCCGAGGCAAATGTCAAGGTCAATGTTGTTGTTGTTGTTGTAAGTGCACGCTCTCAACGAATGTTATGATCCAGAAATAATATTTGTTGTTGTTTCCGAGGCAAATGTCAAGGTCAATGTTGTTGTTGTTGTTGTAAGTGCACGCTCTCAGCGAATGTTATGATCCAGAAATTGTATTTGTTTTTGTTGCTCGAGGCAAATGTTATGAGTTTCCAGGAAACAGTTAGATCACGTGTTTCCTTCTCAGCCAACTTTCTTTTCTGGTCAGTCTAGAGTCAGCAGTCAGAGTGAAAGGATTGAAAAATGAATAAATTTGAGAAAGAGAGAATTAGATCAAATCTAGTGTTTATGGAAAAACATTTGATTTTGGATGATGATTTTCTCGAGTTATCTCTTCAACGCAGGATATTCTCTCAGGGAACACTTGACAATATAATGAAAACTGATTCTCCCCCAATGGTCTATTGTATGAAACTTTTAAAATGTGATTCAAATGCTTATACTCAATTTATTGATATATTAATTGGAACAAAGCAGAATCATATTGTGGATATACTTTTGAAATCATTGCCAATGTAGATGGCTCCTCCTTCGAAAGAGGTAACGTCACAGAGTTACTCCTCTCCCCTTTCCTACACTTTGAATTTATCGAGCGAAGACGATCAGTTTCGTTTTAGCTGCGAGAGAGTTGACATCGGAAACCAAAAAATGTTCTATATATGTCCATTGTGCATGTACACTCTTGGCAGTTGGACTCAATGTGAGAATTGTACAATTATTGATGACTATAGTGAAAAGTGTAAATTATGTAATCCCTGCAAATTACATAGAGGCTATGCAGTACAAATTAAAGGATGTAATTCATGTCTTGAAGAGGTATGTGACTCTCACCCTAGAGGGCACCTGTGCTCCAATTGTCACTATGATAAATGTGATCAGTGGGAGGATACTTACCCCGCTATGATTGGAAAGAATCCTAAACGTGATTTTAGTTTATTTCTACGAGATTGGTATCGTCGTGGATTTAAATTATTCTGGGAAGAAGAATCTAGTCTACGATTCAACTGTTGGGGTAACAAGACAATCTGGTTTCTGCGTCATCGCTGTGACGACACTGCCTACTATGACTATAAACCAAGTGATTTTTATTTGGCAGTCACCGAATGTGATTCACCACTTGAAAACACTGTCTGCTTCAAATAGACAGATTGAAACTCGTGAATTTCATAATATGAATGCAAATAGTATCATTGACTATACAAAGAGATATGACAAGAGTGAAGTTACATTGTACTGCAGAAAATGTGACCCTGACTTTGCAGTCAATCAAGATCAATATACAGTGAATCCAAATGATTTACCAGCATTAGTGGTTCACGACAGTTGCCTATACACCAATGAAGAAATCTAAAAGTGAAGATTTAAAGACATTGTTGTATATATACATTTTATTAATAAACAAATTCACAAACATTTTTTAAGCACTTTACTCTTAGGGCACTGAAATCAATATTAAATACACTTGTAAGTATATTTTCCGCTAGAAAGTCGTTCAGACGAGGATTGTCAACATAAATGTGGAGAAAACTGCTTGTAAGTATAGCCGCGACATCGGAACACAAAATATAGTAGTGCATGGAAGCCGCAGCTTTTAGTCGTTAGATCCTGTACCCTCTTTCGATTTTGAATAATAGTTTTCCCACTGCTCTTAATATAGTTGCTGATGTGGGGTGTGTAGAATGTATAGGGTAGGCCAAGAGGATCAAAAAACTCAATCATCTTCATTGTTTGATAGATGCACAGCCAATGACCCGTCAGCACAGTCGACGGACTGCTATTAACAATAATCAAGGTATTGTTGACACTTTGAATTTTTCCAAGAAAGTCCGAGGGCAGACAATAGGATTTGTACTGGGACATGTATGGGTCCATATTAAATACATTGATTATTTGACTGGTGTTCATGGCGCCAAGTCTAGTAGAACACTGCCTTCGGGAGTGCAATATTAAATACACTTGTAAGTATATTTTCCGCTAGAAAGTCGTTCATACGAGGATTGTCAACATAAATGTGGAGAAACTGCTTGTAAGTATAGCCGCGACATCGGAACACAAAATATAGTAGTGCATGGAAGCCGCAGCTTTTAGTCGTTAGATCCTGTACCCTCTTTCGATTTTGAATAATAGTTTTCCCACTGCTCTCAATATAGTTGCTGATGTGGGGTGTGTAGAATGTATAGGGTAGGCCAAGAGGATCAAAAAACTCAATCATCTTCATTGTTTGATAGATGCACAGCCAATGACCCGTCAGCACAGTCGACGGACTGCTATTAACAATAATCAAGGTATTGTTGACACTTTGAATTTTTCCAAGAAAGTCCGAGGGCAGACAATAGGATTTGTACTGGGACATGTATGGGTCCATATTAAATACATTGATTATTTGACTGGTGTTCATGGCGCCAAGTCTAGTAGAACACTGCCTTCGGGAGTGATTTCCCAATAGGTTTCATATTGATTTAGTGAGATTAGTGCAATACTCTCAGCCAATGGGTCGGCAAATGTACACTCTAAACGCACAGTCCCCGTACGTACTATACTCATATCCTGTGTGCCAGACAAATCCAGTACAATGATGCCATGTGTTTTAGCAAACATATCTTCGGTTATACCATTTTCAAATAGTTGCGAATCATGATCTAGGGTTTGCATGGTCAACTCATACAATGTTCTATAGGATTTATCAAAAGATAGATTGTAGAGTGGGATACCGTTTACTTTACACACAAGAGATGAAAGTCCAAACATCTCGAATTTATGTGGGCATTCAGCCCATGATCCTATCGCACTGGCGCTTTTTACAAATGCCAATGCAAGTTTCGAGGGATTTCGCCATTGATAAAGGATGAATCGGTGAAGGTGCGTGAGCCCATTGCAATATGACGTTGATTGGTGATTGTATGAGGAACAAGTAGTTTAATATTATTTCCATTGGCTCTCAGTTTTTCCACTGCCAAAGCAACAGAACTCATGACCTGTTGTTTGCGTACATGAAGTATTGCTGAGGTGAGGGAGAGACTTACATCAGGATTGGCAGCAAGTTCTTTTCTCAATATGAAATTGGATGGTGCAAGCGTTAATTTTATATCCACTTTAACATTGGGCGGCAGCCATTGGGGTATATTAAATATTTCATGATATATTTTTCCAACTAGATGTAATTCACTAGTTGTAGCATTTTTAAGTGCATCCGTACTATCAGTATTAGTAATATATTCATATCCATTGGAGGCGCCTCTCAATTCCTTGTATGACTTGGGTGTCATCAACATGAATTGCATATAGCTTGTATAATTTGAGAGATTGTTGCTTGTGCTAACCAGCGTGCCATTGATGTAGACACTAATTTGACGAAATAAATTATGTAGTATACAATTTTCATAGGATATTCCATCGCCCCGAATTGGCATTGTATTATCGGATTTTCGGACTTTCATTTGTAAATCTATAAATGTTGAAGACATGTCCATAAATTAGTCTTCATTGGAATAAATTTGAAAGTGGATATTATCGGAGAGGGGTTGTTGAGGATAAAATTGTTCATAGTATCCATGCTTGACACTCACATCAACATTTTCAGCATTGAATAGATTCAATGAGGCGGTGATTGAAGGTTGAGAATCCTTATGCGGTAGGTAGGACATTTTAGGAGAAGAAATCTAGTTTCGATCTAACAATTTTCTTCCTGGGGCTTCTGTTTACAGCACGTGTCGGCTTTTTCCTTCTTTTCTTATACAAGAGGGATGATGTCTTTCGTTTCCGACCTGAGTGGAGACTGATGAGTGATGCATTGTTTCTCGACCTTTTTCAGCCTTTACTATTTTGTTTTAATCTCTCGCCAAGGGTTCGCGCACTGAACCTAAGATTTTCCGTAGCACTTTTTTTAAAATCCTTGCCAGAGCCCCAATCGTATAGTGTAGAGGATGCAAAATCTGTCGCAGCCGGTACAAGATATTTTCTAGCCAGTGGTAGTGAAGAGCGAAACAGCTTAGCAAACCAACTGCCAAGACCGTAGCCAGACATTGACGAGCGACCTTTGTAATAGTCCATTCCATTGCCCTGTTGTCTTGGGCCAAGAGTATTAACATAGCAGTCAATATCAGGACAAGTGAATACCACTTTTTTATTAGACATCTTGCTTTTGAACGATGGGACTAAAATGACATGTAATCACAGCCAAACCTTTTGAAATTGCTATGGGATCACCCAATATGGTTCTTAGTGTTAACTAACAGAGTTCCAAATAGGAAGTGTTTACGGGAATATATTGAAGATGCTTTATATTGTAGTGGTGAATATGTTCTTGATTGGTTTTTCGTTCAAGAACTCGTAGGAGGGGGACATTTGAATTACCAACCCGAGATGTTTCCACAAATGAAGCGTAGAGAAATATACAAGTGTCTGTGGAGAAGGCAGGTGGATAGTCAGCAAAAATGAAATTAGTGTTTCCGGCACTTTTACCATTGATTATATTGAGCTTAAAGCCAAGAACATCCTTAAGGTTATCATTGAGAATAACCTTTTCACTGGCAATACGTGAACTAATGTAGATCTTACCCTTTTCCTTTGAATAGTTGAAATGAAAAGCCCCCTTTTTACGAGCGGAAATTCTTTTATTAATAGAACGACATAAATCGTTCATACAGGTGAGTTCCTCGTAGGGTAATTCAATATATGGATAATCCATCCAATTGATTTTTTGAATTTGTTCTTGATCAACTGAAGGTGGTGGCGGCAAATCATAGGGTCTAATTTTTATATCATATTTACGATCCTTTCTCAGGATGTCATAGGTATTTTTGAGAATACAGTCGACAAGAGCCACTTCATTCTTTCCGTCGAATTTGATGGTGGGGGAGAGTTTCGTCCAAAAATCACTTGTTCTATTCAAGTCATTGTAGAGAGGATCAGAAACATTGGACATGAAAGTCACATAGAAATCATTGGGCATTGTCAATATCTTCAGCACTGACCCAAGAATCAAAATCCGAGTTGTATCCTAGCCAGCGAACAAGCAACTGTTTCTTGCCCCTACGAGTACGACTCTTTAATATCTTTTCAATTTGATAAATTTCACTAGTGTTTCTAACTTTTTGCAGTTCATATTCATAAAAAACGCCGAGAATCTCATCATCTTTGATGTCTCGCAGTCGATATGTCGTGGGCTCGGTGTCCAGAATTTTGGACACTTTAAAAAGTTCGGTGCTCCATAAATAATTCCCCTTTTCAAAAATATTGGTGGTTCTATTAATTCGAACAGTATCACCACCATTGAATTTCTTCTTCACATTTTTTTTTCTTTTTCACCATTGGAATATTGCTTTAGAAAAGCAACAAACGTATTTTCATTGTAGTGAACATCCCGAGGGCTTGAATTGGACAGAGATCAATGAGGTCGATGGTTGTATATCCGCATGATTTTATCTAAATCATTAATAAAAGCCGATGTATTTTTCAGGGTACAATATCTTGAAATTAATAGACGAATCGTTCTTATTAATCGTTCGGCCAATGCAGCCTTTAACGGGCTGTAACTATGATAAAGTGTTGAATTATATTTCAATAGAACCTTTTGCACATGAGGATTAACAAATTCACTGCCACGATCCGATTGAATTTTTCTATACGAATCCTGTTCAAGAATACTTTCAATGGCCCGAGCAACTTCAACACCTCTCTTTGACCGCAGTGGAATGGCATAGGCATAGCGACTAAAGACACTGATTGCCACCAGAATATATTTGTAGGGTGCATTGAGACGCCGTTGAAGTGCGTCTAAAGTTAAAAGATCCGTTTGCATTATATGCAGAGGGAAAAAGGCTTTAGTTTGTCGATATTGTTTGCTGCGAAGCCTGTGATTCCGATGCAGTGTGTAACTCGGTTCATTCTCTAGATACTCTTTTGCTTTTTTCAATGTGGTGGTGCCGGAGACAGCTTTAGAAAGCGTTTTGGGAGAACTTAAACTTCCCGCTTCACCAATATTTTTCATAGACACCTTTCAGAACTTCATCCATTTTGATCGCAAACACGTAGTGTAATGTCCACTCCCCTTTTGCACACTGGAGGGTGAATCAATTCGTCTTCGCTTTTGACTAGCATCCGCAGATGTTGTAAAACCAGTGGTGCTAGTATTTTCAAATATTGAATCTTCTTCTTCTTTTTGAAATGGTGTTGGTGTTGTTGGAGGATTATATTCTCTTAGTTTCTTTAGAATTTGCTTATTGCCAATAAGACTTTTGGGAAATTTTGATACCCTTAGAAAGGTGTATAGATTATTGTCAAAGGATAAAAGTCCTTTACGATTCGTCACCATATCACAAATTAAATCAACTAGATTATAACTTTTTCCCTGAATTATAATTCGTTTCCCTGTGCTATCGACTTGAACTTGATCACCAGATTCCAACATGAGATATGATAATACTCTTTTACTCTGTTCTCGATAGGTGAGTGGCAATAGGTTTCCAATTTTCAATACAATTGAATTCAATTCCTTCTCCTCTGATGCTGCTGCAGAATCTTGAGGAGATGTTTCCTGTTTAGAGGGATCGGCGGCGGGTCTCTCACGATAAGGTTTATGTTTGTCCATACGTCGCAATGCATCTTGAAGTAAAGGCAGCTTTTTGTCATCGGCAATATTCTCATTATTAATGAATTTGCTTAGATTGTCTTCAAAATGTTCGACGGGCGAGAGGACAAGTTCAAATGGTGTCAATTTATAGGGTTTAGCCATTCTCTAGAGAAAACTGTTTACAAGTCCTGCAATTATTGGCAGTAAAAGTGTGAAAAAGCTACCACCTGCTTGAAGGAGCCGTTTTCTTTTAAATTTGTTTCCCTTGTTTTTACAAGCCAAGGCACGTACAGTGGAACGATGTTGCTTTGTCTGTTGTCTAACACCTTCTGGCAGTTGAACATTGCCCTCAGTTAAATTTAAACAAAGTTCAGATATTAGATTAATGAAATCATTGTCAACACCGTGTTTGAGTATGGCCTTCCTAAGCAAGGGTTTTGAAGTGCTTAAAACGGAAAATAAATGCCGTTGTTCGTGTAGTTTCTTCAGTGTCATAATGGCAACTAATAGCCTTTTCTACTGTTCACCGGAAGATATACTGTAATTTTCATTGTCGAAAATGTCGGTGACTACACGTAGATCCTCGGGTGTGCTCTGATTAAGATCCAGCGAAATGTAACCGTAGGGCTTGCTAGTCGCCTGAGTGTACGCTGACAACAGAAATTTTGGGGCACCGGGGTATATCTCTTTATTGAGAGTTATGAGTGAGCTAGAATCACGAACAACTCGATAGATAATATAGATAGTACAATTCAAAGCAAGGGTTTGCATACATTTGCTCTGATGAAACAGATTGTGTAGAACCAGAGTAACGGAAATGTGTTCATGATGGGAGCGAACAGTGAACAGTTGTAGCATTTCCTGTGAGAACTGTTCAATGGATTCAGCCAAGTCATCAATAATCAGCCACGAGTTCGGTTCAATACTATTGAAAACATCAAGTCCTCGTATGAATTGTATTGGTATGGTTGTGGCAATAGCTTTTATTTTATCATAGGACTCCTGCCAAATACTATAGCAATAGTAGATTTTTTTCGGTTTTTTCCAAAAACATTTTATCGCAATTTTGAATTATTTTAGCTAAGAGTGTTGTTTTCCCCGACATTGAGGGCCCACACAGAAACGATCTGATGGGTGTTTTAAATTGATACATGCTGTTGACAACAGTCGGACTACAACTAACTGTAAATCATACGTGTCCAATGAATAAGTAGCAATAATTTTCCCATAGATCTATCAATTCAAGAACAACAAAAAAACAATATTTCATGGCAGCATTTATTTCGGCAATATGAAAACAAATATTTGTTCAACATGAACAATGATAACACTTGTTCAACAAGAACCTGACAAAATTTCATGGTCAACATGAAAACTCTATTTGTTCAACATGAACAATGATAACACTTTATAAATAAACACTTTTGTCCATCAACATGAATTACGCTTTTCTGTACAACACTTTTGTCCATCAATAGCAATAACACTTTTCTGTACAACACTTTTGTCCATCAACATCACTTATTGTCTTTAAACACTTTCTATACAACAACAAAATACACTTGGAACATGAACTAGCACAGTTGAACGTTATGAATTTAAAAATAGGGTTCCCCCCACCCCCCAGGTCCGCGGTGCCGAAGGCCGGCCGCGGGCGGGACCCCCCCCCCCCCCACCCCCTGGCCGGCCGCGGGAAGGGCCCCCCCCACTTCCCGGGGGCCGCGGAGGTGAAAACAATAGTTGTCGTCACTGCTACAGGTTAGTGGTTGGGTTAGTTGGGGTTAGTGGTGGTGGTGGTGGTTAGTTGGTTAGTTCAGATTAGGTTAATTTATCCAGACCAAGTTGATTACGATAGTCTATGCATTCAACTCGGTCTGAAATACGATAGTGGCCATGAGGCAGGACACTCACACCATTCTCGAGCACATAGACTTTGTCAGATATACATGACATTGCATTTTTTTCCACTCTCACAGTATAATTTCTATACTGTAGAGAGCGAATTGCAAGCACTTGTGCTCTCGGCACTAGGCTACTTTCTACACAGTCTCTGTACACGCTCATGTTGAAATTGCTCTTTACAAAATGTGTAGGCACCCCTTTACACGCCTTCTTTTCATCCCCACTATGAGTTTCAACGCAATAAACTTTGGGACCCGGGAACACCCCCCTGGATATCAAATCGCTCCCCGTCTCTGATTTTAACATTAATAGTTGGTTGGGGGCTTGACGTTTCACCAGCTCAGGGTAGAGTGATGGATTCCAGTTGGTGAAATCCATCCGCGAGCTGATGTGTTCCCCCTTTTCTAAATCACCCAATAAATCTTCAGTCCCCATTTACCTTTAACAGCAGAGAATCTGTATCCCCATAGTAAACTTGAACCTCCCCCTCCCGTGGCCATTGCACCTTGCACACATTGTAAAAGAACGACAACATGAGCTTTTTTGAAATTTCTAGTACTGAACTACCGCCTGCTATATTCTTGTTCAGTACCACATTTCGCTTTCGCCTGTGTAGAAGAACCATGCCAGCCTCTATGCTCGTGAATGATGTAAAATTGGGATCGGCAATAATTCGTGCACACTCTAGAGGGTCAGTCACGACGTCGCAGCGAGATCTATTACGTACGCTTTCACACATTTTGCCAAACGCTGAATTTAGGATGAGCTTGTACAATTCCTTCTCTAGCTTGGAGTTTGCCCTAGAGCGTTTATCGACAAAAGTATCGATAAACGCTTTTAAATATGGTCGCTGATTGAACTGCAGGACCCTATGTATTTTGGTGATCTTGAAACCATTGTTCACCATCCAGTGCAAAAGCACATGGTGAACAACGATATTTTCCTTAGGGTCCAAATCAGCAATCAGTTTCTGTTTGGAGGGAGTCCAATGCATCCCCATATCCTCAACCAATGGTCGATTGTAGGGGCTCAGCGAGTCCCTGGTCACTGGTCGATTGATACAGGGAAAAACAAAATCTTTGACTGAGTCGTGAAGCGCCAGCGGAATGTGACCGTCAATTTCAAAGAACCATCCTTGTGGCCCATTGTCCTCGACGGTGGTAATGTCGGGGAACTGACAAGGATTCTCAAGCCATTGATAGTTCCCACACGGCAAAGAGTAGTGGGACATTGCCGAGGGGTACAATGAGTTCATGTCCAAGAACACTGCATTTGACTTTACACCGGTGCTTTGTCCGCTCGGATCGGTTGATAAGACGCGGTCCCCGTGAAAAACATACCCTCCCCTCATTGAACGCTCTACAAAAAGGTGTTGATCTACATCTGTGATTAGGCCTATTTCCTCCCTACTAATTTTTAAAATTAAATCCATCACTAAATGGGGTGTGGAAAAATAGTAGCCTGTATCTAACCCGAACTCTGAATAGATTTGGTCTGTATTCTTACGGACTATATCCAACAGAGTTAGAACGTCACTGGCCAAGTACAGTCTACAATAATCCCACCCATTTTTACAATTCCCCTTAGCCCACACCTTCTTGGCAAACTCATACTCCTCGGCTGTGCATTCACTGTTGGTCAGTGAATTGTAAAAAGCTTCAATTGGAGGTAGTTTCACCTCGCTTAAGCGAGCGCCCGAACAGTAATAATCATATGCGTATATACCTTTGCAGGTCAACAGATCATACATTTCACTGTCTGGAAAGTGCTGTTTAAGCAAGGGAAAGCTATCAGAATTGTCGCTTTTCTGCACTTGAATCAATTGACTCAATGCCTTGGGAAAAAAACTAAAGGAATCTAAAAACCTGATTTTATTCCAACACGTATGCCCATTATCCACTGCCTGCCATTTCAGTTCGAGAAGCAATAACTTCTCGACCGATTTGGGAATAATGTTATAGGTTAATGAAGTATTTACCCATGGACTGTCTACTCCCCCGCCCTCTCTGTGCATACGTGCCAGTGCCGGTAAAATAAATTTTAAGTCATAATTTGAATTATGGATAAAAACAGGGATAAAAAACTGTTGGCTAACATTTAAATTACACGATTGATGCGCTACCCCCCTAAAATTACTACCCCCATATGTTATTTCCTGCCACAGGTGATTATGGTCTCTGACTTTCCCCTCCCCCCTTTTTCCCTTTAGTCCCCTTATCCTCCTCTACAAACTCCCCCTTACAAACCCAACATATTTTTTGATTTTTAATCGCGAGACGATCCTCTGCAGACAGCACCATTGGATAATGCGTATTTCTCAAACGAGAAATAGCGCCATTAGCCGTGCCAATTAGTTTAGTCAGTGCCTTGACCATGCACTCGTTCTCATCCAATGTCTCAATTATTTCTAACAACCGCATGGTGTTAGAACAGTCTCTTTGCGCATGTGCATAAGACACTGCAATGGCCTGGTGTTCTTTGATACGGTTTGGATATTGGGGATCGTTCACCTCCACCAGCTTAGCTTCACAGTCTAAAGATATTTTGTTGCACTGGAGAAGGGTATTTTGGAAATTTTTAAAGCGTAGAATGGCCCTATCCCCTGAAACTGTTTCCACTATCTGATAGCCATGCCGTCTACAATGCCTCATATGATTTTGCAACTTTAATTCAGTCCAAAATCTAGAGAGGCATGTTGGACAGTAGAAACGCTCCCCCCTTTTCTTAACCTCCCTCAGAACTCTACTAATATCTGTAATCGGATTAAAATGGCCAATTGAATTGGCAGGGTCACTAGGTGGTGTGTATAACAACCAAACCCAGTGTTTAACCAAATCAATTGACGGGCCCCTTACGGGGAAAACCACCCCCTTCTTTTTAGAACGAACTCCATCTTCAAATTCTGTTTCATACTGAACCACAGTAACGCCGATATTTAAATGAGCATTAGCCCTTTCAGACATGTCAATGGATCTTAGCGTTACTGGGTATTTTCCTTCTAAGCAAGAGAAATCTACAATGGGGAAATTGGACCCTTCCTTCCCATGTACAGCCCAGTGATCTAAATTCTTCTTGGTAGCGTCACGTGCTAGAGGCTCGTATGCTGATATGAGGAAAGCATACTTGAAACACTTTTGATCTGTTTCAAAACAAATCTTCTGGACACCTTTACAACCTTCTAGATCTGGATTATATTTTTAAAACTGTATCCCTTTCATACCCCCCGCCTGCCCCCCCCCCCTCTTAAAATAAAATCTTTCTTAAATTTACAAATATTTACACTTAAATTTTCAATAAATAAAACTACAGACCCACTCCCATTTTCGTTATAGTTCTCGAGATGCGCAATAATTTGCCCTACCCACTCGCTAAAACATTCTCAAAATTTTCTAAATTTGGATAAATTACGCGCATCTCGGAATGCATATAATGATAATAAACTTAACTTTTCCCCTCATTCAAATAAAAAACCTTTAAAACAATAGAAACCTTAATTGAATCCCTACCTCCCCACAACTGAATTTGCTTCTCCAGTAGTGCACGAATTTTATCTACATAGGCATGCACAATTTCTACGGGATCAAACACAAAATTTCCCCCCATAAGTGAATTAAAAGGATCCCCAAACGTTGCAGTGAAAACAACTATATTATTTAAAATTGTATTGGACAATAGAAAATCGGGAAAATTTGTAATCTCCTCTTGTATATCACCCCCTCCCCCAAGTTGTTCAACAATATTTGGGCTATGTTCCACTTCAGTTGTTTGAAGTGGAAGTAGGTAATCAGTGGGAGGAGGGTTCCCAGTTAATTCGTTTGTGAAATCCTCTAAAATTTGTAAAGTGTTCGGGCTCAAGTCCACCTCAGGAACATTACCTTGCTCAACTGTGCTAGGTTCTACATTGAAATAATTACATAGAAACTCATCAATATTTAAAAGTATTTCCAGTAGAGAGTCGTTCCATGTTTCATTGTCCTGAAACTCCATTGCCCCTTCAATGTGTTCTTCCTCTTCTTCACTCGATGGTGAGTAAGGGACCAATGCACCAACCTATAAATGAAAAATAGCTTATTTTCAATGTGTTCAAATCATCCCTACTGTTAAAATTTGGATTATTATTGCTTAATAGCATTTGGTTAATTCAACTGAAAGTTCCAACTTAAGATATTTACAATCTAAAACATCGCTTTACATAAAAGGCGGCAATTTGCTCGTTTATTTTCAAATCAACCATGCTGTTTTTTTTTTTTTTTTTTTTTTTTTGCGGCGCTTTTTGGGCCCACAGCGCATCCCTGCGGCGCTTCTCGGGCCCGTAGCGCACCCCATGGCGCACCCCCACTGCGCATACCGTGGCGCACCTCCGCAGCGCTTCCCACAGCTCTTCCCGGCCCCCTTTACATAATGCCCGTCAAAAGTTGAAATATTTTTCTCTAATTCCATACAGATTCAGTGAACTCATGAGTTTAATTATTGTAACCTATCGCGCGCGAGTGTTCTGATTTCCAAAGATTGAACTTCAAAATGCCGAGAACCGTTAACTCGCTTTCCCCTCGCTAAAATCTTTGGCACGATGTAAGGCTCAGTGCAAATTAGGACGCTGATATGTGACAGATGGAATAATCTCTCTCTTAAAACTGTGTGAAAAATAGCATTCATAGAGTTTCAAAGGTATCTAAAAATATATGTGATAGTGAAGAGATAGCAACAGAGAAAATAGTAAAGATTAGAAAAAAGAGCGGTTTCTTTGCAAAAAAAATACATTTAGATATGTAATAGTGGGGGTGAGGGGTTAATATCTCGCTGCAATAAGTTTATATTGGGTTGAAAAATAGTGAAAAAGAAAAAACATTGGAAGAAATAGATAGGTAGGAAAAAATGCTTACATTTGCATAATCCGTCTGGGCTTGGGTGTCGGATGGATCTGACATGGCATGCTGGAGGGTAACCTCCTGACCTAGCGTTGATGGGTCAGCTATTAGAGGTCCAAGGAGAGCGGATGTGCAAGCGATGTCATTAATTTCTTGCGCAGGTTGGGCTGCGACTTGTACAGGACCTGTGACTTGTGCAGTCGAGCCAAGGGCTGGCACAGATGGCTGCACTTGACGAGGTGGCATTGAGGCTCGATTAAGAGGGGCTTGCATAGATGCAGTATCGATGTCGCTAGCTTGTATAGCGGGGTTCTCCACCCTTGTGGCCCACTGTCTTTTCGGTTTATGCCCAGACTGCATTGGGGTTGACACTGATCGGGCGGCCTCGTCATCTCTCGCTTTCTTTGATGGAGGTGGGGTAAATTCTTCGCTATTTGCAGTACCCATAGCTCTCTTTACAGCTGGAGGGGCAGCAAATTCTTCATAATTTGCCTTAAAAAGAAGAGAAAAAAATTAGTATCAAAATAATTTCCCCCTTTTTACAGACAGAAAGTTAGTATCCTCATCCACATAATTTTGTCTAGAAAAGCATTTATCACTAAGAAAGGCCCCCCTACGGCAGCATTTTCAGTAAAGCAAAAAGTAAAAATATACTAAACTCAGAAATCAAATGCTATTTTAATTAATTAAAAAAGGCTTATTCATAGACATCCCAACCTAACCTTACTTTTCATGCAAATCTTTGTTTTCATTTTACAATAATGGCGATAGAATTGAGGCATGTCAAACCCTCCCCCCCCCCCTTTCATCAATGTCCTAAATATATTGTTAGTAATTATTTTTGGAAATAATCCCGTTTCACCGATTCCACAGCAAATACAGGTTACGAATCCACAAGCTTAAAAAACAGCAATCTCTTTTTGCTTAAAACCGTTTTAATTTGAGAAAGAGGGAAACAAATCCTTTTTATGAGTGAAACCTTTTGGTTAAGTCGCTAACGTTAAGGATTAACCGGCAGGAAGTGCAATTGTGGGGTGCCACCTGTTTAAATCATTGCGGAAAAATGTTTTTCAGTCAAGTAAGCGACGGCAGCTTAAATGGAAACGGTTTATTAATAGCTATGGGATAGACAGAAGTTGATTGTCACTTTTTGATAGGCTTACAGAAAGAATAAATTTATTGAAAAAAGAGAAATATTTCTATTGGCAAGAATTATACTTGTAAAAACAGTGGGGGGGGGGTGTTAGGTTTATGTAATAAAAAGAACATATTTTATGTTTTCTAGTGACCATAAAGATTGCATGGTGGTTAGGTTTGTGGGGGAGGGGGTACTTACCTAAATATACTAGAGGGTGACCAAGGAAAATAATTTTAATTTGAAAATAAAAAATGTACTAAATCAGAACTTACATTGCTAATTGTGGCTGTCATGGCTTCTAATTCATCGAATTTATCCATTGTTGTTTCAATTGTGTCACAATACTTTCTGATAATTTAATCACATTGCATGCCCGTTATATACGAAATCTCAAGGGTGAATTGTTATGTAACGGGGAAAATCATATGTAAGCAAGTCTCTGATTGGCTGAGAAAGGATATGTATCCGACTCTCTGATTGGCTGAGAAGGAAACACGGGATCTAACTGTTTCCAGGATTCCATTAGGTTTTGCGTACACATGACCAAAATTGATATTGACATCCATAAATGTGAGAAAGTTCCTGTTTTTTCATTCTCACTGACAAAAACCATAAAACAGGAACATAAATTGCTGTTAACATCCATAAATGCGAGAAAGTTCCTGTTTTTCTATTCTCACTGACAAAACCATAAAACAGACATGAATTGCTGTTGACATCCATGAAAAACATCAAATAAATTGACCAACACCCATAACCATCCAAGAAAACATCCATCAATGTGAGAAAATCATCAAATAAATTGATCAACACACATAACCGTCCAAGAAAACATCCATCAATGTGAGAAAATTCATGTTTTTTCAAGTGAGAAAAATTCTGTTTTTCCATTCTCACTGACAACGAACAGACATAAAAACATGCATAAATTATGTAAAAAAAAGTTGTAGGTGGCAGCAGGGGTGAGGGACACGAGCTTTAGGGTCATCTCTACTGTAACCTTTGTGTTATCACTTTATTTTGTATCATCAGGAACGTTAATGAGGTGTTAAAAAGGGATTTATGCACGCTTTGGCTATAAAGGATGATGTTACGAACATTAAAAGTGTTTACATATAGCCTACATTTTTGCACTGACAAACGTATTTGTCCTTGTTACTAAATGAAAAAATTTTGACGGTAGGGGAGTTTCAGACTTCTATAGGGGAAGGTCTTAAAGTTCTAGAAAAATATTTCTCTTTTTCTTAATTTGGAAATATACCTGGTGATGCGCTATTTTAGTGCTGGAGGGATTTTTTGTGTCTCCTGTTTATAGGTGTGATAATAATCATATTTCCTCTGTATTGTTCATCACAGTCAACGCAGGGTAATTTTGGATAATGAATCCTGGAAGCTAAGACGTAACTTTTGCCTTTCTGAAACTGTCAGAATTTTTTTTTTGCAAATGAGTTACTGAGCTTGAAAATACCTGTCAATACTTCTTTCGAGTGATTGTGATTTTTTTTTTTTAGGAGGGGGACGAGGAGATAGAGTAGACGAATGATTTTATTTAGTGTCTTCAACATCCAGTTAGGTCTTGAATGTTTATTAAAATTAAAAATTCAATATATTTCTTCTTTTTTTGGAGGGGGGGGGGTAAGAATTTCTGGTAGGGATTGTGTATGCAAGGTTTTGTAAAGGGCGATGTCTTCCCATTCAAGTTTATATGCTTCGGGTTTGTTATTAATGTGTTTATTTCTTTCAATAAAACCCTGTTTCTCCAAAAACTGGTAGAAACTAAACATTCCTATCACGGTCTTGTTTTTTTGTACGAAAGATTCATTTTTCACTTTTTTTTTGGGGGGGGGAGGAAGAATTTTTGAAATAGATAGAGTGCAAAAACTTGCTTTGAAAGTGACTAAGGCAGAACTGTTGAAAATTCTCGTGACGGTTCATCAATATAGGTATATTTTATAAGTGTGAAACCAAGGATTTTTTATCGACACAGTTGGTATAAACAAATACCAACTAGCACAAGCCATGCCAGGTCCTGGATTTGATGTCTATGAAATTAATCCCAATGAAATTAATGTATATAAGACTAAATCTTAACTTGAAACATTTGACTCCCACAAAACTTATCCCATAGTAAACTGGACCCTAAAAGAAAATCTCATTACTCGATCCCTGCATTACTAACCTCCTTTCAGATAGAGCTCTACTTCTACACAGGTAATCCCGTACGACTCTGCCAAACATTACGTAATTCAACCAACCCTCACACGATTCCTTCCCCAAATTCGCCTTAAAATTTTATTTAACTATTTCCACTATCATCAATTAAGCAATAATTTTTGATGTAAAGAGTAATTCCTTGTTTCACTGGAGACCCCCCTACCCATCTTAATGAAAACTTTTTAAATCTAATTTCTATGAGCTGTTCTTGAACAGGAAATCCCTATAGTTATCACCACTACCTAGAATACGTAAGAATTAGTCGACGCTTTAAATAAAAGTTCGAATAGGGATAAATCTTTTCTGATTGTCTAAACAAGAGATGTTTACTATCGGAGATCTTGCCTTAGAAAAGTTTATTAACTACCCCCTTTGGCCAGTTAGAATACTTGGAAGAAATTCCACTAGAAATGGACTGAGTTATCTAGTATTCTGCTACGGTACTCATGATAAGCAGACAGTTAGTGAAGATTGCTTAGTTTCTTATGCAGAGAATATTAATGACGCAAAGAGATCGAAAACTAAAAGGGTAGGACAAGCATTCACAGAAGTAGCGACTTTCCCCAATATATACAAAGAGTTTGCAAGAACAGGGACGCCTGAAAATTCTTCTAGTTCGTCTATTTCTGGACTTTTTCAACAGTTAGCTGCGACCCAGGAAGAAGTTACGATAACTAAGACTAAGCTAGTGGCAGATATAGAAAAACGTGTTGCAGAAAAAATAGCGCAAAACATTGGAACTAGGTCTTCTGGTGCTGTAGAGATAAATAGTCAAATTATCACTGCAGAAATTTATGATGCTATAGTGCTAGATTTTAATCCGAGGTTTGAGCGCATTGAAAACTTACTTAAAGGACTAAAGAGTCAAATTGAAGCACTAGAAAATCGTATTTTTACAATGGAGAACAAGCTTGATGATTTTGAATAGGAAGCTATGCAAGACTGTCTGATATTCTCAGGAATAAGACAGACACCTGACTCAGATCTTGATATGACTGTCCTAAACCTTGTTAAGTCAACTATGGGAGTTTCGACTATTACTAGGGAGCATTTTGTGTCGATTCAGCGTTTCAGACTCAACTCTACGGAAGATTATCGAAATTTAGCCTTCAGAAATCCAGATCCTGTGGCCCCAGTTTTAGTGAAGTTGGTATCAAAAGAACTTGCGTACAAAGTGTTTAAAACTAAATCAAAATTAGCTGGATCCGGAATTTATGTTAGTGAATTTCTTACAAAACGTAGAAAGGCAATATTAAATAGTGCATGGGACAAGTTCGGTGTGAAAAATGTTTGGACAGACAAAGGTCGCATTTTCGCGAAATTATCCAGCCAAAGCGCACCGCGTCGGCTCTATAGCCTAGCTGATACTTACTGAATTTTTCATAGTTGATTTAGTTAGAAGTGTCCTTTTTTTTACCTCTGTTTTGTTGCTTTTCTTTTCTTTTGTTGCTCTTTTTTTTTTTTTTTTTTTTTTTTTTTTTTTTTTTTTTTTTTTTTTTTTTTTTATTGATTGGATGTTGTGAGGATAATGGGTGATATTTCTCACCTGCGTTTTCTAGAGAGTAATCCTTTTAGAGTGGGAGATGTTCTTTATGATGATTTACTTCCATAAAGTATAATTGATAATGTAAATAGTAAATTTGATGTAATTGGCCTTTGTGAAACTTTTTTAACTGCTGAGCATGTTCTGTCGTTATATAATTTTCCAGGATACAGGCTTATTGTAAGGAATAGAGAGAGAATGGGACGTGGAGTTTGGCATTTTTGGTTAAGGATCATTTTGTTGCTAAAATAAGGGAAGACCTATCAGTTTGGATAGAAGGTAAGGTGGAATCTCTTACTCTTGAGCTGGAAGTTGGTGGAAAAGATATATTGATTACTGAGGTTTATAAGCCGCCGAGTACAGTTTGGAAGCAGTTTGAAAATGGTTTTAGTAGTTTAATGGATGCAGTAGAATTGAGTAATCTGGAGTGCATTTGCATGGGGGATTTTAATTTTGATCTTTTAAGTTTATACAATGATAATTTGGATTTTTCAAACCTTTTCTCCAGTTATGATTTTTATCCATTAGTTGGGATTCCGACTCGTGTTACAGGACAGTCAGCTACACTTATTGACAATATTTTCGTGCGATCCCGGGTATTACATAGCTGTTATGCTGACGTTATAGTAAATGAGGCTTCCGATCACTTTCTTATAGTAGCAGTGACTTCATATCAATATGCGATAAAGCAGAACAGGACAAAGGTTAAAAGAAGGCAACTAAAAAAAGAGAACCTACAGAAGTTTAGAGAGGAACTAAGTATCGTGTCATGGAGACCAGTTTATGAAGAATCTGAAAGTGCTTCTGCGGCATTCGACAAGTTCATGGACATATTGCAGCCAATATTTGAGAGAACTTGCCCAGTAAAGAGCATAAAGGTGACGAAAAAGGATCCCCGGAAACCTTGGATAACTATGGAGCTACTAGACTTAATTAGAAGGAGAAATAAATTGTATTTGAGTTACTTAAATAGTAACCATAGTCAAGATCTAACTGAATTTAAACAAATCCGTAATAAAGTAAATCGGCTAAGGCGGTCATGCATCCGCGAATATTATGGAGAGAAATTTAAGGAAAACAAAGGCAATACGAAAACGACTTGGAATATTATAAATGAAATCGTAAATAAGAAGAAAGAGACCGAGATTCCTGCTAGTCTGATCTTTGATGGTAAATTTGTTGATGGAAATGAAGAGGTGGCTAATTTGTTTGGTGAATATTTTTCTAAGATTGGTGAATCAATAAGTGAGAATCCATACGATGAAAATAATGAAATTAATGAGACGTTTAGTGATGAAAGGGGAGTTGGATTGGAAATGTCTGCAGATGAAACGAACGTTGAAGAATTAAAACAGATAATAGGATTGGTAAAATCAAGTTCTTCAGGGAATGATGGAATTAATCTGAAAACGTTCAAGCATGTTATGGTATATTTGTTGCCTTGTATTGTTTATTTGATTAACCTTTCTTTGAAGAAAGGTGAATTTCCTACTCGGCTGAAAGAGGCTAAAGTTATTCCGCTTCACAAAGGGGGTTCAAAAACTGATCCGTCTAATTGGAGGCCGATTTCAATATTGCCCCTATTTGCTAAGCTGTATGAAAAAGTGATGCATCGACGACTTTATAACCATCTGACTACTTACGGTTTTCTTAGTGATACCCAGTTTGGATTCAGGAAAAACCACTCTGCAATACATGCAGTCCAGCACCTAACAGATTTCATCAATGGTGCTCTCGAAAAAAGTGTACTGGTACTTTCAGTATTTATAGACTTTAGAAAGGCTTTTGACACGGTGGTTCATAAAATTTTATTGTCGTTAATTCTGGTGTGCCTCAGGGTTCAGTGCTTGGCCCACTTCTTTATCTAATTTACGTTGATACCATGCGTTTTTATATATCAGATGCACTTATAACGTCTTTTGCTGATGACACGGTGTTTACAATTACAGCTACTTGTCTGAACCAGTTAATTGAGAAGACAAATAAGGCCCTCGCTGAATTGATAAGTTTTACAAATTCTAGTTATTTGGTAGTGAATATTTCAAAAACAAATTTCGTGACATTTTGTAGAAATGGAGTTTCATGTGTTTTAGATAATAAAATTGTTTTTAACGGTGAATTTTAAAAGCATGTAAATAGTGTTAAATACTTGGGCTTTAGTCTTGATTTTAATTTAAGTTGGAAATCACATTGTGATCTTGTGGCAGTTAAGATTTCAAGAGGGTTGGGTGTGATAAGAAGACTGAAAAATAAACTACCGTCAAATGTTTTACTTTTACTTTATCATTCTATTGTTAGCCCTTATTTATCGTATGGTTGCATGCTATGGACTAGTAGTTTTATTTCAAGTTTTAGAAAGGTCCAAATTTTACAGAATAAAATAGTTCGTATTTTAGGTAATTATATTCAGTTTGAAAATAGCACGTTGAATTGCTTTACAAATTTGAAAATTTTAAATATTTATCAGTTACGGGATTACCAGTTAGCAATTTTTATTTATCAATGTTTGAATAAGTGTTCACCGGAGGTATTTTGGGAAATTTTTAAAGCTAACTCATCTTATCACTGTTATGAGACTAGAAATGCGAATGACCTTGCATCGAAGCTCCGGAATACTCAACGTGCTGCGTTTTCTGCCTCATTTTGCGCGACCGGGGGTGTGGAATTCCCTCCCGGATGCTATTAGACATGCTGATAATGTAAGCCAGCTCAAGAGTAGATTGAAGCGTTACCTTTTGGGTTATAATTTGAATGATTAGAAATTTGAATTTGATTAATGTTTGGTATGAAAATTGTTTCGACAGATAAAGGTCGCCATTTTCGCGAAATTACTCAGCCAAAGCGCACGGAGTCGGCTCTATAGCCTAGCTGATACTTAATGATTTTGTCATAGTTGATTTAGTTAGAAGTGTCTCATTTTTTTTTTTTTTTTTTTTTTTTTTTTTTTTTTTTTTTTTTTTTTTTTTTTTTTTTTTTTTTTTTTTTGAGTGGATGTTTTAAGGATGATATGTGATATTTCTCACTTGCGATTTCTAGAGTGTAATCCTTTTAGAGTAGGAGATGTTCTTTATTTTTCCCCGTAAAGAGATAGTTTTTTATGTGGATGTAGAGCTTTATAATAATGGATTTGCAGCCATCGTAAACAAACCTTCGGGTTTTTGTAGATGGCCGCTGTAAATTTGTTTGTATCTTCTATGTTAAATAAATTAATTTGAATTTGAAATTTGAGACAGTGAAAATTCACAGGAAAATTCTGGATATTTCGGTCACATGCACAGCGAACGTCATCAACAGAAATACCTAGAGTGTTTCTAGAGATGATAGTCATTGTACATCTGACTAAAATATCAAGTATTTTTTGTGAATTTTCACTGCCTAATAAAAGTATTTATTTATCTGTTATTTATCGTCGTGGAAAGGCAGTGTGGTCTCCGAAATTACCTAGTCGACTTTTCCCAACTCCAATTTTTTGTAGCATGAACTCAAGCTGGCAAAATGAAATGCAAAGTCATAAGCCACTGATTTAATCCAACCCACAGGATGTTGATTGTACTGCCGATGTAGTATATTTTTCTGATTTGTTCTTTATTTTTTAAGGTTCTGGGATATTTGTATCTCCAGGTGCTGTTCTAAGGGATAGCCAGTCAGTGGCAACTAGCCTTATTATTTGGACAGCTTGTGGCCTTCTATCTTTACTCGGTATGTACAAAGCTTTTTATTGTTTTTTTTTTTTTCTAAGAAGTAATCGTAGACTAATTTTGTGTAATACAATCTTGTGATTTATCTTTATACTTGGTTCTTATCCTTCAAAAAACTGTTTTAGATCTTGGCTTGCATTAGTGACAGTTTTATTGTGTCTTTTGAGTGTAAAATTCCAAAAACTAGAAGCATAAAAATAAAGCCATTCAATTTTTTTTTAGAAGTAATTGTAGACTGATTTTGGGTAATACAATCTTGTGATTTATTTTTATTCTTATTTTTTATGTTTTGAAAAACTGTTTTAGATCTTTGTTTGCATTAATTAGTTCCATTGTGACCTTTGAGTGTCGAATTCCGAAAATTCGAAACATAAAAATAAAACTTTTCAATATTTTTTTCTTGTTTTTAAAGAAGTAATTGTTGACTACTTGTATATAATGCAATCTTTTGTTTTATCATAGGCAGCACCATAGCGCTGCCTTAGTAAAGGACGATGTTGGCACAATGTATTATTTTTTGTTGTTGTTGTTGTTGGTTTTAGACTAGGGCACTTCGTATCGAAGGAGTTATCGTAGAAACTTGGAAAAGGGCTCATTTGATTGGAAATTAGGGGGGGGGGTGCCCTTTTTAATAGTCGAAAGTGATTGGAAGGCACCTTGCACCCCTTCCACGTCCACCATTTCACCAAACACATCCAATCAAAATTTTGAGATAGCCATTTTGTTTCTGGAAATTGGAATCTGGAAATCTGGAAATTGGGTCTTTGAGAAGGATATTCCCCCCACAATCCTCAGGGCTAGAGTTGTAATTTACGCTCTGGGGGCGTGTAAGGTTTTTATTGAAAGCGTTGTTGTAAAAACTTCAAAAAGGGCTCATTCAATTTGAAACTCAAATGGCCAGGGCTCTTTCTAATAGTCGAAAGTGATTGGAGGGCAACTAACCCCCCTCTTACGCCCACCATTTCCCAAAAAAAATCAAATCAAAATTTTAAGATAGACATTTTGTTCAACATAGTTGAAAGTTCTGGAAATTGGGCTATTGATGATGATAAACCCTCCACAGCCCTCAGGGCGAAGGTTTCAAGTTACACCCTGCGGGCATATAAGGTTTTTATAGAAAGTGTTGTCGTAGAAACTTCGAAAAGGGCTCATTCAATTGGAAATTGAAAGGGCTAGTGCCCTTTTTAATATTAAAAAGTGATTGGAGGGCAACTAACCCCACTCTCATGCCCACCATTTCCCCAAACATATCCAATCGAAATTTTGAGATAGCCATTTTTTCAACGTAGTTGAGATCTAATGAAATTAGGTCTTTATGGATGACAACCCCCCTCCCCCCCCCCCACAGCTCTCAGGGTAAGGGTTGTAAATTATGCCCAGGGGGCATATAAGGTTTTTTATAGAAAGCGGTGTTGTAGAAACTTAAAAAAGGGATAATTCGATTGGAAATTGAGAGAGCTAGTGCTCTTTTTAATAGTCGAAATTGATTGAAACGCCAATAACCACCATTCCCCCGAACACATCCAATCAAAATTTGAGATAACCATTTTGTTCAACGTAGTTTAAAGTTCTGGAAATTAGGTCTTCGAGGATGACAACCCCCCTCTACAATCCTCAGGGCAAGGGTTGTAAGTTATGCCCTAGGGGCATATAAGGTTTTATAGAAAGTGTTGTCGTAGTAACTTCAAAAATTGCTAATTCAATTTGAAATTGAAAGGGCTCGTGTCCTTTTAATTAGTCGAAAGTGATTGGAGGGCAACTAACCCCCTCGCACTCCCACTATTTTCCCAAACACATTCAAATAAAATTTTGAGATAGCGATTTTGTTCAACGTAGTTCAATGGCCCAGAAATTATGTCTTTGAGGATTACAAAACCCCTACAGCCCTCAGGGCAAATGTTGTAAGTTATGCCCTGGGGGCATATAAGGTTTTTTATAGAAAGCGTTGTCGTAGGATCTTCAAAAAGGGCTCATTCAGTTAGGAATTGAGAGGGCTAGTACCCTTATTAATAGTCAAAAGCATTTAGAGGGCGAATGCCACCCCCACGCCGATCATTTCCCCAAGCACTTTTCATCAATATTTTATATAGTCATTCTGTTGAACGTAGTTGAAGGGTCCGGAAATTATATTTTTGAGTATGACACTCCCCACAGCCCTCATGGCTAAGGTTTTAAGTTATGCCCTGAGGAAATATATGGTTTTTATAGAATGCGCTGTCGTAGAAACTTCAAAAAGGGCTCATTCAATTGGGAATTGAGATGGCGAGTGCCCTCAGCAATAGTCAAAAGCGAGCAGAGGTCGAATGCCCCCTTCCCTAGCCCATCATTTCCCCAAACACTTCCGATCAACATTTTGATATAGCCATTTTGTTGAACGTAGGCCAGTTGAAGGGTCCAGAAATTATGTTTTTGAGCATGACAGCCCCCCCCCCACAGCCCTCATGGCTGAGATTGTAAGTTATGCCCTGGGGGCATATAATGTTTTTATAGAAATCGTTGTCGTAAAAACTTCAAAAAGAGGTCATTGGATTGGAAATTGAGAGGGCTATATTCCTTTTTAATAGTAGAAAGAAATCGGAGGGAGAATCACCCCCGCCTTATGTCCATAATTTCCCCAAACATTTCCGATCGACATTTGATATGGCCATTTTGTTCAACGTAGTTGAAAGGTATAGAAATTATGTTTGAGGATGACAACCCTCCCCCCAAAACCCCTCAGGACAAGGGTCCGAAGCTATGGCCTTGGGGCAAATAAGGTTTTTATAGAAAGTTTTGTCGTAGAAGCTTGAAAAAGGGTTCATTCGATTGGAAGTTGAGAGGACTAGAGGCTTTTTTATTTGTCGAAATTTATCAGAGGGCAAACGCCCCACCCCCTGCCCATCATTTCCCCAACCACTTACAATAAAAATTTTGAGACAACCATTTTGTTCAGCGTATCAGAAAGGTCTGGAAATTATTTTTTTGAGGATAAAAAAATCCCCCCAGCCCTCAGGGCAAGGGTTATAAGTTATGCCCTGGGGACATATAAAGTTTTTTTTAGAAAGCGTGGTCATATAAACTTCGGAGGGGGCTCATTGGATTGGTAATCAGACGCTCTAGTGCTCTTTTTAAGAGTCAAAGTGATCAGAATGAAGCTACCCGCCTCCTTCCCCCCCCCACTCACACACACACGTCGTATTGTCCCGAAATGCATCTAACAGAGATTTTGAGATAGCCATTCTATTCAAAATAGTCTAAATCATAGGCAGCGCATTAGCGCTACCTAAGTAAAGAACGATGTTGGCACAATGTATTATTTTTTTTTTCATAGCAGGGCACTTCGTATCGAAGAAGTTGTCGTAGAAACTTCGAAAAGGGCTCATTCGATTGGAAATTGGAGTGGCTAGTACCCTTTTTAATAGTCGAAAGTGATTGGACGGCAACTAGCCCCCCTCCCCACGCCCATAATTCTCCCAAACACATCCAATCAAAATTTTGAGATAGCCATTTTCTTCAGCGTAGTTGATTTCTAGATAGAAAATATGTTTTTGAGGAGGACACTCCCGCAAAACCTTCAGGGCAGGGGATTTAATTTTTGCCCTGGGGCATATAAGAACGTTGTTGGCACAATGTGTAATTTATTATTTTTTCCCTTTAGAGCAGGGCACTTCGTATCGAAGGAGTTGTCGTAGAAATTTCGAAAAGGGCTCATTCGATTGGAAATTGGAGTGGCTAGTACCCTTTTTAATAGTCGAAAATAATTGGAAGGCAACTAACACCCCTTCCGCGCCCACCATTTCCCGAAACACATACAATTAAAATTTTGAGATAGCCATTTTGTTCAGCGTAGTCGATTTCCAGATAGAAATTATGGTTTTGAGGAGGACACTCCCCAACAGCCTTCAGGGCAAGGATTGAAAGTTATGCCCTGGGGGTATATAAGGTTTTTATAGAAGGAGTTGAGAGAAAATTCATTTATTAAATATCAATATTCACAAAAAAAACATATCAAACAGACCTACCACGTGAAAATCTATACAGATTTGTTTGTGGCAGGACTCACTATTTTACTCACTCACATATATATATATTGAAAAAAACTTACACATATATTGAAAAAAAAAAGTTGTCGTAGAAACTTCAGAAAAGGCTCATTCGATTGGAAATTCGAAGGGCTAGTGCCCTTTTTAATACACGAAAGTGATTGGAGGGCAACTAACCCCCCTCTCACGCTAACCTTTTCCCCAAACACATCCAATCAAAATTTTTGAGATAGTCATTTTATCCAACGTAGTTTTGTGTTCTGGAAATTAGGTCTTTGAGGATGACAACCCCACGCAATCCTCAGGGCAAGGGTTATAAGTTATGCCCTGGGGGCATATAAGGTTTTTGTGGAACGCGTTGTCGCAGAAACGTCAAAAACGGCTCATTCGATTGGAATTGAAATGGCTAATGCTCTTTTTAATTGTCGAAAGTGATAAGGCAACTAACACCCCTTCCACGCCCACCATTTCCCCAAACACATCCAATCAAAATTTTTTAGATAGCCATTTTGTTCCACGCAGTTTAAAGTTCAGGAAATTACACCTTTGAGCAGGACACTCCCCCCACAGTCTTCAGGGCAAGGGTTATAAGTTATGCCCCGGGGGCGTATAAGTTTTTATTGAAATCTTTGTCGTATAAACTTGAAAAAGGGCTAATTCGATTGGAAATTCAAAGGTCTAGTGCCGTTTTTAATAGTTGAAAGTGATTGGAGGGCAACTAACCCTCCTCTCACGCTCACCTTTTCCCCAAAAATATCCAATCAAAATTATGAGATAGCCATTTTATCCAAGGTAGTTTTAAGTTCTGGAAATTAGGCCTTTGAGGATGACAAACCCCCCGCAGCCCTCTGGGCAAGAGTTGTAAGTTATGCCCTGGGGGCATATAAGGTTTTTATAGAACATGTTGTCGTAGAAACTTTAAGAAGGACTCATTCGATTGGAATCGAAATGGCTTGTGCTCCTTTTAACAGTCGAAAGTGATTGGAAGGCAACTAGCACCCCTTCCACGCTCACCATTTCCCCAAACACATCCAATCAAAATTTTGAGATAGCCATTTTGTTCCACGCAGTTTAAAGTTCAGGAAATCATACCTTCGAGTGGGACACCCACCCTACAGTCTTCAGGGCAAGGGTTATAAGTTATGCCCTGGGGGCATATAAGTTTTTATTGAAATCTTTGTCGTAGAAACTTGAAAAAGGGCTAATTCGATTTAAAGTTCAAAGGTCTAGTGCCGTTTTTAATAGTTGAAAGTGATTTGAGGACAACTAACCCCCCTCTCACGCCCACTTTTTCCGCAAACACATCCAATCAAAATTTGTAGATAGCCATTTTGTTCAGCGAAGCTGATTTCCAGATAGAAATTATGTTTTTGAGGAGGACACTCCCCCACAACCTTCAGTTCAAGGATTGTAAGTTATACCCTGGGGCATATAAGGTTTTTATAGAATGCGTTGTCGTAAAAACTTCAAAAAGGGGTCATTCGATCGGAAATTGAAATGGCTAGTGCCCCTTTTAACAGTCGAAAGTGATTGGAAGGCAACTAGCACCCCTTCCACGCTCACCATTTCCCCAAACACATCCAATCAAAATTTTGAGATAGCCATTTTCTTCCACGCAGTTTAAAGTTCAGGAAATTATACCTTTGAGCAGGACACTCCCTCCAGAGTCTTCAGGGCAAGGGTTATAGGTTATGCCCTGGGGGCATATAAGGTTTTTACTGAAATCTTGGTCGTGGAAACTTGAAAATGGGCTCATTCGATTGGAAATTCAAAGGGCTAGTGTACTTTTTAATAGTAGAGAGTGATTTGAGGGCAAATAACCCCCCTCTCACGCCCACCTTTCCCCCAAACACATCCAGTCGAAATTTTGAGATAGCCTTTGTAGTAAACGTAGTTGAAAGTTTTGGAAATCAGGTCTTTAAGGATGACAACCCCCCCCCCCCCCTAACCCTCAGGGCAAGGGTTGTAAGTTATGCCCTGGGGGTATATAAGGTTTTTATTGAAAGCGTTGTCGTAGAAACTTCAAAAGGGCTCATTTGATTGGAAATTGAAAGAGCTAGCGCCTTTTTAAATGGTTAAAGGTGATGGGAGAGCGACTAACGCCCCTCTCATGCCCACCATTTTCCCAAACACATCCAATCAAAATTTTGAGATAGCCTTTTTGTTTAACTTAATTGAAAGTTCTGGAAATTATGTCTTAGAGGATGACAACCACCATCACAGCCCTTAGAGTAAGGGGTGTAATTTATGCCCTGGGGGCATATAAGGTGTTTATAGAAAGCGTTGTCTCAGAAACTCAAAAATTGCTCATTCGATAGGAAATTGAAAGGCCTAGTGCCCTTTTTAATAGTGATTGGAAGGCTTGAAATTTTTATAGTGAAGATCGATGTGGATATAATGTATGATTTTTTGTTGTTGTTGTTGTTGTTTAGACCAGAGCACTTCGTATCAAAGGAGTTGTCGTAGGAACTTCAAAAAGGGCTCATTCGATTGAAAAAAGAAAGGGCTGATGCCATTTCTAATAGTCGAAAGTGATTGGAGGGAAACTCTTACTCCTCGCACGTCCACCCTCCCATTTGCCAGAACATAATTTGTATTTTACTGAAAAAATACAAATGAATGTCCATTGTCAGTTTAATATACTTGTACTGATATTTAGTAATCGAAATGTTAATATTATTTGATTTGTTAAAGTTATAAAATTAAGAACATTTATATTTTTTTCAGTAAAGTGAAAATTATGTTCTGGCCTTGAGAAGGCATAGGGGGTTTTGAGCCCAACTTATGTTAATTTCTGCTCGTTTTGAGTTTGACTCGGTTATTTATTATAATTTCTGTTCGTTTTGGGTTTCATTTATTTATTTGATGCTGATTTGTGGAAGTTTCACGCTTGGTAGATTATTTGATTTTATTTTTGCTCATTTTTTGTTCATTGGAGTTCTTTACTTTTCTTTGAAAAACTTATTTTGTGGAAAATGTTTTTTTAATTAATATCATTTAACAAAGCTTTTGGGGAAACTTGGGGTTGAAACAAACCCCAGGGATTAGGGGAAGAGTTGTAGGTTTTGTCCAGGAGGTATTTGAGGCTTTTATGAAAGGAATGGTTATTTAACTTTAAAAGATACTCAGTCTTTCTCCTTGAAAAAGACTATGTCAATATAAAACGAACAGAAATTAAATAAAAAATCTTTTTCCACAAAATAAGTTTTTCCAAAAACAGTAAAGAACTCCATTAAACCAAAAATGAACAAAAATAAAAATCAAATAATCTACCAAGCATACAACTACCACAAATAAGTATCAATAAATAAATGAAACCCAAAACAAACAGAAATTAAAATAAATAATGGTGTCAAACTCAAAACGAGCAGAAATTAATATGAGCAGGGTTCCAAACCCCATGCTTTCTAAAAGCCAGAATATAATTTGTACTTTACTTAAAAAAATTCAAATGAATTTACTGAAAAAAATGTGCATTGTCAGTTTAATATACATATGCTCATATTTATTCTTTAAAATCTTAGTTAATTTTTTATTTCTTAAAGCTATAAAAATAAAAACATGTAAAAGAATTTTTCAGTAAAGTACAAATTATATTCTGGCTTTTAGAAAGCATAGGGCTTAGAACCCTACTCATATTAATTTCTGCTCGTTTTGAGTTTGACTCTTATTTATTTTAATGTCTGTTTGTTTTGGGTTTCATTTATTTATTGATACTTATTTGTGGTAGTTGTATGCTTGGTAAATTATTTGATTCTATTTTTGTTCATTTTTGGTTTAATGGAGTTATTTACTTTTTTGAAAAACTTGTTTTATGGAAAAAGTTTTTTTTTAATTAATCAAACAGTTCGTGGTAACGAACTGTAAGCAAGGAGCGACCCGGCTCAATAGTAACCGAAACTTTAAAAACCGGTAATTTGATACCCATTGATACATCTATAGAATCAGTTTTTTATGCTGATTTCAAATATATGAGTTTCATTAAGTTTAGATTTTTCCATCAAAAGTTACGCGCCTGAGAAAATTTGCCTTATTTTCGAAAAAAGGGGGAAAGACCCCCAAAAAGTCATAGAACTTTAATGAAAATCACACCATCGGATTCAGCGTATCAGAAAATTCCACTGCGGAGGTTTCAAGCTCCTATCTGCAAAAATGTGGAATTTTGTATTTTTTCCGAAGAAAGATCACGGATGCGTGTTTGTTTGTTTTTTTTTCCCAGGGGTGATCGTATCGATCCATTAGTCCTGGTATATCGTAAGACGGCTCATTTGAACAGAAATTAAAAGTTCTAGTGCCCTTTTTAAGTGACCAAAAATTTGGAGAGCAGCTTGGCCCCCTCCCACGCTCATTTTTTCCCAAAGTCACCCAATCAAAATTTTGAGATAGCCATTTTATTCTGCATAGTAGAAAATCTAATAAATATGCCTTTGAGGATGACTTAATCAACACAGTTCCCGGGGGAAGGGCTGGAAGTTATGAACTTTGCCCATTGTTTACATATAGTATTGGTTAACGGGAAGTATAAAGACGTTTTAGGAGAGATTTTTTTCTGATGGGGGCGGGGGTGTCCGAGGAGGGGGTTACGGGGGAGGATCCTTCCATGGAGGATGTTTCCTTGGGGGAAGGGACATTTCTATGAAGGGGGCGCCGGGTTTCCCAGCATTATTTAAAAAACGATCAGAAAATAAATAAAAAAAACTAGTTTTGTCAACTGAAAGTAAGGAGCAACATTACAACTAAAAACAAACAGAAATTATTACGTATATGAGGGGGTTTGCCCCCTAGTCAATACCTCGCCCTTTTCGCTAAAGTTTTTTTAGTACTTTCAATAGAGCTATCTATTCTAATTAATCGGTCTTTGTGATTCAGGGGGTTTGTAATTCAAACAAAATTCGAGCTTTAGCGTAAAGAGCAAGGTATCGACTAGGGGGCAAACTCCCCATTATACGTGATAAAACATACGAATATAGAAGTTCGTTACGTAAGTTAATTCGTAAGTTACGTCAGAACAAAATTTCGAGAAAGCCATTTAGCCAAAAAAGTGAAATTAATATGCAAATCTCGTTTTAATTATTCATGTACGGTGAGCCAAAATCAAAGCTGCATTAATTCAAAAACGTTCATAAATTAAATAAAAAAAAACAAGTTTTTTTTAACTGAAAGTAAGGACCGATATTAAAACTTAAAACGAACAGAAGTTATTCCGTATATGAAAGGGGCTGTCCCATTCTCAATACCTCGCTCTTTACGCTAAAGTTTGAATCTGTCACACAACTTTATTTTTTAAACCAATAAAAAACTTTAGCGTAAAGAGTGAGGTATTGAGGAGGGGACAGCCCCTTTCATATACGGAATAATTTCTGTTCGTTTTAAGTTTTAATGTCGCTCCTTACTTACAGTTAAAACAAACTTGTTTTTTTTTATTTAATTTTAATAAAACACGGGTCTAACACAATCATGTTTTGAAAAGCTGTTTAAATCTTGTTTGCATTGGTGAGTTTTAATTTGTGATTTCATGTAGAGCATATATTTTTCTGCAAATATTTAGAAGAAGATTTTGCTAGTCAACAATTAAGTTTTTTGAAAAACTGAAATTCTTAATAATAATTTAGCAGTTGAAACACGTGTTTAATCTGCAAATTAAGTATATACATTTTTATAGCCCAGTAGGCCCAAACAACGATTTAACGAAGAGCTGAACATCTTGTTTTCGTTCTGTTACTGTTCTTCAACCGATACAGATTTTTACCTTTCTCTTACCATCACTTTAGCCTTCATCTTGGAAAAATACCCTTGAAATTATTTTCATTCCCGAATAGTTGGATATTATCAAATTCATAATATGTGTTATTATCTGTAATAACACATATATGTAATAACACAAATTTATAATATGTAAGCACAGTGGTGGACTTCAGAACTAATTTCGTCACAAATTTCAATATTTGGGTCAAGAAGATGACGAAAAAAGAAGAGAATATTTTATTTTCTTGTGTGAGAAAGGATTTTGAAAACGGACCACATTCTAAATCTTATCCGTTGATGCTTAGAATCCCAGCAAAGACTCCGTCAGAATTATAAACCCACATTGTTACTCCATAATCTATCAGAATTTGACGTCAAGTTCCTGTCAGAAGCTACCGCTACCAGAGTAGTAAGTCATATAAAGGTTTCACCAGTGATTGCGTAATAAGCCTTACCACGGGCCAGGCATCTATATATTTGAACCCTACGCCTAAGGCATGGATATGTGTGTAAGTTTTCAACGAATTGGGGTTATCAGGGTCATTTGCAAAGAGGTATCATTTCTATAGAAGGTATAGTAATTTGAAATATCATATGGAATTTGCTTGAAGGTATATACTTTGCGTACGCGCCCGTACCAAACAGGTTTTTCTGGTAGTCCTATTCTACAGATCATTACACCTATTTCATAGAGTAGAAAAAAGAAATTCTGATTAGTCTGAAGTTGGTTGTGAGAGAGTTAGGACTAAAAAAAAATGGATAGATTCGAGAAAGATCGAGTCATGAGGAATCTAGTTCATATGGAAAAACATTTAATTCTAGATGATGATTTTCTAGAGTTGTCTATTCTAAGGAAGATATTTTCTCGAGGAATGCTTGTCGATATAATGAAAACTGATTCTCCATCATTAGACTATTGTATGAAGCTTCTACATCGTGGTCCAAATGCATTTACACAATTTATTGATATATTGATCACGACACGACAAAATGATATTGTGGATATGCTTTTAAACATTAGTTTAGAAATTTAGGACTTTTTTTCATAAGAAAGATGGTGCTCAAGGATGATTTACTCCTCTCTCTCTCTCAGACAATTTTTTTTTGTTGCTAGCTCAGTTTCATTGTGGCAGTGAGAGCGTTAACACATGACAAAATGTTCCATACATGTCCGTTATGTATGTACACACAGGGCAGCTGGTCATCATGTGAGAATTGCACAATGATTGAGGAGTATGATGAAAAGTGTAGATTATGCAACCCGTGTAAATTGCACAGAGGATATGCTGTACAAATTAAAGGTTGTAATTCCTGTCTTGAAGAGGTGTGTGACTCTCATCCTAGAGGTCACCTATGTTCCAATTGTCATTATGATAAATGCAAGCAGTGGGAGAGTACATATCCCGGTATGATTGGAAAGAATCCTAACCGTGATTTTAGTTTATTGCTACGAGATTGGTATCGTCGTGGTTTTAGATTGTTCTGGGAGGAGGAACCGGGTCAACGATTCAACTGTTGGAACAACAAAAGAATATGGTTTCTACGTCATCATTGTGAAGACACTGGGTGTTATGATTATAAGCCCACTGATTTTTATTTGGCTGTGACGGAATGTGATTCGACACTTGAGGACACTGTTTGTGAAATTGCTTCAAATAGGCAAATTGAAACATGTGAATTCTATAGAATGAATGAGAATAGTATCATTGACTATACAAAGAGATATGACAAGAGTGAAGTCACACTCTACTGTAGAAAATGTGACCCTGACATTGCACTACATCAGGATCAGTACACTGTGAATTCAGATAATCTACCTGCACTAGTTGTTGTCGACAAATACCTAGTAGTGGATGAAATCTAAAGAGTAGAAAAGTCGTTTTTATCATGTATATAAATTTTTCTATTAATAAACAATTTCACATACATCTTTAGAACATTTTATTCTTAGGGCACTAAAATCAATATTAAATACAGTTGTAAGTATATTCTCCACTAGAAAGTCGTTCAATTGAGGTAAGTCAACGTAGATGTTGAGAAACTGGTTGTAGGTGTAGCCACGACATCTGAACATGAAAAAGAGTAGTGCATGAAAGCCACATGTCTTAGTCGTTAAATCCTGTACTCTTCGTTGATTTTGAATAATGGTTTTCCCACTGCTTTCAATAAAGTTGCTGATGTATGGAGCGTAGAGTTTATACGATAGGGCAAGAGGATCAAAAAATTCAATATTCTTTGCTGTTTGAAAGATGCATAGCCAATGACCGGTCTTCAAAGTCGATGGACTGCTATTAACAATGATTAGGATATTGTTAACACTTGGAATTTTTTCAATGAAGTCCGAAGGTATGCAATAGGACTTGTACTGGGACATGTATGGATCCATACTAAATACGTTGATTATTTGGTTTGTGTTCATGGTGCTAGGTCTAGTAGAACACTGCCGTCGGGCGTGATTTCCCAATAGGTTTCAAATTGACTCAGTGATATTAGCGTGATACTCTCAGTCAGAGCATTGGCAAATGTACACTCTAAACGTACATTCCCTGTTCGTACTATGCTCATATCCTGTGTGCCTGACAAATCCAAAACAATAACCCCATGATTTTTTGAAAACATTGAATCGGTTATTCCATTTTCAAATAGTTGAGAGTCATGAACTAGGGATTGCATGGTCAACTCGTACAGAGTTCTATAGGATTTTTTGTCAAACGATAGAGTGTACAGTGGAATACCATTCACTTTGCACACAAGGCTAGATAGACCGAAAAAATTAAAATCATGGGGGGATTCAGTCCAGGATCCAACGGCACTCCCACTCTTCACAAAGGCCAAAGCCAATTTTGATGGGATTTCTCCATTGATAAATGATGAATCGCTATAGCTACGAGAGCCGGTGGCAATGTGACGTTGATTGGTGATTGTATGGGGGACAAGAAGTTTAATGTTGTTACCATTGGCTCTTAGCTTCTCCACTGCCAATGCAACAGAGCTCATAACTTGTTGTTTTCGGACGTGGAGAATTGCCGATGTGATAATGACATTTGCATCGGGTGCTGCAGGAAGTGTTTTTCTCAAAATGAAATTCGATGGTGCCATCTGTAACTTTATGTCAATCTTGACATTGGGGGGTAGCCATTGGGATATATTGAATATCTCATGATTTAATTTTCCAACTAGATGATACTCCTGGGTCACTGCAGTAGTCAACTCACCGTCAGTATCAACACCTGTTCGATATTCATAGCCCAATGATTGTCCTCTCATCTCCTTGTACGCCTTTGGTGTCATCATCATAAATTGTATGTAGCTTGCATAGTTGGATAAATTATTGCTAGTGCTCACCAATGTTCCATTAATAAATACATTAATTTGTTTGAATAGGTTGTGTAGAATACAGTTTTCATAGGAGAGACCATCGCCGGCATTCGGAGTTGTATTATCTGACTTTTTCTTCACCACAACATTTAAATCAATAAATGTTGACGACAAATCAATGAAATAGTCTTCATTGGAAAATATTTGAAAGTGTATATTTTCCGAGAGGGGTTGTTGAGGGTGAAATTGTTCATAGTAGCCATACTTGACGCTGACATCAACATTTTCAGCATTGAATAGATTCAATGAGGAACTGATTGATGGATATGATTCCTTGTGGGGGAGATAAGTCATCTTAAGACAAGAAATCCTTCTTTGATCTAACAGTCTTTTTCTTTTTCTTCTTCTTCTGTTGCTTATTGGACTTCGTTGTTTTATTCCTCAAAGTCCTTGTTGATGTCCTTTGCTTCCTGCCTGGGTGGAGACTGATGAGTGAATGACGCGAACGCATCCTTTTCAATCCCTCCCCATTTTGTCTAGATTTTAATTGTTCACCAACGGCTCTTGCTGAAGATCTAATATTTTCCTTAACACTCTCCTTGAAATTCTTGCCCGACCCCCAGTCCTGTAGTGTGGAGGCAGCAAAATTTGATGCAGCAGGTACAAGATATTTTCTGGCAAGGGGTAGTGCAGAACGAAATAGCCTAGCAAACCAGCTACCAAGACCATAGCCAGACATTGTAGTACGCCCCTTGTAGTAGTCCAATCCATTGCCTATTTGACGTGGACTCAAAGCACCAACATAACAGTCAATATCGGGACAGACAAATGGAATTCTTCTATTGTTCATTTTTTAGGTTATTGTACCGTCCTTGTCGTTGACAATGGGTCGAAAATGACATGTAATCACTGCTAAGCCTTTTGAAATTGCTATTGGATCACCTAATTCAGTTCTTAGTGTTAACTGACAGAGTTCCAAATAGGAAGTGTTTACGGGAATATACTGAAGATGCTTTATATTGTAGTGGTGAACATGTTCTTGATTGGTTTTTCGTTCAAGAACTCGTAGGAGGGGAACATTTGAATTACCAACCCGAGATGTTTCCACAAATGAAGCGTAGAGAAATATACAAGTGTCCGTGGAGAAGCTAGGTGCATAGTCTGCATAGATAACATGGTCACTACCACTGAAATTTTCTGTCTTAATAATACGGTTTTTAAAACCAAGAACCTCACGTAAATTCTCATTGAGGAAAATTCTTTCATTCTCAAATGGATTGGTAATATAAATTCTCCTTTGTTCCGTCGAGTAATTGAAAGTGTAACCACCTTTTTTTCGACTTGCAATTTTTTTGTTGATAACTCGACACAGTTCATGCATGTTATTGTATTCCCTGTAGGGGATGTTAGCAATAGGGTACTGATTAGAGTCAAAAGTTGTCATTGCACCTTCATCACCGAATTCAAACGGTCGTATTTTTATTTCATATTTACGATCCTTTCTCAGGATGTCATAGGTATTTTTGAGAATACAGTCGACAAGAGCCACTTCATATACACCGTCAAATTTGATGGCGGGGGAGAGTTTTGTCCAAAAATCACTTGTCGTATTCAAGTCATTGTAGAGAGGATCGGAAACGTTGGACATGAATGTTACATAGAAATCATTGGGCATTGTCAATATCTTCAACACCGATCCAAGAATCAAAATCAGAGTTGTATCCTAGCCATCGAACAAGTAACTGTTTCTTACCCCCGCGAGTACGTGTCTTTAATATCTTTTCAATTTGATAGATTTCACTGGCATTTTTAACTTTTTGTAGTTCATAGTCATAAAAGCCGCCGAGAATCTCCTCATCTTTGGTATCACGCAAACGATAAGTTATGGGTTTAGTGTCTAGGATTTTTGCCACTTTAAAAAGTTCGGTGGACCATAAGTAATTCCCCTTTTCAAAAACATTAGTTGTTCTATTAATTCGAACAGTATCACCAACATTGAATTTATTTTTCTTCTTCTTGACAGCCGACGATTCATTGGAATACTGTTTAAGAAAGGTGTCAATTGTATCATGATCAGAATGATGAACTTCCGTTGGCGTAGAGTTGGACAATGATCGATGAGGTCGTTGATTATAAATCAACATGATTTTATCAAGATCACGAATAAAAGCCGATGTATTTTTCAATGTACAATATCTTGAAATTAAAAGTCGAATAGTTCTTATCAATCGTTCGGCCAATGCAGCCTTTATAGGACTGTGACTATGATAGAGCAGTGTACTATATTTCTCTAGTACTTTTGCAACATGAGGATTAACAAATTCACTACCGCGATCCGTTTGAATTTTTTTATATGAATCCTGTTGGAGAATACTTTCAATGGCCTGAGCAACTTCAACACCTCTCTTTGATCGCAATGGAATTGCATATGCATAACGACTATAAACACTGATTGCAAGTAGAATGTACTTGTACGGTGTATTGTGACGCCGTTGAAGCTCATCTAGAGTCAGGAGATCTGCTTGCATTATATGCAATGGGTAAAAGGCTTTAGTTTTTCGATATTGATTGGCACGAAGTCTATGATTTCTATGCAGAGTGTAACTTGATTCACTCTGTAGATAGTCTTGTACATTTTTAGTGGGAACACCAGTGACTTTGGAAAGAGTTGTGGGGGAACTTAAACTCCCCACCTCACCAATATTTTCATAAACACCTTTCAGAACTTCAACCATTTTGAACGTAAACACGTTGTGTAACGTCCGCTACCCTTTTGTATACTGGCCGTTGGTGGTGGTGGTGATGATGACCTGATACGTCTTCGCTTTTGTCTAGCTATCAGCGGTGTGCTAGTATTTTCCAAAATTGATTTAAAATCTTCTTCTTCAAGTTCATTTTTTAATGGTGTCAATGTTGTTGTTGATGATGATGATGACGATGATGCATGTTCATTTAATTTTTTTAGAATTTGTCTATTGCCAATAAGACTTTTGGGGAAGTTTAATGTATTTAGAAAGTTGTATAGATGAGTGTCAAATGATAATAGTCCTTTACGATTTGTAACCATATCATAGATTAAATCAAGTAGATTATAGCTCTTGCCCTGAATTATAATCCCTGCCCCATTGCTCTCAACTTGAATGTGATCACTTTCCAAGAGATAGGCTAGGAGTCGTTTACTTTGTTCACGATATGAGTGGGGCATTAGATTTCCAATTTTCAATACAATCGAATCCAATTCCTCCTTCTTCAATTGTGATCCAGCAGCACCAGCAGAATGCTGAGGAGATGATTCTTTTTTGGGGTCAGCAGCAGCAGCAGCAGTGGGCTTCGACCGATAGGACTTGTGTTTGTCCACTCGACGAAGTGCATCCTGAAGTAAAAGCAGTTTTTTTATCATCCTCAATATTTTCATTGTCAAGGAATTTACTCAGATTGTTCTCAAAGTGTTCGACGGGTGAGAGAGCGAGTTCTATTGGAGTCAATTTATAGGGTTTTGCCATTCTCTCTCTTTTAGAGAAAACTGTTTACAAATCCTGCAATTATTGGCAGTAAAAGTGTGAAAAAGCTACCGCCCGCCTGAAGAAGTCGTTTCCTTTTGAAATTCTTTCCTTTCTTTTTAGAGGCCAATGTACGTACAATGGAACGATGTTGCTTTGCCTGTTGCTTAACTACTTCTGGCACTTGAACATTACCCTCGATCAAATTTAAACAAAGTTCGGATATTAGATTAATGAAATCGTTGTCAATACCGTGTTTGAGTATTGCTTTCCTAAGCGGAGGTTTTGAAGTGCTTAGAACTGAAAACAAATGTCTATTTTCATGTAGTTTCTTCAGTGTCATGATAGCAACTAATAGGTCTTTTTAGTGTTCACGGGGAGATATACTGTAATTTCATTGTCAAAAATATCTGTGACTACACGTAGATCCTCGGGTGTATTTTGATTAAGATCCAATAGGATGTAGCCGTAGGGTTTATTAGTTGCCTGATTGTATGCTGAGAGCAGAAATTTGGGGGCTCCCGGATAGATTTGTTTATTGAGAGTTATTAGCGAGCTAGAATCACGAACAACTCTGTAGATGATATAGTAGGTGCAGTTCAATGCAAGTGTTCGCATACACTTGCTCTGATGAAAGAGATTGTGTAGAACCAGAGTAACGGAAATCTGTTCATGATGAGAGCGAACTGTGAACAGTTGTAGCATTTCCTGGGACCATTGTTCAATAGATTCAGCCAGATCGTCAATGATCAACCAGGAGTTTTGTTCAATAATGCTGAAAACATCAAGTCCCTGTATGAATTGTATCTGCACCAACCCTGTCGTGGCAGCAATTGCTTTTATTTTATCATATGACTCCTGCCAAATACTATAGCAATAGTAGATTTTTTTCGGCTTTTCCACAAACATTTTATCACAATTTTTAATTATTTTAGTTAAGAGTGTTGTTTTGCCCGACATTGACGGTCCACACAGAAACGATCTGAATGGTGTTTTAAATTGATACATGTTCCCCTCAACAGTTCACCTGGACAACTAACTGTAGACTATGGCTGTCTGATGACTAAATAATTTCCCTATTACTACTACTCCGTTCAAGAATAATAATAGCGAGAAGAAGAAGAAGAATAAAGAATAATATTTTCTTTTATTATATACATAAAAAAAGGTGACAATACTTTTAAAAAAAAAAATACTACATTGAAAAAGGCACATTAAACATGAATAAAAAAAAATACACTTGTTTTAAATTTATTTATAATAAAAAAAATACAACATTTACATAACCACTAGAAAAAAAAACAAACAAACAAACACTTAAATAAATACACTTTTTTTTTTTTTTATTTATTTATTTATAAAAAAATACAACATTTATTGGAATAATGCGCACTTGAAATATCACACTTTTACTTACAACATTTTAAATTTTGGGGTCCCCCCCCTCCCCCCCGGGGGCGGCCGCTGCGGCGGCCGGGGGCGGGAAGCGCCGGGCGCCGGGGGGCCCGCTGCGGCGGGGCCCGGGCCGGGGGGCTGGCATTAAATACTGGAAATTGATCTGCCTTGCAAACACACACACACACACACACATTGAAAATTGATTGTGATAGAAAAAAAAGAATTAGAAAAAAAACCTAATTACCCACAAAAAAAACCTAATTACCCACAAAAAAAACCCTCCCACCCAATTTATACTTTTTTTTTTTTTAGTGAATTTAAGTTAATTTTTTTAGACCGAGTTGTTTTCTGTACTCTGTACATTCAACTCGGTCTGAAATTAAATAATGACCGTGTGGCAATACCTTCACACCATCCTCAAGTACATAGACTTTGTCCGATATGGCAGACATGGCGTTTTTCTCAACTCTAACTGTGTAGTTTTTAAATTGTAAAGAGCGAATCGCCATGACTTTCGCCCTTGGCACTAAACTACGTTCCACACAGTTTCTATACACACTCATGTCGAAATTATTTTTTACAAAGTGTGTAGGTACCCCCTTGCAAACTTGTTTGATATCCTTGCCGTGCGTTTCCACACAGTATACCTTCGGTCCAGGAAACACACCACTGGATATCAGATCGCTACCCGTTTCAGATTTTAACATTAACAATTGATTTGGGTCCTGGCGTTTCACTAGCTCTGGGTAGAGGGATTCGTCCCAGTTAGTGTAGTCCATTCGTGAGCTAATGTACTCGCCATTTTCCAAATCATTCAATAGATTTTCAGTTTTGACTTTTAACAGGAGTGAATCAGTGTCCCCGTAGTACACTTGAACTTGTCCCTCAATCGGCCACTGTACCTTGCATACATTATAATAAAATGACAACATGAGTTTCTTGGATATTTCAGTTATTGCACTTCCGCCTGCAATATTTTTATTTAATACAATGTTTCTTTTCTTGCGATGTAGGAGAACCATATTGGAGTCTATGATTGTGAACGATGTGAAGTTTGGATCCGCAATGATTCGAGCACAATCTTTGGGGTTGGTTACAATGTCACATCGACTTCTGTGTCGTACGCTCTCGCACATTTTACCGAAAGCTGAGTTCAAAATGAGTTTATAGACTTCTTTTTCAACTTTCGTTTTCGCTTGTGAACGCTTACTGACAAACGTGTCAATAAACGTTTTCATGTAAGGCTTTTGATCAAATTGGAGGGCTCTATGAATCTTTGTGACCTTGAAACCATTGGACACCATCCATTTCAATAGCACGTGATGAACAACAATATTCTGTTTCGGGTTGAGATCGGCAATTAGTTTTTGTTTTGAAGGTACCCAGTGCATACTCCCGTCCTCTACTAAAGATAAATTGTAGTGGCTCAGAGAGTCCCTACCCACCGGTCTATTTATGCACGGAAAAACAAAGTCTTTTACCGAGTCATGGATTTCCATGGGTATTTCACCGTCAATTTCAAAAAACCATCCCTGTGCTCCATTCTCCTCAACACTGGCAATGTCGGGGAAATTCGAAGCACAGGGATTGTCAAGCCATTTATAATTGCCACACGGCAAACAGTAGTGAGACATTGCCGATGGGTAAAGAGAATTCATATCCAAAAAAACTGCGTCCGACTTTTCATCGGTGTGCTGTCCACTCGGATCAGTTTTCATGATACGATCCCCGTGAAAAACATACCCACCCCTCATTGATCTCTCTACAAACAGATGCTGATCCACATCGGCGATCAGACCTATTTCTTCTTTGCTGATTTTAAGTATCAAGTCCATCACCAAATGGGGAGTGGAAAAATAATAACCTAAATCCAACCCAAACTCCCCATAGATTTTATCCGTATTTTTGCACACAATATCCAGAAGAGTGAGTACGTCACTGGCCAAGTAAAGTTTACAATAATCCCACCCATTTTTACATCCGCCCTTTGCCCAAACCCTCTTAGCAAATTCGTAGTCGCTAGTGGTGCACTCACTCTCAGTAAGAGAATTGTAAAAAGCTTCAATGGGCGGTAGTGACACCTCATCTAGCCTCGAGCCAGAGTTGTAATAATCATATGGATATATACCCCTACACGTTAATAAATCATACATTTCATCATCGGGGAAGCGCTGTTTGAGGAGGGGGAAGCTATCAAAATTGTCACTTTTCTGCACCTGAATCAATTGACTTAAAGATTTGGGAAGAAGCTGAAAGAGTCTAAAAACGGATTTTATTCAGGCACGTGTTACCCTTGTCAACTGTTTTCCACATGAATTCTAGCAGCAGTAGCTTCTCCGATGATTTGGGTATGATATTATATGAAAAAGAACCATCTATCCATGCGTCATCTACAACTCCTCCCTTGGCAATGCGGGCCAACGCCGGAAGAACAAACTTTAAGTCGTAATTGGAATTGTGTATAAAAACAGGTACGAAATATTGTTGTCTAACGTTTAAATTGCATGACTGATGGGCTACCCCTCTAAAGTTACTCCCTCCCGATGTAATTTCCTGCCACAAATGATCATGATCGATCACCTTCCTCCTCCCCCCATTCCCAACACCATCATCAAATTCTCCCTTGCAAACCCAACACATTTTACGATTTTTAATGGCCACTATGTCATCTGGTGATAGGACCATAGGATAGTTTGTATAACGAAGGCGCGAAATTGCACCGTTCGCTGTTTTGACTAGACTGACCAATGCCGAGCGCATGCAGTCTTCACCGTCACTCAACATCTCAACTACCTCCAGCACTTGCATGGTATTATTGGAATCTCGTTGCGCGTGAGCGTAAGAGACCCCTATGGCTTCATGTATTTTAACATGATTTGAATTTGACGGATCACACACGTCTGTCAGCTTAGCCTCGCAGTCCAAAGCGATCTTATTGCTCTGCAGGAGCGTGTTTTGAAAACTTTTAAAACGTAAGATCGCTCTATCTCCGCTTACCATCTCCACAGCCTGGTATCCATGACGTTTACAGTGTTTCATGTGATGCTTTAACTTTAAATCAGTCCAAAATCTTGAGAGGCATGTTGGACAGTAATAACGTACATTCCGATTTTTACCCTCACTTAGAACCCTACTAATATCCGTAATCGGATTGAAATGACCAATTGAATCGGAGTCTGTGGGTGGAGTGTATAGAAGCCACACCCAATATTCTACTGATTCAATTGAAGGAGCCCGCACTGGAAATAATACACCCTTCTTATCGGAACGCTGACCCTCTTCAAATTCTGTTTCATACTGTAACACCGTGACACCAATCTTTAAATGTGCATTAGCCCGCTCAAAAATATCTATTCCTTTTAGTGTCACGGGATATTGGCCATTTAAACAATTAAAATTTACTTTGGGGAACTTTGAACCCTCCCTACCATTAACTGCCATTTTGTCCAACTTTTTCTTAGATGCATCTTTTTGAAGTGGTCTGTATGCTGCAATTAAAAACGCATACTTGAAACACTGCAGCCTCGTATCGAAACAGATTCGTTGTATCCCCCTACACCCCTCTAAATCTGAATGATATTTTAATTCAATATTCCCCGCTCCCCCTCTTACAATAAAATCCTTTTTAAACCTACAGATGTTAACATTTAAACTTTCAATAAATAAAACCACAGATCCACTACCCCCCTCGTTATAATTTTCCCACTTACTTTGAATACTATTGGCCCAATTTAGAAAAACCTCCCCATAATTTGATAAATGCGGGTGTATTGCCAACATCTCTGTGTGCAAGTATTTCGAATACATCTCACCCGCACTTTCATTTAAAAAAAATATTTTTAGTGCTATTGATGCTTTTAAACTGACCCCCACTCCCCACACCCCCATTTGTTGTTAAAGAATGGCTCGAATCTTATCAGTATATGAATGTGTAATGGCCAGGGGATCTGTTATTATATCCCCCGACACTAGAGAGTTGAAAGGGTCACCGAATTTGGCGCTATAGACCAATGTGTGATGCAAGGCAGAGTTGGAGAGAAAAAAATCCGGAAGAGGGGTACTGTTGCTGTTGTATTACTACTACTTCTATCTATAGCATTAAGTGGAGTGGTGGCGGGTGACAGAGAATTGTCAATAACACCACTCCCAGTCTTTTCAATCATATTGGAGGGATGTGGCATGAGGTCCCCTAATACATATTCCAATGTGTTTGGGGACAATTGGTCGAGCCAGCCTGTATTGTCCTCTGATGGAATTTCGTTATGAGGACCCGGTTCAGATTTACTTGTAACATCATCTAAATATTCACGCATGAAACTATCTGTCCACCCCGGATCCTCAAGCATGTCAATATCACAGCTTAAGTCATCCAGGCTGGCCATTTCCCCAAAAACATCGTTAAGGAAGCCACTTTCCCACTCCATATTCTCTAGGAGCAGTGTAGCTTCATCCCTGAACTCTGCTGGTGGTGACAGAATTGGTCCTGTAAATATAGTTGCTTCATCACTCAATGGTGTCGCTGGTGGTGGTGCTATATTTTTAATCTGTAGAAAAAAAAAGTTTTATTTTTTATGTAAATTTTTTTATAGTTAATAAACTTTGTCAATTTCTCATAGTCATTGTCCCACTATCACTACCACCACCACCTGAACAATTAAAAGAAGAAGAAAAAAAGTTACATTGCCTTATGTCTTTCATAATGTCAACTGAACATGTTAAAAAATTTTTTTTTTTTTTTTATTTTTTTTTAAAAGCTCCTGCTGAAGATAGCTTCGAATATTGAACTTTGTATTTTTTTAAAGGTATAAATGCCACAAAAAGGTATTTTTTCAAAAATAGGGGGCAATTGCTCCTTATATCTCAATTGTCACCACTACTATCCTAAGCTCCTGCTGGAGCTAGCTTCGAATATTGAATTTTTTAAAAGTATAAATGCCACAAAAAGGTATTTTTTCAAAAATAGGGGGCAATTGCTCCTTATATCTCAATTGTCACCACTACTATCCTAAGCTCCTGCTGGAGCTAGCCTCGAATATTGAATTTTTTAAAAGTATAAATGCCACAAAAAGGTATTTTTTCAAAAATAGGGGGCAATTGCTCCTAATATCTCAATTGTCACCACTACTATCCTAAGCTCCTGCTGAAGATAGCTTCGAATATTGAACTTTGTATTTTTTAAAAGTATAAATGCCACAAAAAGGTATTTTTTTTTCAAAAATAGGGGGCAATTGCTCCTTATATCTCAATTGTCCTCACTACTATCCTAAGCTCCTGCTGAAGCTAGCTTCGAATATTGAACTTTGTATTTTTTAAAAGTATAAATGCCACAATAATGTATTTTTTCAAAAATAGGGGGCAATTGCTCCTTATATCTCAATTGTCACCACTACTATCCTAAGCTCCTGCTGAAGCTAGCTTCGAATATTGAACTTTGTATTTTTTTAAAAGTATAAATACCACAAAAAGGTATTTTTTCAAAAATAGGGGGCAATTGCTCCTTATATCTCAATTGTCACCACTACTATCCTAAGCTCCTGCTGGAGCTAGCTTCGAATTTTGTATTTTTTAAAAGTATAAATGCCACGAAAAGGTATTTTTTCAAAATATGGGGGCAATTGCTCCTTATATCTCAATTGTCACCACTACTATCCTAAGCTCCTGCTGAAGATAGCTTCGAATATTGAACTTTGTATTTTTTAAAAGTATAAATGCCACAAAAAGGTATTTTTTCAAAAATAGGGGGCAATTGCCCCCACTACTATCCTAAGCTCCTGCTGGAGCTAGCTTCGAATATTGAATTTTTTTAAAGTATAAATGTCACAAAAAGGTATTTTTCAAAAATAGGGGGCAATTGCTCCTTATATCTCAATTGTCAGCACTACTATCCTAAGCTCCTGCTGAAGCTAGTTTCGAATATTGAACTTTGTATTTTTTAAAAGTATAAACCCCATATGTCGGTGGTTGATGGTGCTACCTTCTCAATAATCCGTATTTTCCTGTGTCTTTTGCCAACGGATTTGTTTGAAGTTGACCTGGGCTAAATAAATGCTTGTAAGAGAGAGAAGAACTTTTTTCTCCATCCATATCAACAATTAAAGTGCAATTAAAATGTTGGATGGTCCTTTTTTAGAACCCTCCCTCCCCTCCCCCTCTCCCGGGGAGGACCCTTGGGAACCGGGAGCTTCCTTCGATGTAGGAGGATCGATACCCTTTCGAGTTAGGGGGGGGGGGTATCGGACTTCACAACACTGTTCAAATAGAACAACCTCAAATTCTTTCTCGAAAACACCTAAGTGTTTCAATGAAATGATCAAAAACGGCTTCACCCAAATTATGTTTCTTAACATTGCTGCGAAGACATATTTGGAAATTATCAAAAAACCTTTTTCCCTGTGTAAATTGCTTATTGAAGATATACATCTTGCTATTTAAAGTCCGCTTTGCATGCGACCCTACTTAGAATTCATATCGGATTAAAAAGCGATGGTAGATCTGATAAGTCGCGGATGTATGCAAATGCATTAGGGCAAAAATACCAGTCTAAAAGTGCGCGTTAACTGTATAGTAGCAATTGTTTTCTCTTTCGTTTTTTTTTCAAATAGTTAGTTTTTTTTTGTCTAAAAGGAATATTGGAATTATTGCATTAGAATGCATCTTGGATAGAAGTTACGAGGTATGGTTTTTTTTTTTTGTTATAGAAATGCATGAAAAGCATTCCTTTATACATATACCAGCTAATTTGGTTAATGAAAGAAAATGAAATAGTTTTTTAGAAACAAATTTTAAGTTTTACTCATCAAAAGCTATGCGCCTGAGAAAATTTACCTTATTTTTGAAAATAGGGATAGAAACAAAAGAAATTATGTATATACTTACAAATTCTGACTGGCCTTCTATATCTGAACTCCTTGGCAAAACTTGAGGGGGGTTAAGCTCACAATCTTCAGTAGCTGAATCTTCAGGCTGAGCTGAGGCATATAAAGCAGTCCACTCCCTTTTCAAGTTCCTTCCAGCTGGCATGGAGCTAACACGGGGGTCAGAGGACCCTGTCATTAAAAGATTCGCAGGCATTGGCTGGTCCAGGTCTTGTGTAGTTCTAGCAGCGAATTTGATAACTGAAGGTCTTGTAGCTTGCATTAATATACCTTCGCTATATCTTGCCCTCTTTTCAGAAGGGGGGTATTGCATGTGTCCACTTCCTTGAAAAAAAAATGCATTTTGGGTTTGGAAAATAATTCAGTTTATGTTAGGCATTTAAAGTACTGTAAAACATTTTTTTTTTTCAATAGAGCTAAGCACTTTTTTTCAAAAACATCCCTAAAAAGGTTAACTGATCATGATAAAAATCACACCGTAAATGCAGACTGGCCTGGAAGTATTTTCAAAAACACCCCTAAAAAAAAAAAAAAAAAAAAAAAAAAAAAAAAGCCGCCGTTAGCTTCAACCTATAGGAGAATTATTTAGAGGTTTCAGCTCCTAAAAACAATAGGCTTCTAAGTATATAAGTACCCTTAGTTCTAGTGTAATGAAAGAATTTCTTCCTTAACTTAATGATAAGATAATTTCTTTTTTTTTATTATAATAATGAGAAAATTTTTACTCACCAGAAATTGCTTTGAATTATCCATTTTCTATGTAAATGCCTACAAAAAATGTCAGTTGTGTTATGTTCAATAAACTATTCCAAACTGTTGAGGAATCTAATTTGAAACTTGAATATATACAAAAAATAATTAGCTTCTAAAAAAGATACACCGGTTTTTCCAACACGGATGTAACCTAAAAAAAAAACTTGTTTATCATGAAATAGAAATTCAGTTAATTGTGCCAGAAAAAACTTGAACCAGAACAGATTATAACCAACCTGTTTGGTACGGGCACGTACGCAAAGTATATACCTTCAAGCAAATTCCACATGATATTTCAAATTACTATACCTTCTATAGAAATGATACCTCTTTGAAAATGACCCTGGTAACCCCAATTCGTTTAAAGTACACACACATATCTATGCCTCAGGCGTAGGGTTCAAATATATAGATGCCTGGCCCCGTGGTAAGGCATATTACGCAATCACTGGTGAAACCTTTATATGACTTACTACTTACCAGGTTAAAAGGAACTAATAAAAAGTCTTTTCGGCAAATCCTTGAAAATCTCTCCATTAATCAAGCTATTCTTCAAAATATGGTCTTATCAAAAATTTAGTTTAAGCTATAAAAAAAATCGTGCATAAATCAAAAAGAATGATAAATTCATTGTTTCCTTCCCAGAACCCATATAGGCGGGTATTGTCTCTGAAAAGACCAACAATTTATAATATACTGTTAGATTTATTTACGAATGTATTCTTTTTCTTATGGATTATTTGCCAGCACTGCCGTTGTTTACTTCCGTTGTTAGAGATACGTTTTTAATGGTCACAACTTTGCCTGCCCTCCATTTTACTCTGCATAAAGTATTGTTTTTGTTTTTTTCCTTTATGCGTATTGTGTCTTTAAGAGACGCTATATTTTAATATTTTTCATCTTCAGACATATAATGTGCTATTTATTCTTCTAAACATCATACAGCCGTGTATCAAGGTGTTTTTGCAGCTCCAGCCAATAGCACATAACACTAACATTTGGAAGTGCTTTATCATAAGAATACTAACGCAGTTAATTCCTTATTAAGACCCCACTTTACTTATCCATTGACTACACTTCATTTAGTGAAACAGCTTGTGGTAAGGAACGGTAAGTAAGAAGCGATTCATGGTAGTAGTATCTGAAACTCTGAATACAATTTTTTAAATACTATAAACATAGAAAATATTGGCTTTTCATAGTGATTCCAAGCATATATATATATATATATATATATATATATATATATATATATATATATATATATATATATATATATATATATATATATATATATATATATATATATATAATATATATATATATATATATATATATATATATATATATATATATATATATATATATTATATATATATATATATATATATATATATATATATATATATATATATACATATATATACATATATATACATATACATATATATATATATATATATATATATATATATATATATATATATATATATATATATATATATATATATATATATATATATATATATATATAATATATATGTATATATATGTATATATATATATATATATATATATATATATATATATATATATATATATATATAAATATATATATATATATATATATATATATATATATATATATATATATATATATATATATATATATATATATATATATATATATATATATATATATATATATATATATATATATATATATATATATATATATATATATATACTGCACCCACTCTCTTTAGAATGAATGCCGAAACGCAAGGGAACTTGAATAGGATTAAATAAAAAAAACAAGTTTTTTAAACTGAAAGTAAGGAGCGACATTAAAACTTAAAACGAACAGAAATTATTCCGTATATGAAGGGGGCTGTCCCCTCCTCAACGCCTCGCTCTTTACGCTAAAGTTTTTTTATTGTTTAGAAAAATAGAGGTGTGAGAAAGTCAAACTTTAGCGTAAAGAGCGAGGCGTTGAGGAGGGGACAGCCCCCTTCATATACGGAATAATTTCTGTTCGTTTTAAGTTTTAATGTCGCTCCTTACTTTCAGTTTAAAAAACTTGTTTTTTTTATTTAATTTTTGAACGTTTTTGAATTAATGCAGGTTTTGATTTTGGCTCACCGTACATGAATAATTAAAACAAATTTTGCATATTATATTTGGTTAAATGGCTTTCTCGAAACTTGTTTAATTTTATTTACGAACGTTTTTATTAGTAATAAATATACGTAACTTAGAATTAACTTACGTAACGAACTTCTATATTCATAAAATTTTAACACGTATATTAGGGGGTTCGCCCCCTAGTCAATACCCTCCTCTTTAAACTATAGTTCGAATTTTTTTTTTCCAGTTCTTTAAAAATGACCTCTTAATCACAATCACTTGATCAGTTGAAAAACTTGTTTTTTTTTATTTAATTCCTGATCTTTTTCTTTAATAATGCTGGGAAATCCGGCGCCCCCTTCATAGCAATGTCCCTTCCCCCATGAAAACTTCCTTCATGGAAAGATCCTTCCATATAGCCCCCGACCCTCTCCTTCCCCCACTTACCAGAAAAAATCTCCTCTGAAAAAGTCTGTATACTTCCCAATAACCAATACTATATGTTAACATTGAGTAAAGTTCATAACTTTCAGCCCTCCCCCTGGGGACTTTGGGGGATCAAGTCATTCTAAAAGACATTTTTATCATATTTTCGACCATGCTGAACAAAATGGCTATCTCAAAATTTTGATCGGGTGACTTTGGGAAAAAAATGAGCGTTGGAGGGGGCCTAGTTGCCCTCCATTTTTTTTGGTCACTTAAAAAGGGCACTGGAACTTTTAATTTCCGTTCCAATGAGCCCTCCCACGATATTCTAGGACCACTGGGTCGATACGATCACCCCTGGGAAAAAAAAAAAAAAAAAAAAAAAAAAAAAAAAAAAAAAAAAAAAAAAAAAAAAAAAAAACAAATAAACACGCATCCGTGATCTTTCTTCTGGCAAAAAAATGGAAAATTCCACATTTTTGTAGATAGGAGCTTGAAACCTCTACAGTAGGGTTCTCTGATACGCTGAATATGATGGTGTGATTTTCATTAAGGTTCTATAACTTTTAGGGGGTCTTTTCCCCTTTTTTCGAAAATCAGCCAAATTTTCTCAGGCACGTAACTTTTGATGGGTAAGCTTAAACTTAATGAAACTTATATATTTGAAATCAGAATTAAAATCTGATTCTTTTGATGTATCTATTGGTATCAAAATCCCGTTTTTTTAGAGTTTCGGTTACCATTGAGCCGGGTCGCTCCTTACTTACAGTTCGTTACCACGAACTGTTTGATAAGAAGTATCGTTCACAGTACCTAAAAAATGATAGGGTCGATTTATGCGTATTTTCTTTAAACAATATTTAGTTAAATGTTTTAAAAAGCAGTCGGTACAAAAAAAAAATACTTTTAAAAACTCATTTAAATGTTTTCAGCAAAGCACTACATGACTAAAGTGTAAAGAATAGAGGGTTAAGGGAGAGGGGTCCTCCCGCAAATACGAAATAACTTCTGTTTGTTTTCGCTTTAATATCACTCCTTTCTCTCTTTAAAAAAAAAAAGCTTTTTAAATGCAATCTCTAAAAAGCTTTTCGTTCGTAATGAAAAGAAAAATTAAATCATTTCTGATTTGAGTTTATTTTTCACCTAATGAAGTTAATTTATTCACTTTGGTGTGCTTTATTTGGCTTAGTTTAATTTAATTCGCTTTTACTTTTACTAACTTTGGTTTAATTATTATTTACATTGTAGGTGCTCTGGCATATTGTGAGCTCGGCACACTCATTCCCAAATCAGGTGCAGAATATATCTACTTTCGAGAAGCATTTACCCCATCTATAGAAGGTAAAGGAAAAGGGATTAAGGACACATTGAAGCTATTCTTTGGCCCCCTGCCAGCTTTCCTGTTTGGCTGGGTATCAGTCCTTCTCTTAAGGCCAAGTTCCTTTGCCATTATTTCCTTGAGTTTTGCGTCTTATGTTGTAACACCGCTGTTGACGGCTGTCAATGCCTGCAGTTCTGAAGCCGATTATCAGTTCAATAAAGAGCTGGCGGAGAAATTGATAGCAGCGGCATGTATTCGTAAGTAATGAGCATTTGTTAAGCATTTATTATTCAAATATAGTGTTTAAGTAAAACTTGTAATATATATATATATATATATATATATATATATATATATATATATATATATATATATATATATATATATATATATATATATATATATATATATATATATATATATATATATATATATATATATATATATATATATACAGATTCTTCCACCCAATGACACGGCTATAAGGTTCAAGCTGATCAGGGATAAAGCTTTTTACCCATTTACGGGAGCTCTACCCACCCATCCCCTCCCACAAAAAAATGTTTGATTTTTTTACCCAAGGAATGATCCCTGAAAGTTTCGACCAGAATCGATTCTCGTGGTTCTTTCGATTCTCTTGAGCCCGGGGCAAATTTTTTATCTATTAATAAAATTTTCGTTTATCAATAAAATTTTCTATTTATTGAAACCTGACTTTTCTTACTTTGGCATCTGCAAAATTATTAATTTTCTCGTCCCCATTGATTGCATCTAACTCTATGCGTTCTATGCTCATTAATGCTAAAGCATTTAGTCACTCCCGGCCCACAGTCGATGTGAGATACATTAATATTATTTTGTTTACAAGGCAACTGCTCATTACTGGCCACCGACACTGCAATCGGTAATAATGTTTGATAGGTAACCCTTACGTTTTCGAAGACCCCTTCATCTCCGTATTCCATAATTAATTCTAAAAACATTAAAATTTATTAAATTTGGTCTACTTACTTTTATTTTCAAGGAATGGTGATGAAGATATGGAAAAAAAAAATGGAAATTCCGGATTCAGTTTGCTTATGCTTACTGCCAACTGCGCCCTGTACTTTATCCTAATAAAGGTAAAATTTCAAAAAATTACAAAATGATTATAACCGTTAGATTATTTATCTGAAATATTGGGTCCCTAAAATTTCTGCGCTCGGTGCAAGGGCCCCCTTTGTCCCCCCTAAAACCGCCTCTGGTTTCGACCCAATCGCAAACCGAATACCGAACAAGCTCTCCTTTTCCATTATGAAACCTGTGTCAAACAATTGGGAACTTGCATTATTTACGGCCTATCCCTGAGGAGCTGAGGTGGTCATGCCATCTCCAGAAACGTATTTATTTAACCTACTGATCGTTATAAACAGATGTATCCCAACTAAACTTTGACTATTTCACGAGTGTGATCATATGTCTTGTTGCTACTGGGGCGGGTAGCAACAATGGGCACTAAAGCCTTCAACTTTCGATCATACGAGTCCTTGTTGAAATTTCTACGACTACCTTTTCCATACAATCTCTCTGTGTAGGAAAATATGACATATTGCAGACATTTGACTTTTCACTTAGGCAGCACTAGAGCACTGCTTCTGATGAGTGCTAGGGCCGTATCTCAAACAGTACGAAAACTATTATTCAATCCTGCTTTCTAGGGCTACAATGAGAGAAAGGTTGAGATGGCTAGGGCACGTTCTGCGGATGAGTGATGACAGAGAATTCATCAAATTCTTTTAGATAAGCCATGTCCAAGCCTGCGAGTTTACCCTACATTGACATATGGCCCTACTCAGCTCGGCTTGCCGTTAAGCCTTGCCTACTCCAGCAACATAAGGATTTAAAGACATCGCTCATAGTATAATCATTTTAATTACATTCATCATTTTAACTATAATAAAAATATGGACTAAAATATATAAGAAGGAAATGACCCAGCCATCGATATCAATAATAAACAAATCCAAACTTATTCCGTGCACGCTATTCTAATCAAAAACTCCCTCTGAATTAAAAAAAAAAAAAAAAAAAAAAAAAAACACACACACACATAAGATGTTCGTTTCAAATGAAATAACGCATATTCGCTGGAGACGATAGGGGAGAGACAGGCAGTGGAAAAGTCACAACCTTGGGAAAAATAAACAGCAAAATAAAAGGGGAAAATTACACTTAAAAAAAGAGGAAAAACTGCATTTTCATAATAACAGATTGACAAAGCCGTCTAGGGCCAAACGAAAAGCAGGTCGTCCCAGAACGGGTAAGGAGGATGTCGTGAGAAAATATTTAAGGGAGATGGGTACTTCCTGGAAGGGTGTAAAGTGGGAGGTTTTAAATAAGCTTGTTGCTGCAGTGAATTGTTAGAAGTAGCAGTAGTTTTTCAATGGGCATAAGGAGAGGGGTTGGTTGCCCATCAATCAATTTTGACTCTTAAAAAAGGCACTAGAGTCTTCAACTTTCGATCAGATAAGTCCCTTTTGAAATTTCTTCGAATAACCCATCCATGCAAAGTGCCCGGGTAAAAAAAGCGATAGATTGCAGGTATTTGGCTCTTTACTTAGGTAGGGCTAGAGTGCTAGTTCTGGCGAATGCTAGGTCAGAGCCCAATATTTTAAGACCACGTTCCCTTTTAAAGCTGGCATATTTTCTCTTCGTTTTGGATCGTTTTATAATATACTCGTGGTTAGACTATATTTCGTAACAACATTCAAGCTGTGTGCATGAAATACGAAAGAACGTACATATAAAATGTCAATGTACTAGAGATACATAGGACACATTAATTAGCTATTGTTTGCATTCAAAGGTCACAGCAAATCTCGTATTGACACCGCAATCCTGTAATAAGAGACACTAATTTATAGAGAGAAATCAAAGATCATATAGTTTATAATAGGACGATAAAGTTATCATCTTAATGTAAAATAAAAAGCAAAACTAGCGGATTTAACGGTGACTTTCAAAAATGTTTAATAATATTATCACAGACGCACCGCTCCCAGCCTATGGCTCAAAACACTAAAGTTTAACTTTAAACACGAAAGTTTTAAAGTTTTTAGTATAATAATTTTTCCTTAATTGAAATTTTGACCCTATTTGGGCCAAAATTTTGTTTTATGGTAAACAACGTTGGAAGTTAACACTTTGCTGTGGTGCAATCTCTTTTGATTCTTGAAAAAATGCCCTAAAACATTAAATTTACTTTCAAATCTGCTCTCTCCCATTGCTCTAAGACCACTCAGTACATCACACCAAAGAAAACAGCGTAAAAACAAGCGCATAAACATTACCATCCTTCCTGTTCCTGGGAAAATGACAAAACTCTGTGTTTTACAGGGAAAGACTTTAAACCAAGTTTGGACACATTTTATGTCAAAAGGACACACTCATGTTCCCACAGCACAATAACATAAAAGAGCAAAATGTAACACATTTTTGAAATATGGGACACGAAAGGGTAAAGAAAGGACTTTTATTGTAATTTATTACATAGAAAGAAACATTTCCGAACTGGATATAAATTTTGTTAAAAAAGAAAAAATTAAATGTTCATAAAATTAGTGCTTTTCTCCCTTTTTTTATTTTTTTTTTTTGAGCATCCAGGTTTTGCCAGTGATGTCGTAAGTACACGATGCTCTCCCAAGTTCTCCCAAAATTTACATGTTTATATGAGTTTCGTGCATTCACGCTTATTCATTTTTTGTAGATGTTTTATATGGATTTGTTTTTTGTTTTCATTGTATTTAATGTTAACTAGCCGCTTTGAAAGAGGTTTACAAAGTATCTTTCGGTAAAAAAACCCATAGGTTTTGGAATTTCAAGATGGACACATTTTAGCTAAAAATGACGCATTTTTGGATACTCAAGGGACACATTCAATGACGGAAAAGTTGGCAACCCTGGTTGTCCTGAAAAGTGGGCTACACGATAAGCATGGAATTTGTGTGTGTGATTTTTGTATTCAGTCTGACATATCCAGAGACAAAAAGTATATCAAACAGTTTGTGGTAACGAACTGTAAGTAAGGAGCGACCCGGCTCAATGGTAACCGAAACTTTAGAAAACGGAATTTTGATACCAATAGATACATCAAAGAATCAAATTTTAATGCTTATTTTAAATATATAACTTTCATCAAGTTTAGTTCTACCCATCAAAAGTTAAGCGCCTGAGAAAATTTGGCTGATTTTCGAAAAAAGGGGTAAATACCCCCTAAAAATTATAGAACCTTAATGAAAATCACACCATCATATTCAGCGTATCAGAGAACCCTACTGCAGAGGTTTCAAGCTCCTATCCACAAAAATGTGGAATTTTGCATTTTTTTGCCAGAAGAAAGATCACGGATGAGTGTTTATTTCTTTTTTTTTTTTTTTTTTTTTCTCAGGGGTGATCGTATCGACCCAGTGGTCCTAGAATATCGTGGGAGGGCTCATAGAAACGTAAATTAGAAGTTCTAGTGCCCTTTTTAAGTGACCAAAAAAATAGAGGGCAACTAGGCCCCCTCCCACGCTAATTTTTTTCCCAAAGTCACCCGATCAAAATTTTGAGATAGCCATTTTGTTCAGCATCGTCAAAAATATGATAACTATGTCTTTTAGGATGACTTAATCCCCCGAAATCACCGGGGAGGGCTGAAAGCTATGAACTGAATTTTTTCTGATAATGGGGGGGGAGGGGGTTATGTGGGAGGATCTTTCCATGAAGGAAGTTTTCATGGGGGAAGGGACATTGCTATGAAGGGGGCGCCGGATTTCCCAGCATTATTTAAAAAAGATCAGAAATTATATATATAAAAAAAACAAGTTTTTCAACTAAAAGTAAGGAGCAACATCAAAACTTAAAACGAACAGAAAACATTATATATATAATTGGGTTCACCCCCTAGTCAATACCTCGCTCTTTAAGCCAAAGATTTTTTAGTACTTTCATAAGAGCTATTGTACGGTGTACGGTGAGCCAAAATCAAAACCTGCATTAATTCAAAAACTTTCAAAAATTAAATAAAAAAACAATTTTTGTTTACTGAAAGTAAGGAACGATGTTAAAACTTAAAACGAACAGAAATTATTCCGTATATGAAAGGGGCTGTCCCCTCCTCAACGCCTTGCTCTTTACGCTAAAGTTTGACTTTCTCGCAACTCTATTTTTTAAACAATAAAAAACTTTAGCGTAAAGAGCGAGGCGTTGAGGAGGGGACAGCCCCTTTCGGAATATACGGAATAATTTATATTCGTTTTAAGTTTTAGCGTCGTTCCTTACTTTCAGTTAAAAAAGAACTTGTTGTTTTTATTTAATGATACACAGGGCTGGCTAAAGGGCGATTGGAACGATTGGGCCCAATCAGACCCTACGTTTGAAAGGGCCTCGTGCTGCCATCAAAATGAACAAATCTCTTTTTCGAAATTTTAAAATATTCTTAACAATTCCAGTAAGCGTTGCTTCTGAAGAGAGATCATTTTCCAGGCTAGAACCAATAAAAAACTATCTGGCATCAACAATGGATCAGGAAATATTAAATAGTTTAGGAATTATGTCATTGGAAGTAAAGTCGCAAGGAAATTAGAATTTCTATCAGTTTTAGAAGAATTTATGGAACAAAACTTAGAAACATGTAAATTCATGTGTTCATATTTTGTGATGTAAATTTCAAAAGGCATTTTCAGCAGTTTCATAATATCTAGATGGCACTAACGTAAATTAGCGTAAGCTCAAAATGAGGACAAAAAAGGACAAAAGAGGACAAAAACAAGAGCTCGATAAAGAGAACAACCTGAGAGATGTAAATGCACGGGTAAAAAGAACAACCCAGACCATCAAAATGGACAAGGCCAATCTGAGCAGCTAAGGAAAGGGGCTTTATAAAATGCCCTAAACAAATGATTAATGGAAATGAAGAACAAAGAAATATATAATCAGAATACTTGCAAAACAACAATTACAACGAGTCAACAACAAAATCAGAGAATAAAGAAATATACTATTAAAAATTAAGTGGCAGCAAGAATTACAACGAATCAAAGTAAAAATAAAGAACAAAGAAATATGTGGTTAGAAGATATAAGGCAACATGAAAAAATAAATATCCAGTTAGAAGAAAAGCGGCAGTGAGAATTACGAACAACAGTGGGAATCAGAACGTGTCAAAAATTAAAGTGAAGAACAAAGAATTGTAGGGTTAGCAGACACATCAAAGTGAGTATCAGAACGTGTCAAAAATAACAATGAAAGGCACGGAATCGTGCTGTTAGAAGACAAGCGACAGCGAGAATCAGAATGAGTCAAAAATGAAAATGAAGAAGAAAGAAATATTATGTTAGAAGAATAACGCCATCACTATATTCAACACTTACAAACTGTGACAAAAAACAAAGTAAAAACCTAGATGCCATAAACTACGCAAGTGTTAATTACAAATCATTGGGATCCTTCAACGTTGTATGTATCCACTGTGGACTGTGAAGTCCTCCATTTTCCCAAAGGAAAAGTAGCCAACAATGCGAGTTGGTTTTCCTGCTTGGTCGAATTGCATTGCTACCTTCATAATTTCCAAATGAATTAGTTTGGCCTGTTGCAGGACATCACTTGCTCTCTAAAGAGTTCCACGAACAAATACGGAACTTAAATTAATGTTTTTCTTTAGCCTCATTCAACGTAGGTAATTATCAAACCATCAACAGTCGTAATGTTTTCAGCTTCAAAGTAGCTGGACAAATTTATCACCAAATCAATTTAGTGGCACATCCATCACAAACCACTGAAGCTGATTTTGAACCATATTCATATAACCAAATGTACTTTTTAGACCCCGGTGAAGCTGCTAAAGAGCACCTTGCACATCCTTTAGATCATGGGATCTCTCGTAATCCAATGGATCTCTTGGAAGAAACATTGCAAGACTCTAATAACTACGGTAAAGGTTACAAGAAAATGCTAGAAGTGGAAAATGCTTTTAATCAACCTGTTGCTTTACTAGGGCGACAGCCTCGGATGAGAATCAACATTTAAAAGCACACCGCGTAGTCGATGGGCTACCGGTAGGCATAAATGTAAATTTATGTATATATATATATATATATATATATATATATATATATATATATATATATATATATATATATATATATATATATATATATATTATATATATATATATATATATATATATATATATATATATATATATATATATATATTGACTAGTTGACTAGTTGCAGGGCACGATTGGAATTTTTTGCAGGATCCTGTTTATACATTAAATTTCTAAGTAGAATTTCAATTTATTATATATATATATATATATATATATATTATATATATATATATATATATATATATATATATATATATATATATATATATATATATATATATATATATATATATATATATATATATATATATATATATATATATAAAAGTGACATTTATCACTTTTCGTCTTCACATTAGTGGATTTTCTAAATCTCTCCCTCTTGATGTTCTTTAGACTCTCCATTAATATCATGACCTATGGACTTGTTCTTGTGCAGTCAAATTTATTTGGATTTCTTATCAAAATAATTGTCATTACTACCATTATCTGCTTTATGACGCAAGTCTACACCTCTTATAGTTTATTTGTGTCTAATTTGTGTTTAAAATAAGCCTGTGTATAAACATGTTTCAAAGAAACTTTGGATGGTATAAAAGTTTATAGACTAGTGTCTGCATGATAAGTTTAACTATAATCGAAGCTCAGTTTGCAGAACATGTATAAATGAAAGCCAAAAAGAAAATCAAAGTCCGTACGGAAATAGATGAAATAACATTTTTATTTCCAAATATTTCTTTCTTTTTAGTTTTAATCAGCTTTATCAATTGCTACAGCGTCGATCTTGCGACAAAGGTTCAGAATTTTTTCACAGCTGCAAAACTTGTTGCAGTAGCCATCATCTTTGGAGGAGGGATTTATTCAATGGCAAATGGTAATTTTTTTTCAATTAGGTACGTCCACAAGAGGGGGGGGGGGTCGAAAGGTTGACTGTTTCTCCGCCCAGTCCATCGTGACGATTTGTTATACTTCCTAATTTTTTCAACATATTTCACCAATTTGTCCGTTTTTCCAAAGTTTATTATATTGAAAAATGTATAATATTGAACGTGAAATACACGTATAGGTAAACAAATAAACTTTCAAATGGGGATAAATTTGAAATTAATTATTCAAGTTTATTTGAATAATGGAAGTTCATTATTTTGTGAATGATCCGAAAAGTTATTTATTTTGTTGTATATAAATATGCTAATTTCAATTTTATTATTTTAGTATTTCTACTGAAGACGGTCGCTGTAGCCTATATGTGACCGAAATATCTGGAATTTTTTACCTGTTTTTTCATTGTCTAAATAAATGGATTTATCCCCATTTGAAAGTTTATTTGTTTGTCTTATGTCGAAAATACGTATAGGTAACTAATGTGAAAGTGTAGCATTTCCAATTTTCCGTGAAATATTGCAAATCGCGACTAAAGAGCGTCTTGGCAACATTTTTTTTTCCAAACGGGAAGGGGAGAGTAAATTCTTTGGAGCCAAGGAGCCTTTTGGAGCCGGAAAATACCAATTCTAGAATTAGTATTTACTGTTTTTTCCCTATCACGTTCTTCATGTAGCCGGATTCATATAAAAAATTTTAACTTACAGAAAAAAAGGTTGAAGTTTTAACGAAAATCTTTTATCCGCTTCACGGATGGCAAAAAATATTCTGTGAAGACTTGACAAATGGAGTAATCTTAAAGAGACTAGTTTATGGAGCTAAAAGAGATTGACTTAAAGAGACTTGCCTGTCTTATGGAGATTTATTTGAACTTAAGACCATCAATGAAATTGTCGCATTGTTGCATCGTTAAATTGTAGCCTTTCTTATTATCAAAATCTTATTTTTGACAGTTGATTCTTTTTTGTTCACAACTATGTAAGTTTAGTTCTACCTGAAGGAACACTTGAAGAACTCCTTTGCGCACCATAAAGTTTTTTCTTTATGGTGGTTTTTCATAATTTTTACTTACTATTTTCCTTAACATTTCTAGTATAAATCACTAATCTCTAGTATTATAACGACATATATAGTTTAATTTGTCTTGACAGTTTTTTCTACGGCTAACTTTCCTGTCAAAGCTTTTTTGAATTCTTGCCTCAGAATACAATCAAACACAATAAAAATAATAATAATAAATCGTAATGCAAAAGTACTGCTGTTTCTGTCTTTAATCTATCATATAGGGTGTGGCAACCCTGCCGGTGGGGCTTAAGCTCTGTTGTCATTGGGTATTTTGCGGACAGAATGCCGAATGAATTCAAAAATTGAAAACCTGTTTCTCTGGTGATATGGGGAAAAAAAGTTTTCTCGCAAATTTATTTCTTGATTAACTCCTTGTTATCATAGGCAGTTCAATATCGCTACCTAAGTAAAGAGCGAAGTGGGCACAAATGTATTATTTTTCTACTTTTTTTAGTTTTTTTTTTACCAAGGCACTCCGCATGGAAGGACTTCAAAAGGAGCACATTCGATTGGGAATTGAAAGTTTTAGTGCCCGTTTTAAGAGCCAAAAGTGATCGGAGGGCAATCAGCCTCCCTCTCATGCACCTTCCCCCCAAAGACAGCCATAAAGATTTTTTTATATGGCCATCTTGTTCAGCATAGTTGAAAGATCCAATAACTATGTCTTTGGGTGGACACCCCCCCCCCACACCTTTGGAGCAAGGAATGTAAGTTATACGATTCGCCCATTGTTTACACATATCATTTGTCACTGTGAAGGGGTGATGAGGCGTATTCAAAAGATCAAACAAAAATACTAACCTTTTCAGACAAAAGTAAGAAGGGACGTCAACTGAAAATGAACTTAAATTGTCCTGAAACATGAGCGATTCCTTCCCTGTCCAAATAAATTGACGTTTAATAAGAACTTGCTATTGTAGCAAGTTTTCATCATACCTTAACTTGGTTAGACCGGAAAGGATTCATTCATCCTTAATAAAACGAGAAAAGTTTGACTATTCCTTTTTAGTTGATTCAAGTTTACATCACTTATTAATAAAACAAAAAACTGTGTGATGAATGAGAATGAAGCTCTCTTAATGAAACAGATTTCAAAAAAGTGTTCCTTGGTGACAATCCTATTCTTGCATTGCTACCTAGTGCTGAAAGTGTATCTTATGTTCATGGGAAGTTTCTGACTTCCTAATAGAAAAGATCAATCCCCAAAAAAGCTGTTTGATTTGTAATTTTGATTGATAATTATTAAAGTCTGTTCTGAGCATCTTATTTTGAAATTTAATGTAATTGAAACTTAGCTAAGAGTTATTGTAACCAAATTGTAATTAATCAGAAGATACTATGATAGCCAATAATCAAATTATAATTCAACTAGATGGATAAGTTTAATTGCTGAATTCGCTGATTAATCCGATTTCAATTGCGCATCCTGCTTAACTATGAAATGATACTGGTTTTAGATTTTCTCTAAGGTTATCACTTTCTTTTCTGGGGATTTTTGTAGGTTCAATGACCTTTCCTCAAGGTTACCCTTAGAAATTTTCCTAATAGGAGGGGAGAGCCTGCAAAATTTTCATTAGGGCTATGGTCTGGTAAAAATTTTTCCTTGAAGCTTTAAACATTTTTTTGAAAATGTAGTAAAAAGTCTAGGGCATTTTTTTATACAGTTGGTTTTCCAGGGGGAAGGGCTGAAGAGCCCCCTGTGATCCTCTGCGATTCTTGTTCTTCTTTATGCTGTGAAGCAGCGTTCTCTCACTCTAGAATACCCGAAATAGAGTTGTGTCTTTCATCTAAGGATTCATTTGTGCCATGGATGGATAATTCTGTTTGGTTTTTACTGCTTGGTGTAGAATCTATCTAAATCACCAATGTAGTAAAATATCTTTTTTCTCGCACCAAATTATTACTTTTAATTCATTATATATATGTTACCGTGAATTTCCGAAATCTGGTTAATGTCGACATTCAACGGTGAACAGAATTAGGCTAGAAATCTAACCTAACCCAATGTAACCTAACCTGTCATCATCGAACCTTGCATTATACTGAAAAGTTGACTGACAACGCTGACTAAATCCAAGGAGAAAATAAGAAATTTCGGATATTCATCGGTGAATGTCGCAATTACCAGGTTTTTGCTCTTTAAGCAATTTACTGTCTTTTCATACTGAGGTCTTTTCTAAAATATTTGATTACTGAAGCAAGTCTGATTTCTCACACCGAGTGTCTACTAAGCTTAAAACTTTTGGTTTTCTTTTTTAAGGTTTTTGAATTGTTGTAATCCCTTGTTAAAATATATACAAATATTTTGTAATTATCAGTTTTTTCCACACAAGTGTGACGACGTCATTGCAATACTGCAATGATGCATAAAAAAATGACTCACTGACATGAATCTTTTTTTCAAAAATTAAGGCTCTTAACAAATTTTCTCGAACTTTTGACCAATCGAGATCGATTTTTCAGGCCAGAATATCCCAGGATACAAATTTTTCTGAAAAAACAGGGAGTATATATATATATATATATATATATATATATATATATATATATATATATATATATATATTATATATATATATATATATATATATATATATATATATATATATATATATAATATATATATATATATATATATATATATATATATATATATATATTATATATATATATATATATATATATATATATATATATATATATATATATATATATATATTATATATATATATATATATATATATATATATATATATATATATATATATATATATATATATATATATATATATATATATATATATATATATATATTACACTAATCAGCTTTTACACAATATTTTTTAGGAAACCTTGAATACCTGTCCACTGGTTTTGAATCCATTGATCCGGACCAGCCGGCCATTACCTTTAGTAATGTGGCGACTGCATTTTACAGCGGCCTCTGGGCTTATGATGGATGGTAAGGTTATAACTTACTTTTTTTCTGTTCCTTGTGGTTTTATTTTGACTATTTGAAAAGTAAATACTGCCTCACTTCCTTCCAACTAACATCTTTAGATAAAATTTAAGCTGACAAATAATTATTACAAAGACTGTTAGAAACTCAATATTTAACAACATTTGCCATGCAATTTATTCAATGGTGGTAAATAAAACGGTAGTATTATGCAAAATAAGCTATTCAGGACAGCGAGAAAATTGAAAATTTCTTTTTTTGTCTGTTGTCAAAATTTCCCCAAAATTAATATTTGACAATGTTTTCCATGTGACATAATTGGGGTTGGTAACCAAAAGGTGGAATCATGCAGTATCAGTTTTACAGGAAAGCAGAAAACTTAATTTTTTCGGTTTTTTGGCTGTTACCGAAATTTCGACCACCAATAAATTTGTCAAATTTTCCGTAACCTAGTCGGTAGAAGTAGCTAAAAGGTCTTGTCATTCAAAATAATTTTTACTGGAGAGCAGAAACTAGAAAAAGTTTTTTTTTTCCTCTTTTGGCTGTTTTTAAAATTTTTGCCAACCTCATATTTGCCTAAATTTTCCAACATGACCGAATCGAAAGCAATAACTGAAAAAAATTGCTTTCAGACAAAACAAGTTTTACAGGAACGCAGAAAAACTGAAAAAGATATTCGTCTTTCTTTTTTTTCTGTTATTGAAGACCAGTGTCTTCCACAAGAAAGGAGTTTATATTCATACATTTAAGGAGTTTATAGATGCTCAAATATAAAATTTTGTAATAAAATCTCGATTGCCTAACTGTTTTTATGAAAAAGAAAAGAACAAATATAATGCATTAAAAAAAAACTTCTAAATATCTTCAGAACCAAATAAGACAGCAGAGAACGAGTTAGACCAATTGGTAGAGGTTATTTATTTTAAGGACAGATAAATCTAATTTTGTTTTGATTAATAAATGACGACTTTTAAAGAGCCAGAATCGAAGTAACTTCGAACTGAGACTGCTTAAAACATAATTTTGTCTATTCAAGGAAAATTATGGGGTCACAGAAAATGGATTTATCCAGGGGGGTTAGCCTTGGGCCAAAACAGGAGGGTTTTCACTAATCGTGTAGCCAGAAGGTACAGTGTGAATGCTGAAGTGGATTTTTTGGCTTTTTTATAGGAGAGAGTGCTTAACCGACGAGTTTTTAGCTCTGTGAGCCATGCTTTTGCTGTTGAGTGGAAAGCATCGTTTGAATAGGAAAGCTAGCAGGCAGTATTTTTAAATTGAAGTTTGACTAAAATATAAAAGCGCTTAAGACGTCTGACGACTCCCTATCCCCGTTGGCAAATTACTTTTTTTCAGAATCTCAAATAGAAAAATTTGCAGTTCCAAAAATGGGGCATTTACCCATGAGTACGACAGTTCTGCCATCTGCTTTTACAAGTCATTCCTGTTTGTAATTTTTACCAGGTTTCCTATTTTGTTTCCTGAGTTTAGGACTGAGGCTTCGTATCGTTCGTATATGGTTCGGTATCGTATGCTTCTATTAAACTTCAATAGCTCTATCATTGCTAAAGCAATTGGAGATTCCTTTTTGCTCCTGTTGAATAGTGAAATTTGAAAATTGGCTCTTGGTAAGAAATCAGCTTTGAGCTAAAAGAGATATAATTTCCGTTAAATGCTAATCAATACTCCTAGAAGAGCAAATGAATGAATGTTTCATGATTTTTAGCGAATAAAATTTGTTTATGAGGATTACCATTTGGAAAATCTTGAGAGACTGATATCACTGATATCCTCTTTGTAGTAATGCGCACCAGAAAAAACTCGAGTATTGAGTTAGCTCAAAACGTACTAAAACCCGATGTACAACAAGACAAACTGGAGTGAGAAATTGGGCTTCTAGTACTGACCTTTTGTTTCGTCTGTTCAAAGTCATCTCTCATCTTCCATAATCTCGTAAGCGTCTTTTATACCAAAAGCTTGCTGTCGTTTTTTCCATGCCTTTTCTTTCAGGTGTTCCGAGTTATTCATCATCTGGTATAATTTTGCATGTGAATTGAGAAATTCTGGCGTGAATTCAATTCCTCTTTCCTGTTTATCCTTCACAGAACCGTTCATTTCATAGAATTTGTGTTCTCCTGGGATTCTTTATTATTCTCTCTGTTCTCGCTGCTTCTCTTCTAACCACCGAGTTCGCTGCCTATCATTTCCTTTTACGAGTCGATGTGATCTGATCTCCGCTGTCACTTGTCTTCTAACCACAGATTTTGTTGTCGAGTTGTGATTCGTTGTGATGCTTGTTATCGCATGTCTTCTAGCCACAGATCTCTTTGAGCATCATTTTCGTTCATCATTAGCTCAAACTTTTTTTCCATGCCTTAACTGTTCGGATTCAATCACCATCTTGTATAATCTACATGGCGTCATGGCAATCTTACTTTGTCTTCTAACCGCTGATTTTATTGTGCAACGTTTTCGTTTGTGATTCAATAGGATTCTCGCTGTCGCTTGTTCCATGTATTTTGCTTCATCTGCTTGGAGTTGTTCGTCATCTTATATAATTTTGCATGCGTCATAGTACCAAATACGATACGATCACCCCTGCAAAAATAGATGCAAGCTGATCTTTAAACGCATATGAATGTGCCGTCATTTATATAAAAATGTTTTTCCTAAGTTAAGATCTAAACGAATTCCCAAAGTTAGGACCTATATAAATTATTTTAGGCCAGTAAATGTTAGTCTGCCAATTATGTATATATATATATATATATATATATATATATATATATATATATATATATATATATATTATATATATATATATATATATATATATATATATATATATATATATATATATATATATATATATATATATATATATATATATATATATATATATATATATATATATATATACATAATTATTGCCCGTTTAAAGACAGTGGATAAAATAAAAAAAGCACATGTTTTTGAAAAGTTTTCAGCGAGGAAATCAAATACCTAAATATATATCATATCCCATGCCACCAGTTCAATCATTCTACTTATAATTGTTTAACTATTTTGCATGATTGAACTATTATGCCATTCATTGACCTTTAACTACAGCAGACACCAAATATAGGTTTTTTCGAGGGAAGTATTAGAGTCATTTCTTTATTGGTGGCAAGCAGTTTTCATAGGCAGCATGATGGCGCTGCCTAAGTAAAGAACGATGTGGGCACAATGTATTTTTTTTTTCTTTCTCCATACCCGGGCACAATGTATCGAAGGAGTTGTCGTAGAAAATTAAAAACAGGCTCATTCGATTGAAAATTAAAAGGGCTAGTACCCTTTTTAATAGTTGAAAGTGATTGGAGGGCAACTAGCCCCCCCCCACGCCCATCATTCCCCCAAATACATCCAATCAAAATTTTGAGATAGCCATTTTGTTCAGCGTAGTTGATTTCCAGATAGAAAATATGTTTTTGAGGAGGACACTCTCCCACAACCCTCAGGGCATGGGTTTTAAGTTATGCCCTGGGGGCAAATAAGGTTTTTATAGAAGGCGTTGTCGTAGAAACTTCAAAACAGGCTCATTCGATTGGAAATTCAAAGGGCTAGTGCCCTTTTTAATAGTCAAAAGTGATTTGAAGGCAACTAACACCCATTCCACGACCACAATTTCCCGAAACACATCCAATCAAAATTTTGAGATAGCCATTTTGTTCAGCGTAGTTGATTTCCAGATAAAAATTATTTTTTTTTAGGAGGACACTCCCCCACAGCCTTCAGGGCAAGGGTTGTAAGTTATGCCCTGGGGGCATATAAGGTTTTTATAGAAGGCGTTGTCGTAAAAACTTCAAAAAAGGCTCATTCGATTGGAAATTCAAAGGGCTAGTGCCCTTTTTAATAGTCGAAAGTTATAGGAGGGCAACTAGCCCCCCCCCCCCAAGCCCATCATTTCCCCAAACACATCGAATCAAAATTTTGAGATAACCATAACCATTTTGTTCAGCGTAGTTGATTTCCAGATAAAAATTATTCTTTTGAGGAGGACACTCCCCCACAGCCTTCAGGGCAAGGGTTGTAAGTTATGCCCTGGGGGCATATAAGGTTTTTATAGAAGGCGTTGTCGTAGAAACTTCAAAAAAGGCTCATTCGATTGCAAATTCAAAGGGCTAGTGCCCTTTTTAATATTCGAAAGTGATTGGAGGGCAACAAACCCACCTCTCACGCCCACCTTTTCCCCAAACACATCCAATCAAAATTTTGAGATAGCCATTTTGTTCCACGCAGTTAAAGTTCAGGAAACTATACTTTTGAGCAGGGAACTCCCCCCACAGTCTTCAGGGCAAGGGTTATAAGTTATGCCCTGAGGGTATATAAGTTTTTATTGAAATCTTTGTCGTAGAAACTTGAAAAAGGGCTCATTTGATTGGAAATTCAAAGGTTTGGTGCTTTTTTAATAGTCGAAAGTGATTTGAGGGCAACTAGCCCCCCTCTCTTGCTCACTTTTCCCCAAACACATCCAATCAAAATTTTTAGATAGCCATTTTTTTTAGTGTTGTGGATTTCCAGATAGAAATTATGTTTTTGAGGAGGACACTCCCCCACAGCCCTCAGGGCAAGGGTTGTAAGTTACGCCCTGGGGGCATATAAAGTTCTTATAGAAAGCGTCGTAGAAAGTTCAAAAACGGATCATTCGATTGGAAATTGAAAAGGCTAGTGCCCTTTTTAATAGTCGAAATTGATTGGAAGGCAACTAACACCCCTTCCACGCCCACCATTTCCCCATACATATCCAATCAAAATTTTGAGATAGCCATTTTGTTCCACGCAGTTTAAAGTTCAGGAAATTATACCTTTGAGCAGGATACTCCCCCCACAGTCTTCAGGGCAAAGGTTATAAGTTATGCCCTGGGGGAATATATGGTTTTTATTGAAATCTTTGTCGTAAAAACTTGAAAAAGGGCTCATTCGATTGGAAATTGAAAGGGTTAGTGCCCTTTTTAATAGTCGAGGGTGATTTTAGGGCAACTAACCCCCTATCACGCCCACCTTTCCCCCAAACACATCCAACCAAATTTTTTCGATAGCTATTTTATCCATCGTAGTTGAAAGTTTCGGAAATTAGGTCCTTAAGAATGACAACCCATCCCCCCACAACCCTCAGGGTAAGGGTTGTAAGTTATTCCCTGGGACTATGTAAGGTTTTTATAGAAAGCTATGTTGTAAAAACATCAAAAAGGGCTCATTCAATTGAAAATTGAAAGGGCCAGTGCCCTTTTAATAATCGAAAGTAATTGAAGGGCAACTAACCCTCCTCTCACGCCCACCATTTCCCCAAACACATCCAATCAAAATTTTGAGATATCTATTTTGTTCAACGTAGTCGCAAGTTCTAGAAATTAGGTCATTTAGGATGATAACCCCATCAGAGCCCTCAGCACAAGGGTTGTAAGTTATGCCCTGGGGGCATATAAGGTTTATATAGAAAGTTGTTGTAGAAATTTCAAAACGGGCTCATTTGATTGGAAATTGTAATTGCCCTTTTTAATAGTCGAAAGTGAGTGGAGAGTAATTAACCCCCCTCTCACGCCCACCATTTCCCCAAACACATTCAATCAAAGTTTAGAGATAGCCATTTTGTTCAACATAGTTGAAAGCTCTGGAAATTATGTATTTAAGGATGTGAAACCCCCCAGAGTCCCTAGGGCAAAGGTTGTAAGTTATGCCCCGGGGGCATATAAGGTTTTTAATGATAGAGTTGTCGTAAAAACTTCAAAAGGGGCTCATTCAATTGGATTTTGAGAGGGCTAGTGCCCTTTTTAATAGTTGAAAATGATTGGAGGGTAACTAACCCCCCTCTCACGCCCACCATTTCTCCAAACACATCCAATCGAAATTTCCAGATAGCCTTTTTGCTCAACGTAGTAGAAAGTTCTGGAAATTAGGTCTTTGAGGATGACAACCCCTCCCCCCCCCCCTAGCCCTCAGGGTGAAAGTTGTAAGTTATCCCCTTGGGGCATATAAGGTTTTTATTGAAAGCGTTGTTATAGAAACTTCAAAAGGGATCATTTGATTGGAAATTGAAAGGGCTAGTGCCTTTTTTAATAGTTAAAAGTGATTGGAGAAAGACTAACACCCCTCTCATGCTAACCATTTTCCCAGACGCATTCAATCAAAATTTTTAGATAGCCATTTTGTTTAACGTAGTTGAAAGTTCTGGAAATTAGGTCTTAGAAGATAGGTCTTAGAGGATGACAACCAGCATAACAGCCCTTAGGGTAAGGGTTGCAATTTATGCCCTTTGGCCATATAAGGGTGTTTATAGGAAATGTTATCATAGAAACTCAAAAAGGGCTCATTCGATTGGAAATCGAAAGGTCTAGCGCCCTTTTTAACAGTCGAAAGTGATTGGAAGGCTTGACATTTTTACAGTAAAGATCGATGTGGGTATAATGAATAATTTTTTTGTTGTTGTTGTTGTTTAGACCAGGGCACTTTGTATCGAAGGAGTATTCGTAGGAACTTCGAAAAGGGCTCATTCGATTGAAAATAGAAAGGGCTGATGCTTTTTTTAATAGTCGAAAGTGATTGGAGGGAAACTAATCCCCCTCTCACGCCCACTCTCCCATTTGATTTTATGTTTAAAAACTAAATGTTGCCATAAGATTAAATCAAAATGCACTCTATTAATGCTGATTCCCAATAAGGCATCTCAGCAGTATCCCAAGAACGACTGAAAGTATTATGTTCAAGCTTTCGGGGCTGCTTCTGCTCTTAAAATTTAACCAAATTAAAATAGCGTAAGTGTATCCAAGCTATCAAAGAAAGTAAACAGATTTTTTTGTCAACTAGAGGAGGCATGAAACTAAATTAAATACTACCATTTGTGTCCAGATTTTTAATAGGGTGTATGTTGTTAAAAATTGATGAAACTTTTTCTCCAGCATACAAATAGCAGGCCAAACTATAAATTCTTAAAAAAACGAAAAGATTAAAGTAGTATTTTCTTTTTCTCTGAAAAGACTGTGCCAATATAAAACAAACAGAAATTAATTAAAATAACTTTTTCCACAAATTAAGTTTTTCAAAGAAAAATAAAGAACTCCATTAAGCAAAAAATGAGCAAAAATGAACTCAAATAATCTACAAAGCGTTAAACTACCACAGATCAGCATCAATAAATAAATGAAACCCAAAACGAACTGAAATTACAATAAATAACCGAGTCAAACTCAAAACGAGCAGAAATTAATATAAAATGGGCTCAAAACCCCAATGCCTTCCCAAGGCCAGAACATAATTTGTTCTTTACTGAAAAAATACAAATAAATGTGCATTGTCAGTTTAATATACATATTCTGATATTTAGTAATCAAAATGTTAATATTATTTGATTTATTTAAGTTATAAAAGTAAAAATATTTATTTATTGTAATTTCTGTTCGTTTTGGGTTTTATTTATTTATCGATGCTGATTTGTGGTAGTTTAACGCTTTGTAGATTATTTGATTTTATTTTTGCTCATTTTTTGTTTAATGGAGTTCTTTACTTTTCTTTGAAAAACTTATTTTGTGGAAAAAGTTTTTTAATTAATTTTAAAAAAAAACCTAATCTCCTATCCCATACAGAGTTGAAGAAGATTATTACTACAAGTTTTTGCAAGTAATTTCAAACCCAACCGCCATCTATCAATTTATTGGTAGTTGAAGCTTACTGACACCCAGAAGATACTCAATTGATAACCGCTGGAGATCTGACTTGTCTCGACTTTTTAATAATTTTTTTAGTTCAATTATTTAAAAAAAAGTTATTTTAGTTCATATTCCGTCTTTGATGCCACCTTGTTTTAAAAGTTAACAGTAATTGTGACCCCTCATTACTTATTTGTATATATTTATGATGTTTACGTAATATTAAAATACGAACATTAAAATGAAATAAATGTGCTATTTTCCTTTTAGGAACAATTTGAACTTTGCAACTGAAGAACTTATCAATCCAAACGTGTAAGTATATTCCAATTCACGAAAATGTAGGGAGAAAGGATTATTTTTTAATTTTTTATAATGATGATACAAAAGTAGATTTTACCAAAACCCTGAGGCGAAAAAATTGTATTAACCCCTCCTCCCCCCCCCCGTTTGCCCATCCTGAGTTCTTCACGGTTCTTTCATCATATTTATGTACATATTTAGTCAAGGTATTACGATAATACTATATAATTAACTTTACCATCAGGTTTAAAAAGACATGTAATATTACAAGCGGAAGCTTTGAGAAACTGAAGTAATGTCAGCATTCAAGCCTTTTAACCAACAATATCAGGGCTCTAGTGAGTCCACTAGATAGTATAAAATGAACCGCATAGATAAGAACAGGCAGTGTTTTTTTCCTCTTAACATTCCAGCTAATGTTTCGTAGAATTTAGTAATACACCAAAATTTTCCTTTTACAATAGACTTCTTGATAATAAATGAGTTAAATATAACTGAAAGAAAAATTTTTAAGTTTAGTTGATAGATAAATCACTGAAAAAACGACTTAACTTATATAAATCTTTAGTGGTCAGGGCCGGATAAAGGGCGATCGGAACGAAGGGCCTCATGCTGCCATCAAAATGAACAAATCTTTTTTTCCTAATTGGGAAATATCCTTAAAAATTCCAGTAAGCGGTGTCTTCTGGAGAAAGATCATTTTCATGCTAAAACCAATAAAAAACTACCTCGCATCAAGAATAGATCAGGATATATGTTGGGGTTCCAGCCCTGTTTCTTTTCCTTTCAGATAAATGACCTGTTTTCGTTTTCTTAATTAAATTTGCTTATAGTATAATTTTAAAAGACAGGTTAAATTCTCGTTGCTAAGTTAGAGGCGTCGCAATAAGTAAGCTTTGAAGTAAGTTCTATTTTTGTACTTCCTGGTTTAGAGTCATTGAAAGATAAAGCTAAGAGGTAGAATTGGGTTTGAATGGGGTTGGAGATGATTGGCTGGGCCAAGCGAAGGTCCACCCCTATGAACAGTGCTGTAAAGATTATTATTATTATTTTTTTGTCTGCGTGGAGACCCCGTTCGGGGAGATATATTTTTGTGGGATTATTGTGACCCTTTTGGAAGAATACAAGTAAGGTATTTTCTACAAACTGTGTACTAGTTTCCGTAACCCAGGCAGGGTAGGAATAGAGCTACGAGGTACCGTCATTATTATATTGACAGGGAGGTTTGTTACCTCCAAGGAGAAAGTTAGAGATTTTCTAGCCGTAACCCAAGGCGGGTACATTTGGCTTTAGAAAGTGGCCATTTGACCACTCGATCGCGTTATCATACCCTGGGACAGGGTATACCGTAAATAGGGTAGTACCAAACCCGATATTTGCAGACCCGGTGTGGTAGACGCGGGAATCACATTATAATTTGGGGCCAGGGCTTTCCCCTTCAATAAGTGGTAACACCCGTATATTACCACGCCAGTGGCGTTGTGGCCTACCGGTATAACACTGGTTGCTAAATACCACGAACAATATATTAAATAGTTTAGCAATTATGTCGATTGAAAGTGAAGTCGCAAGGAAATTAGAATTTCTATCAGTTTTATAAGAATTTATTGGACAAAACTTGGAAACGTGTAAATTCATGTGTTTATATTTTATGATGAAAATTTTCAAAAGTTATTTTCAGCAGTTTCATAATATCTAGATGACACAAACGTAAGTTAATATAACCTCAAAATGAGGACAAAAAAGGACAAAAGAGGGCGAAAACGTGAGCTCAAAATGAACAAAGTGAAAAATCAAATGAGACAAGATAAAGAGAACAACCTGAGAGATGTAAATGCACGGGTAAAACGAACAACCTAGACCATCAAAAGTGACAAGACCAAACTGAGCAGCTAAGGAAAGGGGCATTAAAAATGTCTTAAGCAATGATGAACGAAAATGAAGAACAAAGAAATATTTAATTAGAATACTTGCGAAAACGAAAATTACAACGAGTCAACAACGAAATATACTGTTACAAGATAAGTGGCAGCGAGAATTACAACGAATAAAAAGTAAAAATGAAGAACAAAGAAATATGTGGTTAGAAGATATAGACAACATGAACAAAGAAAAATCCAGTTACAAGAAAAGCGGCAGTGAGAATTACAAACAACAACGGTAAACAGAATGTGTCAACAATGGAAGTAAAGAACAAAGATCTGTGGGGTTAGCAGACACATCAAAGTGAGTATCAGAATGTGTCAAAAATAACAGTGAAGAGCAAAGAATCGTGCTGTTAAAAGACAAGTGACAGCGATAATCAGAATGAGTCAAAAATGAAAATGAAGAAGAAAGAAATATTATGTTAGAAGAACAATGCCATACTAAAGTAACAAAAAAATAGAGAAAAAAAACTCATTACATACATTACATTAATACAAAGAAACTATTGTGAACAAATTGGTGACCATGGATGATTAAACTTACTTTGAAAACGGGATAGAGATTTATAAATGCTAATATTAGGGTCAGCTAGCTTATACAAATGAATAATTTTTACGGTTTCTTGTCCAAGGGGGCAAATGTAGAAGATATTTAGCAAATCTGAAGAAGATTGATCGTAGGTGCTTTTCATCTGTAACTGTAAAGAATTTCCAGAAAGGAGTAATGTAAAGCAGATGTGGAAGGGTTGTGGCGTTGTAAATGGATGCTAGAAGGTAACGGTTGAAACGTAGTTTGCTTTTTATGATTACAGCGTAAGAAATTCTAATTTTACGCTCAACGTGAGAAATCAGCAAAGTACGTGTGTGGCCTATAGATGTGCCAATTGGAAGGCCTAGGTATGTAATATGGTCTGCGAATTTACCAAGAGAACTATCCAGATTTAGAAGAGAAGTAGAGGGATTTAACAATTTTAAAAGGATAATTTCGGATTTCACAGGATTAAAAGACAGCCCGATTTTTGAATATTCATCTTTGAGGATTTTGAAATTCTGCTCAATGCGCTGGATCGTACGGTTGATATTCAAGATGTCATCAGCATAACAAATAAGAAACATATCGATTCTCCCAAGAATGCAGGAAGGAAGACACTTTGCATGAGCATCCAAAACACTATTATTGAACAGGGTTGGGGAAGTGATAGCTCCCTGTCTAGTCCCTTTCTTAACGAGGATGGGGTACTGAGGAATCACAAGCATATTCGAGGTATTCGAAGAGTTTGGCCTCACACGAGAATTAATGCAATTATGTTGTGATTGATGAAGAGCCGATTGCAGGGGAAAACGGGATGGGAGTTTTAAACGCACTCTTAGGTTCCTATATAAATCTCTGAGAACACAGACAACTGATGGGTTTACGCCTCGCCTTGCCATATGAAGAAGCATGGACGAATGAATTAAGGAATCAAACGCACGTTTAACGTCATGTCCGGCGAGGATCATACTTTCTCCCGAAGATTCAGCGTTGGCGAGGGCAATAAAAATTGCTGTAAGAGCAGGAAAACAGCCAAGATTAGCCTGAAAACTGAACTGATATGGGGGAACGTAACATTTCTGTCTTAGCCTGTCAAGAAATAGGAGCTCGAACAGATTGCATGTCGTAGTAGAGACGGTGATGGGACGGAAAGAGGAACATTGCAGCTCAGATTTTCCTTTTTTGGGAATCGGAGTCAGATCACCAATGCAGAACGAGGAAGGAACAATGCCTGTAACAAATATTATTTGCATGAGAAGGCTGAGGTGACGCACCAATAGATAACTTCCATTAACGATATGTAGAGCGCTCACCTTATGTATCCCACAAGACGCTTTCTTTTTAAGTTGGGATATGGCTTTTATGACATCGTCACAAGTAACAACAAAATCAAGGTCAGGAGATTCATCAATGAAGGTGCAGAGCTCGTCACAAAATTGTGACTCTAAAACAGGATCAGGTTCAGAAAATTCATTTGAAAAATGGGATATCCATTCGGAAAAGGAATGTCATTCGGGTCTGGCATATTGGAGGAGATAGTACGAGGTAATAGCTTCCACAGTAGATCAAGTGAATTCCTGAACTTCTCGGAATAAAGTGTCTGCATTTTAGATCGATGAAGGGCAAGTTCCTTAGCAAAATATTTTTTTGACACTTTTCTCAGTTCATTGACTATTCCTTCACGGAGGCATAGGCAATCTCTCCGTAATTTGTACCAAAATTTAGCACAGTCACAAGCTTCAAACAGCGCTAGATTTCCTGACCACCCGGGAACTTGGGTACCAACACGTATTTTTTTAAGAGGAACTGCCCTTTTTTCAGCACACAAAAGTGCATGGCAGATTTCTGCGGAGCATCAAGAGTTAATCTAACCTCATTAATGTCTTTATTGTAAGACTTTTGCAGAAGATCAAATGGTACCCGGATCTTGTTTAGGATGCTATCTGAACTTTCAATGAACTGAGATGTGTCTATTTTATTCCAATCACGACAAGTATACCACTTATGCCGGTGAACAATATGAGCCTGTGACACTGGAATCTGAGAAGCTTCTCGTTTAAAACTAGAAGCAATAGGAAGGTGGTCTGGAACTTGAAATTTAGAAACTACCTCAACACAAGGTATAGCAAGGTTATATGACACAACATGGTCCAGGTTAGATGTGCAAGAGGAAGAATGAATGTAAGTAAACTGAGCAGATTTCTGTTGAACTTTAAAATCATCACCAAATATTCCTAATAGTAAAGAAGCACGGATAGAAGCTGAAGAAAACCTGCAATTTAAATCACAATTAAAATCACCTACGATCAAACACAGGATTTTCAGTTTAAGGGCAAAACCTGGATGCTCAAATAAAGAAATAAAAAGGCATTACCTTGGTGAAAAGTGACATTTTTATACCAAAATATATATCTATTTGGGAAATGTTTCGTTTTATTTCATATATTTACAAAATGTGTCCCTTTTTGTCCTTTTATCTCCTAGATTTCTAAAATATGCCACTTTTTGCCCTTTTTTGTCATTGTGTTATGCCATACATTCCCGGCACATGGGAATATATCCTTTTGACATAAAATGTATCCAGTTGGTAACCCTGCTCAAAAGTGTCTTACAAATATTTAAGTTTGAAGTCCAACTGCCCAGACATGATAGTTCTTGGTAAACATGGCGTCTTTTGATTTACATCAGTGACTCGATGTAACAAGATCTAAGTTCCACCAGAGCCTATAGTGTAAATACCCTCCTCCTAAATACGAAATTTTAAGCACCCTTGCTCCCTTCCTTACCTAATACTGAAAGTTTTAGCTAGGTCTCCCAAGCCCTTCCAAGATATTGCCTAGGTGTAACTAACCTATTCTCCCTTCTCCCAACCCAAAATTGTTGGCCCATGTAGCCCCCAAAACCGCCTGTTTGCCATTTTTTGTAACCTGGGTACACATAGTCTCTTTGATATACAACCTTTCTCCGCCTTTAGTAGAATATAGTTTCAAAGGGGCCTACAGTGCCAAAACATTAAGCGGATTGGAGACAAATAGATTTTAGCTTCTCTCTTTGTGTACCCTCCCCCAACTCACCGTTTGGTGTTCACTTACCCCCTCCCCTGAAATACGTCCTAAAAGCTTCAAGTTTATGAACCCCATAGTCGATCCTTGAGTACCGCAGAGTACACGTTATTTTGATAACCTGACAACATCTAGTGTCTTTTGATGTACCTTCCCACTTAACCCTAAAAGATTCAAAGTCTCACAATGGTGCCAAGATATTTGGTGGAGTCAGAGACAAAAACCCCTCCCCCCAAAAAAAAATTGGCTGGAAGTTTCGACCCCAGCAATCAAGGTGTTTCTGAGACATTACAAGTATGTTATTTCGGTAACCTAAATCACCAAGATATTCCCGAGATATCGTAGATAACATATTCTAAGAACACAATTGAACATAATGTCTTTTGATTAACTTAGCTATACTTATTGTTTCATGATTCTAACTTTACGAAACTGGGAAGTCGTGGCCTAGTGTATTATCTCTAGAAGTTTCAAGCTGATCGCACAACCAAGACCAAATATGCCTGTCATTTTGCCTAAAACCTTTCTGTTGACAGTGGTAATCTACATAATTTAGGCCATTGCCCTGGAAGCACTGGGGGTCCCGTTAACCCTGGTTGTCTCAAATGTTGATGTGACACCATGGGGTTCAGGGGGCGTCTAGGAGCAAAAAGGGCATGGAACGGACGCCGGTTTCATGTGCGCCACCAGAAAATTTCCTAAGGGGAAAAGTGCTACCATTAATTTTCCAACAAAGATTTCAACGGTAAAATTTCTCATTTTCATATTTTTATGCATTTTTATTGCTGTATCTTGTTTTTCTCAGAAAGTGTTTCCCTTGGACCTCCTTATAACAGAGTTCATATTTGGTTTCCCTCCAGTCACTTTTGGGTCTTAAAAAGGTCACTAAAGTTTTCAATTTCTGATGGAATGAGCTCCTTCCCAAGTTTCTATGACCATGCCTTCCATAAGATGTGGTCGGGGAGCGAAAAATGAAGGACAGTACATGGGAGGCACATGGCTCTTTACTGAGGCAACACTACGTAATTGTCTCTTACAATGATAGTAATGCTAGTATGATGATCTGCTAATAGATATTATTTATCTTATAGTCCAAATTGTTAACCAACTGTGAACACAAGCTCCTAGATTTTCCCAAAACTCTGATATTTGCTTTTCTTGCAGGAATCTCCCTCGGTCGATTATCATTGGATTGCCATTAGTTACTGCGAGCTATGTACTTGTCAACGTTGCTTATCTGGCTGTTTTATCTCCTACCGAAATAATAACCTCTCCAGCGGTTGCAGTGGTAAGATTTTCAATTCTTAAATTTGGAACTTGAGTCTTTCAGAAGCATTGATAACTAAGTCCATTTCTGTATTTTTATGTTTTAACCTGAAACACTTTATTTTCTCTGAAAAAAGCCATTTGAGTTTAGAAGTCTTGCGACAACAGGGATCAAAATAAATGAAAAACGAAAATTTAAAAAAGGGCTGCCTACATGCTACAGCCATAAGCTAATAGTATAAAACTGGCTAACGTCTAGAATAATTCTTCAGTTTTCACATGAATAGACTAAAATAAGACTCATAAAAATACAATTTTTCTTAAAACGCTAAACACCTCATTTTCCTTATAAATATTAAATTTTGCTTAAAACCCTTTAAATATTTGTTAAGTTTCTTAATCCGGCACGACAACTTTAAATAAAACACAATTTCTAACAATTTTCCTTATGACCCTTTAGATATCAAATAAAAAAAACAAGTTTTTTTTAACTGAAAGTAAGGAACAACGTTAAAACTTAAAACGAACAGAAATTATCCCGTATATGAAAGGGGCTGTCCCCTCCTCAACGCTTCGCTCTTTACGCTAAAGTTTTTATTGTTTAAAAAAAATAAGAGTTGTGAGAAAGTCAAACCTTAGCGTAAAGAGCGAGGCCTCGAGGAGGGGAGAGTCGCTTTCATATACAGAATAATTTCTGTTCGTTTTAAGTTTTTACGTCGTTCCTTACTTTCACTTAAAAAAACTTGTTTTTTTATTTAATTTTTGAACGTTTTTGAATTAATGCAGGTTTTGATTTTGGCTCACCGTACATGAATAATTAAAACAAAATTTGCATATTAATTTTACTTTTATTTGGTTAAATGGCTTTCTCGAAACCTGTTTAATTTTATTTACGAACGTTTTTATTAGTAATAAATATACGTAACTTGCGAATTAACTTACGTAACGAACTTCTATATTTATATATTTTTAATACGTATATTAGGGGGCTCGCCCCCTGGTCAATATCTCGCTCGTTAAGCTAAAGTTCGGATTTTGTTCCAATTCTTTAAAAACGACCCCTTAATCACAAAGGCCGTTATTTCGAATAAATAGCTCTTATGAAAGTACTAAAAAATATTTGGCTTAAACAGTGAGGTATTGACTAGGGGGTGAACCCAATCATACACGTAATATTTTTTGTTCGCTTTAAGTTTTGATGTTACTCCTTATTTTCAGTTGGAAAACTTGTTTTTTTTTATATTTAATTTCTGATCTTTTTTTAAATAATGCTGGGAAATCCGGCGCCCCCTTCATAGCAATGCCCCTTCCCCCATATAAAAATTTCTTCATGGAAAGATCCTCCCACATAACCCCCGACCCACCCACCCCCCTACTACCAGAAAAAATCCCCCTGAAAACGTCTGTATACTTCCTAATAACCAATACTACATGTTAACATTGGGTAAAGTTCATAACTTTCAGCCCTCCCCCCGGGGACTTCGGGGGATTAAGTCATCATAAAGGACATTGTTATCATATTTTCAACCATACTGAACAAAATTGCTATCTCAAAATTTTGATCAGGTGACTTTGGGAAAAAATGAGCGTGGGAGGGGGCCTAGTTGCCCTCCATTTTTTTTGGTCACTTAAAAAGGGCACTAGAACTTTTAATTTCCGTTCCAATGAGTCCTCCCACAATATTCTATGACCACTGGTTCGATACGATCACGCCTGGGGAAAAAAACAAAAAAAAGCAAAAAAACAAAATAACAAATAAACACGCATCCGTGATCTTTCTTCTGGCAAAAATGCAAAATTCCACATTTTTGTAAATAGGAGCTTGAAACCTGTACAGTAGGGTTCTCTGATACGCTGAATATGATGGTGTGATTTTCATTAAGGTTCTATAACTTTTAGGGGGTCTTTACCCCTTTTTTCAAAAATGAGCCAAATTTTCTCAGGCGCGTAACTTTTAATGGGTAGGACTAAACTTGATGAAAGTTATATATTTGAAATCAGTATTGAAATCTTTTGATGATTCTTTCCATGTATCTATTGGTATCAAAAACCCGTTTTCTAGAGTTTCGGTTACCATTGAGCCGGGTCGCTCCTTACTTACAATTCCTTACCATGAACTGTTTGATTTGAACATTTTATTAGTCTAGCACGTTGATTTTAGAACCAGATTAAATTTAGCTAAGTATAAAGTGGTACCTGCTTCACAACGAAGACTCTCTATCTTACAGTAAAAAATGCCAATAGAACGACCCAAAAACTGCAAATTTGTTATTATTAAAAATCTTAAACTTAGTCATGTAACTCTAAATAAACTTCTTTCAACAGAAGGTTTTTAACTGATAATGCTGAGAACCAAAACGCGGTTGGTGTGTCCATACATAAGTCAACCATTTTTATATTTTTAATCTAAAAATATAGTCACTACTCCAATTTGCAAAAGTTTGAGTTTCCTTGAATTTTCTCTAAAGAAAATTGGGCTCTCCAGAATATCCTTGGAAATAAGCGTTCGCATAATTTCTTCTTCATTTGTTTGCGATTTCAGTGGATCCAGTAGGAGCTTAATACACCTCTTTGAAATTCCAGTATACTTTCACTGATATTAGATAATTCTAATTATATTCCCAGAAAATATCTTCCAGTAGATAGCAATCAGCGTGCTGCTAGTAATAATGGCGTCTTTTCTAAGATCATTATCATGAATCTATAAATTAACCTATCAACCAATAGTATATAAACAAACACTAACATGAAATACAAATCGACAATTTTCTTATTGATAAATTTTGGGCATCTTCCGAGGACCCAATGTCTCTGTTGTGGAAATTTGAGATAGCAAAGTTCTGCTATCAAAATTTGTGCTATTTTGATAGCACAAAATCAGTGCTATCAAAATTTGAGATAGCACTGGAGGACTGTTTGTTTGAAGTCCCTGAAAACTGTTGTAAACGCACTAAAGCTATATAATTTTTGGTGGATGAGTGAAAAGACATATCTTTAGCTTAATGGAAACACTGTTCCCTTATCCATTCTAATCACCCCTGAAAATGTAAAAAAAAAATTTTCTGGTTTTGTAGTATATTTTCCGACGACAAAATTTAAGTGAGTCATACCTTTTTTTTTGTCTTATCAATAAAGCTTCTTGTCAGTAAATACTGATAAACAAATACAGTTAATACTAAATTGTCAAACTTACTAACAACAAGATTCAACAATAAACATGGAACATTATTAGTTTGCGATAAAATAGAATAATAATACATATAAACAAAATTATGAATCAATTTCACTCGACATACGCCCCAATTCTAGGATATTGCAAGCAATGGAGGATTGTTTGTTTGAATTCTCTGAAAACTGTTTAAAACGCACTATAAATTTACGATTTTTGGTGAATGAGTAAAAAGAAAGGTCTTTTCCTATTTTGTATTAGTTTACTGGAAGCACGATGCCCTTACCCAATCTAATCAACCCTCAAAATGTAAAAAAAGCAACTAACTGCCACTAAAGATGTCGCTCGACATATTGGATCTCGTATTGACATATTGGGGTAAAAGTGTGAAAATAATTTTTAACAAAGAAATAATTGAGGAAGATTATGGTGTAAAAAATGGATTACAGGAAGTTTAACAAGCTTTAAAAATCATTGATCGGTTAAACGAATACAAAAACTGAACTTGGTTTGGGGTGGAGCAAAATTGGAAAAAGTTAAAACCACTGAACTACATAGAAAATTGGCAAATGAGAGGGAACATTATCGAAATCTATAGATTTCATGAAAGGATGATGAGCTAGAAGTTTTTCTCTCCAGTGTATATGCTGGTATTATACTTTATCTGAATATACTTATTATATCCTAGGATTGGGGCAACCGTCTGCTTGGACCTGTTTCATTTTTGATGCCCTTAGCGGTCGCGCTATCGACTTTTGGTGCTGCAAATGGATCACAGTTTTCAACCGCGAGGTATGCATATTAGATTATAGAAACTAATAAGGCTTCAGACTCAAGTAGTTTACTGGCAAGCAAAGATATCTTCTGCCTTCTCTGGTCGCAAATTTTCGCAAGTCTTGCATTATCGTGCGAATCCAGAAACATTCTCTTCATTGTGGGTTCTATTAATTTATTTACAGTAACTGCTGTCCGTTTTTCGTAGTTTACGTTCAACTAGTAAGTTTTACTTATTGTTTGACTTTGTTTCTGCTTGTTTTTGGGTTTTAATAATTTGAAAAACTGTTTTTCTTTGGCTGAGTTTGTATTTTTGAATTAATTCGTAATAAATAAAACTTAACGTCTTAATACAGAAAACTGAACTTTGACCAACATTGACCGAGAAAATCTTAGTTGACGAGCCTTCCATATAATTAAATTTCCATGTAAGCTATTCAATTCAAAATAATCCAAAAGATCAATAGATATATCAATAGTATTACCCCCACTTTCCCTAAAGCAATTGTACTAAATTATTTGACTTAGCCATAAGTCACAGGTAGGTCTAAGTAGAAAAGGTGGTCGTGCTTGGTCTTGGTTATCTGATTAGCTAGGAAGTCTTAGGGATAGTTTTATATGTCGGGAGTAGGAGCGAAGCCAGCAGAAGTGGGATCGTCAACCCGGATGTTCTAAAGGTCTACAAGCGGAATATATCTTAGACGTTTCCTACATTTTCTCTTTAAAAATCAAAGCTTTGAAAAATCAAAAATTAATCAAACTCTCAGCACTTATTTTTGTTATTTATTAAACTATCAGTCAACTTTCATTATTTATTTTCTGTATTTTTGGTTATTAAGGTAATTTTATTTTTATTTTTCTTTTGTGTTTCGGCAAATAAAAGCCAAATACATATCGTTTGAAATATTCCTATCGTTCGAAGCATATCATTTTCATAGAAATGTAACTAACACTTGAGCCGTTTAGAGAGTATGAGAGGGAGGGGATCGGGACGGTAGCACCACTGTTATTAGTAAAACTTGATAGTCTTGAAATATAACGTTTTATTAATGACAAATAAAAAACACACCGGCCAGATTATAAATTGCTCCCAGCTCACGTTTGTGGTAATGTTCTCGTCTCTTCTTTGCGTTTGAATTAATTATTCGTTCATTTTATTTCAGAATTCATTTTTTATCTATATTAGCTCCTCAATCCATTTGTAGTAACTGCTCCCTGTGACTTGAGTTTGAATTATTATATGAGTTTAGTTCTGGTTGCTCTAGGTTTTGAAATGGCTCTTTACTTTTCTTTGAAGAACTTCTGTTTTTGGAAAACTTTTTTTTCATTAATTTAATAAAATGAAGTACGATAATTTAAAATCTGAAAAAGGACTTGTTTTCGCTTCACTTTTAGGTTTTTTGATACCGCAGCTTTTAGGGTTTTATTTACTCTAAATGCTGTTTGTGTTTATTGTGATTTTCTTTTGAATTTTTCTTTACTTTTGTTGCTTTGCCATTCTGGAAACTATCAGTTGACAGTCCTTCAATAGTTTACTAGGTTCTGAGACCACGCAGGCCGAAAATTATCCTCGTTTGGTTTGGTCTTTTTTTTTCCTTTTTTTTTTCTTTACTTCAGCTCTTTGTTTTTTCCACTGTATATATAATTAGCAGAATGATCTTTCCCTATCTCACCCATTATAAAAACCATGACCGAGATTCGAGTGCTCCAGACAACGTATACACATAAGCGACATTAGATCTTTTCACGGGTAGACAAGTTAGATTTCTCTTGAACGCGAAACTTGGCTTCAACGTTGGAACACTAAATTTTGAAGAAACTAATTTTAAATTAATTTATTCCAATACATATATGAAAATCGGTAATTAGTAGTGCATTGTTATTATTAGATGTTTTTAGGAATTAAAAGTAGGTTTCGAAGTCTCAAGTTGGTTTCAAAGGCATTTTGAGAAAGTTTCTGCCAAAATACGTGTTCCAGTGCAATTGGACCGCTGATGGCAGATCAAATGAGAGGAGCTGTTTGTACGTGCCGATATATATATATATATATATATATATATATATATATATATATATATATATATATATATATATATATATATATATATATATATATATATATATATATATATATATATATATATATATATATATATATATATATATATATATATACTACGAAAACTTTACGAAAAATAAAGTTTTTTTTAAAGAAAAGTAAAGGCCATACTAAACTTAAGATCAATAGAAATAGAAGCCTACAATAACTCGAACTCAAAACGACCAGAAATTATTATTAAAGAATAAAAATTTTTATTCTTTAAAATTTTGGATCTGCCACTAAAATGTGTGATGTCCTTCAATTTTCTGAAAACTCCCTAAGAATTTTACGAAAAACACTTCTTAACAGACGTTTGGTATTTTCTTGGATAGGGCTATTGTGGCAACTTTTACCACAGCAACCAATAATTAGAACCCAAGTCCTAAAATTGGTCTCAATCAGGAACCCTTATCGCTATCTAAATTCACAAAGTGCAAAGATTTTCAAACAGAGGTGTTTATTCTTTAAAGTTCAGGAAAGGTCTGCCCATTTCATACGAAAACATTGATTGAAAACGAAACTAGTCTCATCTCGGCTCTCCGCCAAAACAGGTAACTAGACTTTTAAAGTATCACAGGAACTACAATCTGAGAAAATAAATATCATGACGTGAAAATTAAAATGATAAACCATCCAGTGGCGGATCCAGAGGCGGGGGCGAGGGGGACCCCCAAAATAGTCTAAAGTGGTGTAATTTACCTGATTAACGCAAGTTTGCATTGATTAAACTTGCTCCTAACGTAAGTTTATCGGATCAACCTATTTTGCCCCCCCCCCCTAAAAAATCCTGGATCCAACCCTGAAACCATCACATCTATTCCACCATTTATTAGAAGAAAAAAAAATTCCTTATTTTCACAAATTTCATCGACCCCCCGTCCCCTTTTTTAGAAATCCTACATAGGCCAATCAGTTAAGTCCACTGTATATAAATTAAGTCATACCTGTGAGATGGGACAGTTGCAAACCACTTAGCCGGCTCACCAAGTTTTTTTCTGCTTTTGCAATTACGAATAATACAATATCGAACCATTTCTCATTGATTGACGCATACACAATAACCCGCTATTGCATGAATAAGTAGGAGGAGCTTTTTGTTCGCACCGAGAATGAAGAGCCAGAAATCATTAGGCAGTAAGCCTAATTATATATTATTTGAAAAAAACTACGTTTTCTAAAGAGTTAAAGAGGCTGAGTTACAAGGTCGAACCTTAAAACGTACAGGGATTAGGAGGCACAGTTGGGGGGCTACCACCCCCCAAACCCCCCGCTTTCGCAGCCTTTAAATATAAAAAAAAAATTTCTTTAAACTGAAAGTAAGGAGCGACATTAAAACTTAAAAAGAACAGAAATTATTCCGTATATGAAAGAGGCTGTGCCCTCCTCAACGCCTCGCTCTTTACGCTAAAGTTTGACTTTCTCACAACTCTTTTTTTAAACAATAAAAACTTTAGCGTAAAGAGCGAGGCGTTGAGGAGGGCACAGCCTCTTTCATATACGGAATAATTTCTGTTCTTTTTAAGTTTTAATGTCGCTCCTTACTTTCAGTTTAAAGAAATTTTTTTTTATATTTAAAGGCTGCGAAAGCGGGGGGTTTGGGGGGTGGTAGCCCCCCAACTGTGCCTCCTAATCCCTGTACGTTTTAAGGTTCGACCTTGTAACTCAGCCTCTTTAACTCTTTAGAAAACGTAGTTTTTTTCAAATAATTTCTGCACGTTTTTGTACAGTTTATTACTTATTATTGCTTGACTAACTGTTAGCTGATCGTGTCAGGAGTTAAAGTTGGGGGGCTTCCGCCCCCCAAACCCCCCGCTCTTGAACATTCTTGTGTTAAGGCTTTTAATTCCTGAATACTCAAATCACGTCGTACAGGGTGCCTCCTAATCCCTGTACGTTTTAAGGTTCGAACTTGTGACTCAGCCTCTTTAACAGCCCCCCAACTGTGCCTCCTAATCCCTGTACGTTTTAAGGGTCGACCTTGTAACTCAGCCTCTTTAACTCTTTAGAAAACGTAATTTTTTTCAAATAATTTAAAAAAGAAACTGAGTTTCTTTTCAAAGTATATAAAAAAGTTGCTCTGATGGTGAATCGAACCCGAGTTTTCCGCGTGAAAGTCTGAAGTCTCAGCCGCTGGACTATACAAACACAATAGTAATTGTTGTTTAGCAAATAGAAGGTATTTTCGACGCAAGCAAATTCCCAAAAATCTTGATATGTGGTTTTTGGAAAACAGGGAAGGAGTGATCAGATTGAGCTGAAATTTCGACGATAAGCTCCCAGGCCCCAGGAAAGCTTATCCTCTAAATTTCAGCCCGATCAGACAACGTTAAAGGGGGGGTTGTGGAGGGAAAAATTAACATGGGCTAATATAGGAAAACGAGGTTTTTCGTAAATGTAAATTCGGGGGATAATTTTTTCGGTCTGAAAATATCAAAAGGCCCTAACAGGTCGAATTCTGCTTCGAATGAGTCCTCATTCAACCGGATCCGTTGCCAACTGTGGCCTGTAGGCGTGGCTAACAAAAAAAAAAAGAGATGAATTTTAAGTGGCTATATTTGGTTTTTGGAAAACAGGGAAGGAGTGATCAGATTGAGCTGAAATTTCGACGATAAGCTCCCAGGCCCCAGGAAAGCTTATCCTCTAAATTTCAGCCCAATCGGACAACGTTAAAGGGGGGCTGTGGTGGGAGGGTCCAAACTTCCGGCCCAGTTTACCCCATGAAGATAAAGTCGGAGGAGGATGAAATTTTGCAAGTTTCTTAGTTTGAGCTTGGGCTACAAAATGCAATTACCGCCGTCTCTCTGCGACCTCTAGGACCTGAAATCGCTTAACATTGTGGTGGGTCGCCTCTTTATAGAGGCACAAGTGTGCCTCCTTGATACAGTGGTTTTTTCGTAGGTCAATAAGGAAAAGTTTTACTTACAAGCAAATTACCTAATGTTCAGACCTACGGCTACTCATTTGGCACAAGCGACAACATTTTAAAGCTTTTTAATATTCATCACTAAAATGATGTCAACTTGAAAACTAAAGACTTTAAGTGTCTTTACCTGTTCTTTTTTGTTTGTAGCCAGCGGTCTGGTGACGGCGTTGTCAATTAGTTCTTTTGTTTTACTCAGATTCTTGTTGTTTTTTCTACTTACTTCTTTTTTATACAGTTACAATCAAGCAAGACGTATTTTGTCGGCTAGTCAGGTTTTCCAGCCAGTTAGTTAAAGAAAAAAGTTCTTGTAGACTGTTATGCGTCAAAAGTATAATTTAGAAGAGCATGAATCAACTGGTAATCTTGGTTGCACAGTTATTTTCATTACTATTTAGATTTTAATTCACTGGTGTTTCGATAAATTTTCTGAGAGATTGTACTTGTGGTGAAAACAAAATTACACTCGGGTGTAATACTAATAATGAATCTTAACCTTAATTTTGTCAATTGGACTATATTAATCTTTCAAGTGTTTTTAATAGTTGAACAATCTGAAGGAAGATCTAAGGCAATTTTTTGTTAACAAGGAAATATGGAAGGTTAGAATTTTTTGTTAACACGGAAATATGGAAGGTTAGGAAATGAGTTTACCTATCCGTGTGCTGGATTTAACAAAATTTACAAACATATCATGCTAGCAGAAATACTTGGAAAAATATTAGTGCTTGCCATAGGCTTTTCAAATCAAGTTCTTGCCCTTTCAATTTTCCCCTCTCTCTAGACCTTTAATGTTAAAATGAACAAAAACAAGGATCATTTATAATTCATGGCTTTTTTGTCAATTGATGTGACTACAGTTTACGTTCCTTTGTCAAAGCACATATAATGTCGCTTAACAGTTATTTCCCTTAGTTTGCATACACGCTTTATGGGGAGCATGATTTTTAGTTTATTTCAGACTGTGTTATGTAGCAAGTAGAGAAGGTCATATGGTTGATGTTTTGTCGTACGCTCATATGAAAAAACTAACTCCAACCCCTGCAATCGTGTTCCAGGTAAGTATAATCGTACATTCATTTATGAATATCTTTTTTCTAATTTTTGGTTTAATTTTCGTACTTTCTTGTTTTTATTTGCTGTAGATTTTTTTTTCAGAATTTGTTAAAACTTTATACAGACTCTAAGACTATAAACCAGAACTATTTTAATTGCTGTTATTGCTGATTCTTATATAAAATAAAGGACTAACCCCAAAAAATGGGATTATTAGTTTAAAAATAATAGTTTTTGTGTTTTTTAATGTAAAAATGAATCTTTAAAAAAAAAATCTAGAAAAACGGTATCAGATCAAAATATTGGCACTAATCTTTCAGGGCTAACAATGGACATATAATCACCGTTTTTATTTAACAGCACTGATGGAACAGTAAAAGTGGGAGAAGGATATTGGCTAACAATGGATAGTTAATTACCGTTTTTATTTAATAGCACTGATGGAACAGTAAAAGTGGGAGAAGGGTATTGGCTAACAATGGATATTTAATTACCGTTTTTATTTAACAGTACTGATGGAACAGTAAAAGTGGGAGAAGGGTATTGTAGTTTTTTTGGTGGGTGTATCTGGAATCATCAAAAGTTAATTTTTAGGCATAAATGGTGTACATGTTTTGGCATAGAAGTCGATATAAAGCACTTTTCTCAGCCTTTTTACTCTTCCTAAACCTTTGAAGTCAGATACTTTTCTTAAGCATGGACAATAGATACCATACAGTATGTATTTCAAAAGTTGTCCTTAAGGCCACTTGGGTTTTGAAAACTGAGCTTGGCTAGCGCCATCTTGATTTTCCAGAAACGTATTCGCTTCCAATTGACCCTTACTGTAGTAAGCTTATTCTAAAAATCCTACTTTTTCCTCTAAATTTAAAGAAAAATGGTCGAGGGAAACTGAAACGAATGCACAGTTCTGTATGAAAAATTTGTGACAGCAACTCAATCGTATCCTGAAAAGTAAGAGACTGCTCATGCTTCAAGTCAATGTATAACTGCCTTATACTCGTGGGACTTGGTACCCTACCAACTGAGCTTGAACGCAGTAGATACAACGTCCATATACGCTTTCAGCGAATACCACCCTATACGCTTTCAGGAATTATCGCTACTTCTTTTGAGGAGAAATAAAAACTTGCTATAAAATAGTTGTCCTCATTCTGCCTCAAACGCAGGATTTTCTGCATAATTGGCACTCTCTTAGCCGCTGAGCATCCCTTACAGTTTTCCTTGGACGCTGAGCAGAGATTTTCCTTTACCAAAAGAATACACACTCTGAAATAAATACACTTAAAGCATCCTTTTTAATGGACAGATACCATTCTTATCTTATAAGTCTGTGTTGTTTTTGTAGAGTATATGGTTTTTAATGATGCTAGCAGCCCATAATGTTGATAATTATCTAATTATCAGAATTAATAAAAACAACGAATAATTTGTGGGGCTCTGTGTGTTGGTATGAAAAAAGAGAGCTTGCAAGTGAAGTTATTGGAGCTATTCTTTAATTTATTCAGGTTTTTTACCTGACATTTGCGTAATTCCTGCCTCTTCCTGATCTTAGATATGTTTTTTCTTCTTTCAACAATTCATCAAATAGTCACTTATTTGAGCAACACATTATAAGGGGAAATCAGAAAGGAAATTCGAACTTAGAAGGTAATTCAGAATGTAACTGCCAATTAGCTCTAGTTATCACGGTATAAGTATATATGAACAGTTTCGAAAAGTCCTCTACTCTCCATTAAAGATTTTTGACATATATCAGTCTAGACCTCTCTTCATGAATCTGCATTCGCTCAAGGGCAATGACAAATGTATTGTGCATTACTAAGGGCTTAGGGAAAACCTCGCCAAGTAGCAAATGAGACTATTGCTGTGACGTAAAGGGATTTTCCCTTTCCAAGCGCTTTAATCTGTATCATTTCTGAAGAAACTTTTCGCTACTGTTCATAAATATTTATTCTGTGCTAGTTAGTAAAACAGAGGAAATGAGAGACAGACACCCGATGAACCCTATTTAGCTAGCCACTAGTAGTACGGCATCCGTCTCAGCTCTTTACTACTTTGAAAATTGAAGTACCTAAAGTAATGGCTGTCCACCAAACGATAGCTTCTTTGGCTGATCTAAAACAGAATAAGGAGCTATAACACGACACAAAGAAGGTGTTTTGGGTAGCCTAAGCTTAGTATCTCTCGATTCCCAAGGGAGCTTAAATTTGGGGAAGTATGAGAGAAATCAGGGGAATATTAACTTCATGCGATATTTCCTCTTTTCAGAGGGGATTAAGAATTCTAACAAATATGTTGCTAATCTAAGATGACTAAAAATTTCAATAAATAAGAATGCATAACGTTCATCTTTATGTGGTTGAAGATTCAACTTAGGGGGTATTTCCTATTTTCAAAGTGCATTAAGAAAACTACTAAATATATCAAAATATGCAATTTTTGGTTGTAATCTAAGATGACTAAAAACAGTTCAACAAAGAAGACTTTATTGGGTTCTACTTCATGGAGTTCAAGGTTCAACCTCAGGGGGTATTTCTTCTTTTCAGAGGGCATTAAGAAAACTACCAAATATATCACAATATGCGATCTTGTCAAACAGTTCGTGGTAACGAACTGTAAGTAAGGAGCGACCCGGCTCAATAGTAACCGAAACTCTAAAAACACGGAATTTTGATACCAGTAGATACATCAAAAGAATCGAATTGTTTTGCTGATTTCAAATATATAAGTTTTTATCAATTGTAGTCTTACTCATCAAAAGTTACGAGCCTAAAAAAAATTGCCTCATTTTTGAAAAAAGGGGAAAACACCCCCTAAAATTCATAGATTCATAAGGAAAATCACACCATCAGATTCAGTATATCAGAGAACCTTACTGTAGAGGTTTCAAGCTCCTATCTACAAAAATATGGAATTTTGTATTTTTTGCCAGAAGAAAGATCATGGATGGGTGTTTATTTATTTTTAACAAGGATGATCGTATCGACCAGTGGTCCTAGAATATCGCGATAGGGCTTGTTCGAGCGGAAATTAAAAGTTCTAGTACCTTTTTTAAGTGACAAAAAAATTGGAAGGCAACTAGGCCCCCTCCCACACTCATCTTTTTCCCAAAGTCACCCGATCAAAATTTTGAGAAAGCCATTTTGTTCAACATAGTCGAAAATATAATAAATATGACTTTGAGGATGACTTTATCCCCTAGAGTCCCCAGGGGAAGGGCTGCAAGTTATGAACTTTGCCCATTGTTTACATATAGTATTGGTTATTGGGAAGTATACAGACGTTTTCAGGAGGATTTCCCAGCATTATTTAAAAAATGATCAGAAATTTAATGAAAAAAACAAGTTTTTTCAACTTAAAATAAGGAGAAACATTAAAACTTAAAACGAACAGGAATTATTACGTATATGAGGGGATTCCCCCCCTAGTCAATACCTCGCTCTTTACGCTAAGTTTTTTTTAGTAATTTCAAAAAAGTGATCTATTCTAATTAAACGACCTTTGTGATTCAGGGGTCATTCTTAAAGAATTGGAACAAAAGTCGAACTTTAGCGTAAAGAGTGAGGTATTGACTAGGGGATGAACCCCCTCATATACGTAATAATTTCTGTTCGTTTTAAGTTCTAATGTTGCTACTTACTTTCAGTCGAAACAAAATTACTTGCGTGTTACTTAAAATAAAGATTATAATAATCTATTTAATATGTCAATAGCTCCCTTTTAAAGTCATTAAAAGTTCAAAATTCCAATATAAACAATTCTACAGAAACGCATCAGTTACAAATATTTGAACAGTCTCTCAGATATTGACACGCCGCAATTGAATCTGTCTAAACAACATGCTCTATTATATGCTTTTGTTATCGTAATAAAGCACAAAATAAATCCAAAATTAAAGGTCCGAGAAGGCTGCTAAAAACCCACTGTCTTATCAGCCAAAGGCAAAACCAGTTAATCTAATATTATACTCGACGCAATAGCAATGATGACAATGGAGAAGATAATGAATTTTCGAAGAGTCAGCCAAAAAGATTTGAACTTGCTTAATAAAGGTTAACATGATGAAATGAACTTTGGGAGAATCATTGCTTATTTGAGAAGTCAAAAAAAGAAAAATTGCCAAATTACCAGATGATAATTTTCATTCATTTTTTCAATCATAACAGTGTTAACCAACACCTGGTTTTATTCTATTAATTCTTATAGTATTGACCTATGTTTATATGTAAGATTTTTCGATAAAAATATCACTTCATTCATTTGCCATCTTAAGCAAGTTCCTATAGAGCGTGGCAGTTATCTACCTCTTGTTCCTGGTATATATATATATATATATATATATATATATATATATATATATATATATATATATATATATATATATATATATATATATATATATATATATATATATATATATATATATGTATATATATATATATATATATATATATATATATATATATATATATATATATATATATATATATATATATATATATATATATATATATATATATCATTTATTTCTTGTTATAAAATGTATTTTTTAGAACTGTTTTTATAAAATGATCACGATTACTGACTCTTTTGTAACGAATAAAAAAGAAACTCCTTGAAAATGAAGTATGTATATAACTAAGATTTGTGTCGCGGTGAGAAAGTCAAAGTGTCTAAAGAAGCTGAAACCGAAAAAAACGAGCTCATCATAAGGAAAATGGGAAATTTGTTGTTGTTTTTGTGGAAGGAGGGCTGGGAGCGGAGAGAGGGACACAATTTATGGCCAGCGTTGTATCCACCCAGCGTTGGTACTGCACTGCAGCTATGTGCAATTTTTAGTTATTTGATATCTATCTTATTTCAGACGGTAGTCCCATTACTGATGATTATACCAAGCAATATTGCAAGTTTGATAGATTTTTTTAGTTTTACAGCCTGGATATTTTATGGAGGATGTATGGGTGCATTAATTGCAATGAGATTCACACGGCCTAACGCCATAAGACCGTACAAAGTACTGTATCAACTTGTTTTGATTAACTAATTGATGATAAAGAACTAGGAATAAACACTTGAGCTCTTCTTGTTTTTCGCATAAACAGTAAAAAAAACGAATAACTGTCAGAAACTAGGAAAAAATTTATAAAATTAGGTGTTTATTTAACTATAATCGATGGTTTTTTTTCGTTGTTTTTCAGGGTTCTTATGATATGTCTTCCTTTTTCCACTGAATATATAATAATTAAAATGCTAAAACTTGGCACACACAGTTTTTTAATTTGTTTTATTTATTTTTGTTATAATATTCGTAGAACTAATTCTTTTCGCTGTTCTAAATCTTTTGTATCCTTACCGTTCATTACAATGAACGGCTGAATAATGCCCGTGCCACATTATTGTCACACTGGTCGATAAAATCAAAATTACGTGCGACTACAGCGCCAATTACGTTCGCCGTTCGTAATTTCTAGAGTTGAACATCGTTCAACTTTCAAGCATAAATTTTTTGACTGACCAATCAGAGTCAACGTTTAAGGCATACTTTTTAAGACTAGGAAAGATGGAAGCTTAGAACAGCAGTTTTTCTATCTGGGAGAGGAATTTGACAAAAGTTAGGAAGACTTGGTATTGGTAGAGAACAGTTGGACACAAATTACTGTCGGTGCAAACTCTTTAAACTAATTTCTTGCCATTTTAATCTTTTGCTTTTCAAACAGTTCGTGGTAACGAACTGTAAGTAAGGAGCGACCCGGCTCAATGGTAACCGAAACTCTAGAAAACGGGTTTTTGATACCAATAGATATATCAAAAGAATCAGATTTCAATGCTGATTTCAAATATATAACTTTCATCAAGTTTAGTGCTACCCATCAAAAGTTACGCGCCTGAGAAAATTTGGCTGATTTTCGAAAAAAGGGGGAAAGACCCCCTAAAAGCTATAGAACCTTAATGAAAATCACACCATCATATTCAGCGTATCAGAGAACCCTACTGTAGAGGTTTCAAGCTCCTATCTACAAAAATGTGGAATTTTCCATTTTTTGCCAGAAGAAAGATCACGGATGCGTGTTTATTTGTTTGTTTGTTTGTTTGTTTTTTGTTTTTTTTTTCCCCAGGGGTGATCGTATCGACCCAGTGGTCCTAGAATATCGTGGGAGGGCTCATTGGAACGGAAATTAAAAGTTCTAGTGCCCTTTTTAAGTGACCAAAAAAAATGGAGGGCAACTAGGCCCCCTCCCACGCTCTTTTTTTTCCCAAAGTCACCCGATCAAAATTTTGAGATAGCCATTTTGTTCAGCATGGTCGAAAATATGATAAATATGTCTTTTAGGATGACTTAATCCCTCGAAGCCCCCAGGGGGAGGGCTGAAAGTTATGAACTTTACTCAATGTTAACATATAGTATTGGTTATTGGGAAGTATACAGACTTTTTCAGAGGAGATTTTTTCTGGTAGGTGGGGGAAGGAGAGGGTCGGGGGCTATATGGAAGGATCTTTCCATGAAGGAAGTTTTCATGGGGGAAGGGAAATTGCCATGAAGGGGGCGCCGGACTTGCCAGCATTATTTATTGGTTATTGGGAAGTATACAACCATTTTCAGGAAGGATTTTTTCTGGAGGGGGGGGGCTAGAGGAGGGGATTACTCTGGAGAATATTTCCGTGGAGGATGTTTCTTTGGGGTAAGGGACATTTCTATGAAGGGGGCGCCGGATTTCCCAGCATTATTTAAGAAACGATCAGAAGTTAAATAAAAAAAACAAGTTTTTTCAACTGAAATGTAAGAAGGAATATTAGAACTTAAAACGAACAGAAATTATAACGTATGTGAGGGGGTTCTCCCCCAAGTCAATACCTCGCTCTTTACGCTACAGTTTTTTTTTTTTAGTGCTTTCAAAAGAGCCATCTATTCTAATTAAACGGCCTTTGTGATTCAGGGGTTTGTGAATCAAAATTTTTTTTAACTTTTAACGTAAAGAGCGTGGTATTGACTAAGGGGAGAACCCCTTCATATAAGTAATAACATATACGTAATAAAAAAAAAACAATAAAAAAACAAGCGATACGGCTCAATATAAATCGAAACTTTTAAAAACGAAATTTTGATGTCAATAAATGTATCAAAAGAATGTGTTTATAATGCTGATCCTAAATATATAAATTTTATTAAGTTTAGTATTACTCATCAAAGGCTACGAGCCTGAGAAAATTTACTCGATTTTTTAAAGAGGGGGGAAACATCCCCTACAAGTGAAAGAATTTTAATGAAAATCACACCGTCAGATTCAGCGTATCAGAAAACCCTATTACATAGGTTTCAAGCTCATATCTGCAAAAATCTGCAACTTTGTATTTTTTACCAGAAGAAAAATATACGAATATAGAAGTTAGTTACGTAAGTTAATTTGTAAAGACATCCATTTAGCAAAAGAAAAGTAAAATTTTTATGCAAATAAAAGCTGCATTAACTAAAAAACGATCAGAAATTAAATAAAAAAAACAAGTTTTTTAAACTGAAAGTAAGGAGCGACATTAAAACTTAAAACGAACAGAAATTATTCCGTATATGAAAGGGGCTGTCCCCTCCTCAACGCCTCGCTCTTTACGCTAAAGTTTGACTCTGTCTCACAACTATATTTTTTAAAACAATAAAAAACTTTAGCGTAAAGAGCGAGGCGTTGAGGAGGGGACAGCCCCTTTCATATACGGAATAATTTCTGTTCGTTTTAAGTTTTAATGTCGCTCCTTACTTTCAGTTTAAAAAACTTGTTTTTTTTATTTAATAAATACAAGTGTGACGCTAAAATCAAGAAAATTGCCATGTCATTCGTGATATTTAGTTTCTTTCTCGATAGATGTGACTATGATGTGGCACGGGCATAACTGAACAATAAATGGGTGATTTTTTGGAGCTATATGACTTAATCGTAAGCGCCGACAAAAATTTTTAAGAAACAGCCATTAAGGCCTCCCCCTCCCCAGGAATTATTCCTACGTTATTTAATTTTATCAGGAATTGAGTAGAACTGTCATAAATCAGGTAGACATAGATTTTAAGTTATAAGCTCCCACCCTTTTTAAAAATAAAATCAAAATATCAAACACCGATGGGTACTTTATCAATGTTTTAGAATGGTCTTGTTTATAAGATTAACAATTTAAAGTTTGGAAAAACGCTTGAAACTTTTATTTGATACACTTTTCACGAGAACATCTCCGCTGGCATACGTTCAACTTTTAGGGGTTTTACCATTATAGGGGAGAATCAGATTTTTGGTAGTTCCCCAAGATACTTCAATAAGCAGTGACTATTTTTTTTTTTTTGGGGGGGGGGGCATGGTCCCCTCCCAACATTTCCCCCTCCCCTAGATTTTGAAAAATATCTTTTTTTATAATGATTTGAAAATCTCCCTTTTTTGACATTTTAATTTAAAAAAGATAAAAAAATAAATCTCCCTCTAAATTAAGATAAAATACATTTTGTCCCCCCTCCCTCATTTGTATGAATCGATGCCGCTGATAATAGTTGCATTTTTTATGAGTCTTAATTTGGATAATGCCCCTGTGTAAAGTTCTGCCTAATACAGTATTATATCAATATCTTAGCAAGTTTTAAAAGAACTTAAATTTTAAGTAATAGCTTGAATTTCTAATATATGTTAATTATATTTACATCTTAATATTACATTCCCATGCCAATTGTATTTTATTGATATTGATATCAACACTTATGTGGGGGGAGGGGGAGGGAGAATTCCCAGAGAAAGTTTTAATAAATATGGTCCTGCAGGGAGGAGGCCTAGGAGCCCCCCCCCCCCGAAATCGTAAATTTTATGATTTTTTTTTTTTTACTTCAGCTCTTTGTTTTTTCGTAGGTCAATAAGGAAAAATTTTACTTACAAGCAAATTACCCAATGTTCAGACCTATTACAACTCATTTGGCACAAGCGACAACATTTTAAAGCTTTTTAATATTCATCGCTAAAATTATGTCAACTTGAAAACTAAAGACTTTAAGTGTCTTTACCTGTTCTTTTTTTGTTTGTATCCAGCGGCCTGGTGACGGCGTTGTCAATTACTTCTTTTGTTTTACTCAGATTGTTGTTGTTGTTTTTTTTTTTCTACTTACTTCTTTTTTATGCAGTTACAATCAAGCAAGACGTATTTTGTCGGCTAGTCAGGTCCCCCCCCCCCGGAAATCCTAAATTTTATGAATTTCTGGGTATTTTTCAATCAAACTATTCGTCAATAAAAGCTGTTGTATATTATCCATACCCCTAAAAACTCCTGCTCAAGTCATTCTATGCGAGGCAAGCAGTGGGGGGGAGGTCTAGATGCGACCCCCCCTCTACTCTATGTACGTGCCTGGTCTAAGGATAATTGCCAATGTTCAAGGACTTAGTCCTTTTAAGTTTGCTTTTTAAACCCTCTCGTAGATTTAAAAGTGCCTGAAAAGGCAAGGAAGCAGCAGCTTTTGGTCAAACAAAATCGATAAACTAGATGGCGTCGGTGATTTCTCTTGTTGACACTAGTGCCAATTTCCACTCTAGTAAGCTTCCCTTACTTTTTGCCTTACTTTGTAAGATTCAGACCTGGTCTTTACACACCATTTTCAGTCTAGTATTTTATGTGTATAATTATGTCGAAAGGTGAGAACTGTGGCAAAGCCACAATATATTTTTGAAGGTGATTCAAATATATTCGTACAGGGGTGCAACAATAAAAAATATTTTCGTAATTATTATATGCTCAAACGTAACTTTTTACTCTATGAAGTCCCCCCCCCCCCCACTTTGTTACATTGTCGTCGTTCGAGAAAAGACATATTGAGCATTAGTATGGATTTCCTATCAAATGAAGCGGGCTGTGTTACTTATTTGGTTATTTTTGTTTCAGGTCAACATTATAATACCTATAATAGTCTTGATCTTTTCTGTGTTCCTTGTGATGGCTCCAATAATACAGGATCCTAGAATTGAATACCTATACGCAACACTTTTCATTCTTGCTGGTCTCATTTTTTATGTACCCTTTATATTTTACAAAGTTCCAGTATGTTGTATGGGTAAGTTGTATAATTTGAACTTGTTTTTGACATTAAGAGCTTGAGAGCTTAAGCTGAAAAATAAATGAATTATTCATTTAATGAAAGAAGAAGCACTAGACTTACAACACACAGATATTAACCCAGGTGCGATGGAGCTACCATCCCCATTAGTCCTTTACTTTTCACATTGAATTTTAACTAGTGCTTTCCTGAAGATATTTTAGAATCCCCCTACTACTACTACTACTACTAAAAATTCACTGCAGCACCAAGCCTCATAAAGCCAACACAGCTACAAACGCTCCTCCTCCATTCCAATCTATTCATAGCTTCCCTCCTTTTGCCCTTCTTTCACCTTCCCAAAAAAAAAGATGGAGTAGCTAGGGGGTGCCGATTTTTGTTGAAAGTTTTAACGCAGTCCTTTGCTACTATTTGAAAGAACTAGTTTTTTTTGTATTGAATGTGTTCGGTTTATCCATTATTCAGTATTATCCCAGAAAAGTGGAAATTTCGAAATACATTTTTTGGGTTTATACCCGAACCCTTCCTCCCACCTCAAAAGCATCCGCTTACCCTTCCTTAAAATATGATAAAAAAAATAAATAATGTTATACGTTCGTGAATAAAGTAGCAAAATAACAAATCATTATAACAATCTTGATATTAGGGTGATTAACCCCTACCTGCCCAATCCCATCCGTGCAGTTAAGCGAGGCGCGCACAAATCTGTTTTATTCAAGATTTTTCTACTATAAGAAGAGCTGCCCTCACAGTAACCAATTTCCAATATTCAGTCTAGATTTATTCCTTAGAGTGGGCTTATCAACCCCAACCGACCCACCATATGTTTCTGATGGACGCATTCTAAAAATTGAAAAATTCATGCCTTCACAGGTTTTTTGAGGGATAATCCTCCTCCTCAATCCCCAATAAAATTATCCACTGAGCCCCTCCCCTTTACCTTAAAGGTTAGTGTACAACTGTGCAATAGTATACGGAAATCAATAAAGTTTCAAGTTAATCAATTTATAGCTGTAATCTTGATGTTGGGGTGACGTCCCCTCTTCTCCTTACTCTCTCTGCCGTAGCATAAGAATACGCACTAAAATTCTACGTTCACAATTTTTCAAAATAATATGGGAGCTTTTACCAACTCGGTGTCCATTGTTAACGTTTAGTCCACAGTTCATATATTATCCAGTATGATCATTCTCTATCTCACCCATTATAAAAACCCGGACCGGGGTGCGAGTGCTCCGGAGAACGTTTTGGCAGATATAAACATGTTAGACATGCTAGACAGTTTCCGACTGTTTCCATCAAAGTGCATTGAAACAAACGGAAATAAAGCTAATGCAGAAACAGGCTAAACAAGCTAAGGCAGAAATAAGTGGGAGGAGCTTTTTGTTCACGAAGACCAGAAATGATCTGCGATAAGCTTACTGGTATATTCTGTCTACTGTGGTTTAGTCTAAATATTTTCCTTCAGATGTAAATTTGTTACAGGATATATTGAACTCCTTATTTCCCAACTTTATCAGGAGGTCTTCTGACGAAGAGCTGAAAGATTTGGTTCTTCGATAGATTTTCTAAACTTGAGGTATGCCATCCCCAACATGTTGTTCCATTGACTTCCCACGGTATTGCTCGTGCGTAACTATGAAATATTTTGCATAGAATATTTGACCTGGAATTTCTAATTAATCAGTCATTCAAATGAAGCTTTGAAATTATTTTCTGAAACAATCCTCCATTATTTTCTACTGCATAAATTTTTGGGGACAGGGGATGCTACCCCATGGCCATTTGGCTTCGGAAATTGGGGATTGATCTGTAATTACTCACAATAGTCTTAAATTAACTGGCTATCTCACAATTTATGATTGGTATTGTTTTGACTTTGTTAGGGTTAAATTTTTTTCTTTTAGCAAAAAATGCCCGGAAACGAACCTTGCTTTGGCACGATTATTTTTGTCACTGAAAAAGTTTCGAGTAACTCTAATCTTTAGAGAACGGGTATCTATTATTAATTTAGCTTCTAAACTTTTTGGACTAGTGCTTCCTTTAAAAAATAGAAGATATTACGTTAGTCAGCTGTATAGCACAAGACTGTCTCAATTTAGGGGAATCAAAAGTAGCAAATTTTACTTCAAGGTTGCCCCATTTATTAACAACGCGGAATAAAATAAAAATTAATTTTTACACAGACCATTGAACATGAGCTTCCTCCCCCCCCCCGCTTTTGTCCTTATTTCAATTATTTGCTTTTAATTTTTTTAGTCCTTTACAAGCTGTAGCCTCTGGGTATTGTCATTAATGAATATGTCTTTTTAATCAATAAACCTAGTTTTTATTATAATTAATTAAAAAAAACATTTTCCACAAAATAAGTTTTTCAAAAAAAAAGTAAAGAAGTCCATAAACCAAAAATAAGCAAAAATAAAATCAAATAATCTACCAAGCGTGAAACTACCACAAATCAGCATCGATAAATAAATGAAACCCAAAACGAACAGAAATTACAATAAAAAACCGAGTCAGACTCAAAACGAGCAGAAATTAATATGAGTTGGGCTCATACCCCTATGCCTTCCCAAGGCCAGAACATAATTTGCATTTTACTGAAAAATATATATGTTTTTACTTTTATAACTTTAATAAATAAAATAGTATTAACATTTTGATTACTAAATATCAGTATATGTATATTAAACTGACAATGCATACTCATTTGTGTTTTCTTCAGTAAAGTGAAAATTATGTTTATGAGAGAGCGTTATAAATTATAAATTAGGAGAGAGCGTTAGTTGCTCTCCAATCACTTTCGACTATTAAAAAGGGCACTAGCCATTTCAATTTCCAATCGAATGAGCCCTTTTTGAAGTTTCTACCACAACGCTTTCTATAAAAACCTTATAGGCCCCAAGGACATAACTTACAACCCTTGCCCTGAGGGCTTGGGGGGGGGGGGTTGTCATCCTCAAAGACCTAATTTTCAGAACTTTCAACTACGTCGAACTAAATAGCTATCTCAAAATTTTGATTGGATGTGTTGGGGGAAAAGGTGGGCGTGAGAGGGGGGTTAGTTGCCCTCCAATCATTTTCGACTATTAAAAAGGGCACTAGCCCTTTGAATTTCCAATCGAATGAGCCTTTTTTGAAATTTTTACGACAACGCTTTCTACAAAATCTTTATATGCCGCCCAGGGCATAACTTACAACCCTTGCCCTAAGGGCTGTGGGGGAGCGTCCTCCTCAAAAACATAATTTCTATCTGGAAATCAACTACGCCGACCAAAATGGGTATCTCAAAACTTTGATTGGATGTGTTTCGGGAAATGGTGGACGTGGAAGGGGTGTTAGTTGCCTTCCAATCACTTTCGACTATTAAAAAGGGCACAAGCCACTCCAATTTCCAATTGAATGGGCCCTTTTCGAAGTTTCTACGACAACTTCTTCGATACAAAGTGCCCTGGTCTAAAGGAAAAAAAATGTATATTGTTTTCAGTAAAGTGCAATTGACACCTTAGCCGTAAGAGGGGTTAAGGGGGCAGCAGCCATACCTGTGGTGATTCTATTGTGGGATAAATACTTTAGTCTCGTCCCGTTTTGCTTTTCTTTTGGTTCCATGCCGCCAATTGCAGTTAATCAAACAGTTCGTGGTAAAGAACTGTTAAGTAAGGAGGGATGCGGCTCAATAGTAACCAAAAATCTAAGAAACAGAGTCTTGATAACAATAGATACATCAAAAGAATCGAATTTTGATGGCTGTTCAAAATATATAAAATTCATCAAATTTAATGGTGCTCACCAAAAGTTACGAGCCTGAGAAAATTTGCCCAATTTTTTAAAAAGGGGGAAATACCTCCAAAAACCAAGTGATCTAAATTGAAATCATTCCATCAGTTTCAGCATACCAGAGAACCCTACTGTAGAAATTTCAAGCTCATATGTACAAAAAGTTGGAATTTTGTATTTTTTGCCAGAAGAAAGGTTATGTGGGAGGATCTTTCCATGGCGAGATTTTTCATGGGGGAAGGGAATTTTCCATACAGGAATAGCCAGATTTCCCAGCATTATTTAAAAAACAATCGGAAATTAAAAAAAAACTAATTTTTTCAACTGAAAGTAAGGAGCAACATTAAAACTTAAAACGAAAAGAAATTATTACGTATATGAGGAGGGTCGCCCCCTCGTCATTACTTAGGTCTTTACTCTAAAGTTTTTTTTGTACTTTTAAAAGAGCTATTTGCTCTAATTTAATGGCCTTTGTGATTCAGGAGTCAGTCTTAAAGTACTATACAAAAATCGAACTTTAGCGTAAAGAGCAAGGTATTGACGAGGGGGCGACTTCCCTCATATACGTTATAATTTCTCTTTAGTTAAATTTGATTGTCACTCCTTATTTTCAGTTGAAAAAAATTGCTGTTTTTTCAATCTAATTTTTTCGAGAAAGCAATAAGGTTTAGCCTACGCGTTCTTTACCGAGAGTGCAACCTTCTGCTTATTGATGAACAGGATATTAAATTTGCGAAAGCTGCCCACAATTCTTCCCTGATTTTAAAAGGCGAGTTTCATTTTACTTGTTTCAGAGCCTATGGTGTTTGAGCTGACGTGGACTTTTATTGCCCATATCAGAGAAGGAGTGTCTAAAGTTGTTCTGCCTAGCTTTCGTTTTTTTTAGCCATGTTCATAATTTAGACGAGGAAGCTCCTTTCAAGAGGGCAAGCTCCTTTCAAGAGGAAGCTCCTTTCAAGAGGGGGGGTGTGAGTTTCTAGCTAAAGTCAAATTCAAAGTTAAAAATTTTTTAAATGCGCGACGGCTTCTTGGCCCCATAGCCAGAATATGGTCTAAATGTGATAGATAAAAAATATTAGAACTGCAAAAAGACGTATTTTCCCACGGGTCTAAAATCCTGCCATCTTCTTTTATAAAATAATAATGTTATCGATTGTTATATATTTGATAGCGAAAAAAAAATGTTATCAAGTTGTTTTTTTTTTTTTTTTTCTAAGTAAAGTGCGCGATGTTTTTATAGGGATAAATTGAAAGTTGAGACAACCTTCTGGACTAAGAAATCTCGTTTGAAAATACACCAGTTTAAATTTTTAAAGTCAAAAGAAACTTCTAAATCTTTTTACAAAGTGTTAACTATTTACTGAAGGTAAAATCATGTAAATATTTCATTCTTTTTCAGGTTCTGTTACTTACTTCATCCAGTGTCTTTTTCAAGCTGTGCCAACAAAGTATGATTAATGCGGGAAATTTTTTCTGTGATGTTTTCTTTTACTCACTTTATATTAAAAAACATAATTTTGTGTTTTGTTTTATCCCAGAAATTGACAAAACTGAAATGAGTCAGTCTCACCAAAACTATATGTCTAACCATCAGAGCGTATAAAGGGATTTTATGGTTAAACCAGACACCTTCTTCCTCTAACGAGATCTTTTGCAAAACATATTTCTACTACTTAACTTTTTTCAAAACCTCCTCCCCCCCCTTCAAAAAACATACCTACCCAATTATTTAAAAAAAACAGCTGTACTTCCAGAATTTGGTTCCTCGAAAAATTACACTATACCCTTAGGCCTGCTCTACTGAAATATAAATCTATGACCAATTTTGATAGGTGGGGGATTTTGTCGGGGGACAGACGATAAAACGACGTCACTTTATGAATTTTAGCAGGTATATTTGACTTAGAGCAACATTCTTGAAAGCGTATCAGTTAAGAAATGTTTGGGGAATGCGAAGGTAGAGAGACTGTTACCAGCAGGAGAAGCGGGTCCGAAACAGAAGAAAGAAGTTCAAACCAGAGCAAAATCAGTTCTCTATGGCACAGGAATACAAAGTATGATAGTCTAACTGATTGAATCGAAAGTCATTTCGGTCATTCTTTGTAGATACATTGATGGGTATTTACCTACATGCATATTTCAAGATTTCAGACCCTGAATTACGGTAATTGACTTGGCCTCAAGTTAAATCGACAGTAGTTTGGACAAGATCAGAGCACCTAAAGTTTGATTCTTTATCAACGTAGCAAATTATTTGGAGACTAAGACTATCACCCTTGTCTCTGAAATTTCAATGTAAAAAGACGATCGGAGGAGAGCAGTGTCAGTCTTGCTCTAAAAACATATTGTACTGGCTTTTAGGTCGTGAAGGATTTTATAAAGGATAGGATAAAGATACATTATAGTTACTAAGCCTATTTCTTCTCTTTTCAAAAAACAATAAGGCTTGGGCTACTTCTTTTATTCAGGGTTAAGCATGTTCAAGTTAAAACTATTTAGTATTTTCCTCATCTGCGTTTTCTTGCTATGGCGACTGACAGGAGTGCCATTTAGCTGCATCTTCAATTATCTTGAAAAGTTATTTATGCAACAAACAAAATTGGTGATTACTAAAAATATTGGAAAGATCAACATATAATTTCTATACTACTACTACTTCTAACAACTCACCGCAGCACCAAGCCGCCTGAGGCAAACACAGCTACGCACGCTCCTCCTTTATATCAATCTATTCAAAGCCTCCCTCTTTACACCCTACAAGGAAGTTCCCATTTCCTTTCAATCTTTCTTAATGACATCCTCCCTCCCCAAACGAGGAGGACCTGCTTTCCGTTTACCCCTAGGTAGTTGGCGGAAAAGGACAATACTCGGTAATCTGTCATCCTTCATCCGCACAACGTGCCCTAGCCACCTCAACCTTTCTTTCATTATAGCCCTAGAAAGTGGGATTGAACCACACTTTTCGCACAGCCTACAGTTTGAAATACGGTCAGTCATCTGGGTACCCAGAACAATCCGTAGGTGATTTCTCTGGAAAACAAATAGTAAATCTTCATCCACTTTTCGGAACGACCATGCTTCAAACCCATATTTGACGACTGTCATCACTGTACTCAAGATTCTAATCGACTGTCATCTGCAAACCAAGATTCTAATCTTGGTTTGCAGACTAATCTTCCTATTCTTGCAAAATTTTTTGAACTGTGAAAAAACACCCTGAGCCTTGGCTATTCTACTTTTAACATCTTCACTGCTCCCACCGTCTCTACTAATAATACTACCAAGGTAGGTGAAGCTGCTCACCAGATCAATCTTTTCGTTATCCAACGTCACCTTTTCATCTTCACTTATTCCTAGCCTTATTATTTTTATTATTATTTATCTATTTCTAACCCACACTATACAGAGGTACAATACGTGGAGTATCACGAAGAAAAACACACAAAAATGTAACGAAAAACAATATAGAAATCGAAGAATACCAATTACAGAGTAACACATAAAATTCAAAAGAAACTAAAACAAAAAAGAAGTAACATAATAGGAGGGGGAAAAGAAGAAGAGAAAAAAAAAATCACATCTTGCAGAATCTAACAAGTAGTAACGTACAGAAGTATGGACACAAGCTGTCATTATTATTATCATTATTTGATTCTTACTCACTCTTTCCAATACTAAAAAAGGTTGAGTGACCAAAGAGAGAAAAAACAAACAAACGAATTAAAGAAAAATAATTTACGACTGAAAAAACCTGATAAGGTGATGGTGCGGAGAAAAACGGATACAAGCGGTATTTGAAAGTTTTTTGTGTAGTGCTTCCAGTTTTATAGTAATATCAGGAACAAGAAATTCATTAATAATAACCCAGTTTTTAGTCCAAGGTGGACGAAACAACAAAAATTTACAAAATCTAAAATAATTAATCCGGATTCTTTTTAACTCATTTTTCTTATGAAGAGGAAAAATTCCAGAAGCATAAAGAATTGAATGGTCACAAAAAGTTGAGTAGAGCTTGGCCAACGCGAATTTATTATATTTACCTCTATTGGCAACAATCTTAGCATATCCAAATTTGAATTTTCATATTAATATCTGAGACTGCGCAGGCGCAAGCTCGGAATACTATTAGTAATAAAAATACTGAGCCATCGAAGAGAATCTACGAGAGGGATAGTAAATCCACTACAACGAAAGGGAGTACTAGAATTTTTGTTGAAAGAAATAAATTCACATTTTATCTACATTAAGAGAAAGGCCTATGTCTGAAAAAGAAGTAGCAACCCGAGAAACCATATTAAACAGACCAGTTATAGTATGGCTTATAAGAAGAAGGTCATCAGCATAGGCAAGGTATGAAAAATCAGAAAAACCAGAGAGATAGGTAGCCGATATCGTTGCCAGAACTCCTGAAATACATAAATTAAATAGGATCGGAGTTAAAACTCCACCTTGCCATAAACCTCTTTTCACTTTAATAATAGAAGCTGGCGCCGATTTCAGCCAAAGAAAAGAATTAGAGTACCAGTAACGAAGAAACAATATAACCAATAGATTGACACCGCAACCATGAAGAGCAGAAAAAAGCTGACTATGACATACACTATCAAAAGCTTTTGATAGATCTAATGCACAATGATATATACCCTTTCCCTTAGATAAATTCTCAAGGAGCAAAGAAGATAATACACGATGTGCACACTGACAATCTACTCCGGGCTTAAATCCAAACTGGTTCTCTCTCTCAAATATTATTAGTCACAAAAGGTAGTAATACGTGCTCAAGAACTTAACAAAAGTGCAAGAGACAGTAATAGGCCGGTATGAAGAGCAAATGAAAGGAGAATTTCCCCTCTTTAAAATTGAAGAAACAGTGCCACACAAAAAACTCTCCCGTACACTAGAAGAACAAATACACATCTGGGAAAGTAAGTGTAGATGGTCAATAAGGAGGGAGCAATCTAATAAAAGGTGAAATCTAGATAGACCATCATTATCAAAATTATATGATTTAAGTTTCTTAATTGCTTCAACTGCAGATGGAAGAGAAATGGGGATACAAAGACGCTGAGATAGGGGGGGTACTAAAAATAGTAGAAAGAGAATGAGTATACAAAGAATGCACACGGTAATTAACATTAGAAAAAATAGACGAATAATGGCCATGCCAAGCAGATGCAGGACGACAATCACTACTTGGCACATCACTTCTAATCGACTCAGAATTAATAACTTTTCGCCATTCTTTCTTTGACACTGGAAAATCCATACCACGATAACGCATTGACTTAAGATATTTTTTATATTCACTGCGCGTCTTACGCTTAAGGTCAGATACAATTCCACAAGGCGGTCTGTCACATTCATTCCAAAATTTTAACCAAAACTTCGCTTTATTTTTCGATGTTTTTAAATTAGGATCTAAAGACCAAATAGGTTTTAGCGTACCAGATCTAACACGTTGCAGCGGCACTGCAACTGCCTCGGCATCTTTTAGACATTTAATTATTTGATTATAATAGCAATCCAGGCCCTTTTTGCAATTCACTGGTATAAAGCACTGGAGCAGATGATAGGAAACTCGTATAGCAGACAGCAGGTTTGTTAGTGTAAACGCATAGAGAGGGGCATCAGCTCTCTTCCAATTACTTTTTTCAGACCATTTTGAAGACTGGGGTACTTTACAAGTACTTGCAAGGTTTATATTAAGCGTAAGAGTAAATGAAATAGGGAGATGGTCTGGGTCTTGTTCTTCAGCGTGTACAAACACTATTGATGTAGTAATACTAGGTGATCAAATAATGTGATCAATATTGCTCTTACTGCCTGAATGGCGAATTTAAGAATACGGATAGTTTTGGGTACAATACCATAAGATGGAAGGCTATCTAACAATGAAACTCTTCTCACTGACGAATAATTTATATCCGTATTGAGGTCACCAATGATCATATATTCTAGAAAATAGAAAGAATTTTTTCCCCTAAAAAATTCAACGTGTTGCAAGCTTTAGCATATCCAGTCATCGATCCGGCAAAACGATCATCATAAGGCAGATAAGAATTAATGAAAACTGTAGTGCCCATAGGAACAGCAAAAAAAAACTCATCCGAGTAAAAAATCACCAGTGAAACCAAATTCGGAGTGCGCTTAAAAACACAAGCTAGCCTACCGGACGGGCGCTAGCAAAAGATACATGCCTCTTTTGGCTCTGACAGTAGTAAAAAACACATCATGATGAGGGCTCCAACGCAAACGTTAATGCTAAAATCGGTAAGAAGATGCTCCTGTCGACAGACCAAATCAAAATCATTGTAGAGCTAATCAATAACGAAGTCCTTATCCTTTGTACCATTAATGTTAAATGATATTATTGAAAACTCCAAAGTCACTGCAAAATGGGGGAGCGCAACATTAGTTCCTTAGATACTGGGCAGGACAGACTGTAAGAAGCATGATTTTTACCACAGTCAGCACACTTGGAAACAGTGCTACAAGAACTATCCTTAGTAGAAAGATTTGGCCGAGCACATATGGCACATTTCAGGACATTTCTGGTGCAAGCATTTTGAAAGTGATCGTATGACCAGCATTTGAAGCAGCATTTAGGTATTTCCTTAAATTCGTGAATTCGAAAAAATTCATATCCAACTTTAATTCCTTCTTTTAAATAAGCGGACTGAAGTGAAGGAGTCTTCAAATTCATGCTTGACAGACATAGTCTGGCCCAGCCGATTTGCACTTTTTATACCTTGCAGTCTATTAATAACTGAAAGGTCGACATCTGAGAATCCCAAAGAAGCGCTTGGTTCGTACTTTAACTGTTGCTTCGGTAATAAAGTTCTGAACTGATGTAAAAAAATCTTCAGTTGCAGATTTATCAATATTGACATACCATATGTCATTAACAGGTTTCACGCTACAAACTAATTCATGTCCAGCTATTTGATCGAGAACAGGTTTGCGTTTAATCGGACCAGACAGATCTGAAGGCGCTTTAGAGACATTAACTGTCGCATGAGTTTCAATTACTGGGGTAGGTTTGGGTAGTTGAGGAAAATTCAACTGATAATTGTCAAGTTTCCCTGGCATTTCAACAACCACTTGTTGTAGCTCATTAAACTTAGAGAGTAAAGAAGTATAAGCATTGGCAGGGAGATATGGCACCTCAGTAGGTCGCTTTATCACAAACCTAGGTACAAAAGTGTCGCTACTGTCAAGAGATCTTAACAGACAACTAATGTCCCTAAAATGTGTAAGGAGGCCTTATTTTGTGTAAATTTCGTAACTCAATTTTATTAAAGCTTAGAATTCCCTTTCGCTTCATAGATCAGAAATATAGCGACAATTTCAAATTAGCTTGAATTTGAAAATAACTTCTCTTTGCATAACTAGTCATAAATCTTGTAGTGACACTCTTTGTCCAAGAATCAAACGAACTTTGAACCCGTGATATGTTAAGACCTAATTTAGACCAGTTTTGCAAGGCCTAGAAAGACTGGAAAAGAAACTGCTTTTAACAAAAGGTGGTTGATTGGCTAGGAGAGAGGGAACGTCGCTAAACGGATCAAGTAGCAAAAAGAATATAACTTATGGATGAGAGACAAATCGGGGTAGTTTTGCCTCGGAAACACGGGAGTCTTTTTGGAGCAAACAAAATGTAAGTGTTTTACTTTGTAATTACGATAAGCTACCACTGTCTGTCTGAATTCTCCTTGGGGATAAAAGTTTGAAGATAAAAGTTAAAATAAGAAGAAAACCCCTAATAACTTTAATACGTATATAAGAGAAATTAATAAAAACTAGTGCTGAAATCTAAGTTGATGATTTTGGGCTTATAGTTTCGGTAGAATTTCTACCTAGACAAGGCTTGAGCCATTTGGACAAAACAGCATTTTAAGGTTAGAATAAGCCAAATTAAATTTCTTCCCAGAAATTTAAGCTTTGAATAACTGAGGGTTTAAAGAGGAAAGGAAACCTTAACCAAGAAGAGAAAGCTAGGAGAGCCATTTGTACTTCCCCTTGTCAGCCTAGAGTCCCTTGAGGCTTATCTTGACTTTATAAAGACCTTATATCCAAAAATTGGAATTATCGGACAATAATATCAATTAACCCCCCCCCCCCCCCCTTTGTGCAATCTTCAGACGTTTATACGAAGAGCAACAGCGTTCCCTTTTTAATCATTCTTTCATTTCGTTAACCCTGTACTGCATGTTTATACAAGGGTGACCTTAATGTTTATACAAGTAGGTTAGGGGAAAAAGGGGAACAATAATATAAGCGTAAGAATTTCCAAACCTTTATGTCCAGATATTTTCAATTAAGCTTTCCCTGCTAAAGTTAAAGCTTAATAAAGGTCCAAACAATACACAGCCCTTTCAAGAAATAATAAGAGAATCTCTTGGTTTGGGTTACTAAAATTTGAATTAAAAGCAAGTACGGTTATTCTTAGCTTAGCTCAAAAATAGCTTGAACTAAAGGATTTTTATAACCCAGAACTCAAGCCTTGACTAGCTGTTCAAGTGTAACCTTTTTAAGTAGAAACAATCGTTAGCCTAAGATTAACTTAATCTTTTCTTTTCGGTAAACATTGGTGGATTGAACAAGTAGATCATTAGACCTTAGACCCAGAAGAGGTTTGGAAATATTCAACATAAACAGAATTAGAATATTTTTCTTTTTATCTTCTTTTGTAAATAAAATCAGTTGTCCCTGAGTACCGATTTCTTACCCAACGCCTCAGTTTGTATCACGCTACCAAATTTATTAGCCCTGTTAGTAGGGGCAACCTCACAGCTGGTCGCAGCGGTACTCAAGTTCGGTGCAACTTTCGTTTAAGTGGGGGAGGATTAATTAAATTTATAAAATTTGGTAAAATTTAGTCCTGTTCCTCACAAGAAGGTGTGTGTTCAGTTTTCCAAACCTATCCAAGAAAGAAAAGTTTGAAAAAGTGTTCATTAAAGAAAATTTTAACCTTAAAGGGGAGCTCAGACAGACTTTTATCTTTTATCTTCCTAAGATTCTTTCTTTCTTCTCCTTTTCTTTCTCTTTGCTACAAGTTCTAGTGTCCGTATCATCTGTAGCTTGCTTAAATCCTTTTTAACACTAGTGTCATAGTTTAATCACCTTCAAAAGTCAAATTACAATATTAGCCTTGAGGGTTAATTTAAATCGAGACATTGAGCTAATTCTTATGCAAATTATAAACTAACTCATTTTAGTAGTTTAGAACAATTTAAAGGTTCAAAACGTTTCCCACATTAAGACGTTTATAAGGATAGAACAATCATGAGTTCAAATGAAAACAAAATCAAAGATTTAGAAATTGCACTACAAGACGCACAGTCTAGTATAAACGCTCTAGAGGGGCAATATAGAGATGCCACAGTCACAAGTAGGCTTCAAAGCCTATTTGTGGAGCAAGCGCCTCCCATCCCATTACTGACATACCCAAATGGAATCCATTCATGGATTTCCAACCTTAAGCAAATACAAAGGAGTTTAGAAAAAAATGACATTGCTATGATAAATCAAGCTCTTTGTTATACTCGAGGAGAAATGCAAAGATTCGCAACGAGCTTAGATATTCCTAAAATAGAAGATTTAGACCATTTAGAAAAACTTTTAAAAGAAGCCTTTTTACATGAAAAACCAGCCGCACAAAAACTACAAGAACTGCTTTCCGAGAAACAAAGACCATCTGAGTTGGTACACCAATTTTACTCCCGAATTAGTAGAAAGGCTCTAGAGTATGCAAAAACTGCTCCTGGTATAAGGGCAGATGACATAACTATTAGTATTTTCAAAAGTGGTATGCTCCCTTCAATTGGAAGGAAAGTTCATGAACAAACTAAAACAACAGACGACAAAGATGAATTATTAGCGCTGGCAAAGAGATTTAAATCGATTGATTTAATGTATAGGGACTTCTCAGACATGTCTTTGGAAGCAACAGTGGTTGACTTAGGAGACAAAACCTCCTCTGGAGAACAAAGAGATAACTCAAGAGTAGAATTTCAAAACATAGGAAATTATAAAAATAACCCAAAGAAATGTTTGAACTGTAGAAAAAAAGATATGTCAGGACCAACTAGGGATAATTATTCCAGGTATAAATTTAGTAAAAGAAAAAAGGCTCACATAAAATGCTGGACTTGCGGGGGTCCACATAGACATTCGGAATGTGAAAAAAACTCCAACCTGTATCCGCTGTGGTGAAACAGGACACAAAGCAAGATATTGTTTAGCCCCAGCACCTATAAACCAACCCCAAGAAAATTTTTAGGGCAATTTTTGCCGAAAACATGGCGGCCTCCAAGCGATGGTTAGGGAACCACCGGAAGGCACAGGCACAGATTCCGTAGTTTTGTAGATATAGGTTAACCGTTAGGAGTAGACCTAGAGTGACTAGAAGTCACGGACATGTCATGACAGGGAGTCATGTACTTCAGAGCGAGGTTGAGAGGACACCTCTCAAGGATACAAAAATGGGTTGCTTCCACCTCTTAAGGATGCAAGAAAGAGTTGCGTCTGCCTCTTAAGGAAGCAAAAAGGTTTGCATCCATAGGGATATGAAAAAGGGTTGTATCCCAACGCACAAAAGCTGCATATGCATACACTCACAGAGTATTCATGATCATGAACCTGGATTAGAGTCTCCCAGGCTAAAAATTGAGACAAAGAAAGCTAGCACAGTGCTGAAATGGCTTCTAAAGTAAACAGGATACCGAAATATTTCTAAGATTTGACATTCTGGGTAGAGCTCAGAACCAAAAATTTTGAATTTAGGAAAGAAAGGAAATCCCATTTTTTAGGAAAAGGTTAGGAAATCTCCGTTTGGTTCCCGTGAATGGCTTATTGTATACACTGGATGATTCTGAAAAAAAGGACGTCAATTTAAGATCATTTTATAAAAAAAAACTAGTTAAGGGAGTCATCCGCTTCCTGCATTCAAGTCCTTTTTTTGGGGGGCCAAGATGGGAGCTGTCAAAACCTTAAATGAATTAAGACAAAATGGTGTCTTTGTATATATGTACTGCCAGGTTGAAGAGGCAGTAATGAATTATGAACTCTGTTTGAGAAGAGTTAAAGTTAGTGTTAGTACCCCACACTTTAGGGATAATACTTTCCCTTATGACCTCTTTCACATTCGGTCAAGTGATACCACAGGAAAATTGCAACTTAGCGTGAATGGTGACAAATGCACATTGGTAAAAATATAGTAGTAGCACCATCCAAGAAAAATAGATGAGAGTAAACGCATTGCCCGTAAGATTTAGAGGATTATTGAAAATAAAAAGCACTGCCGATAGGATTTAAAATATACGTAAAATACAGGACAAGAATTATAGGAATTATATAAGAGACTCCTTGTAATGTAGCCACATACTAACTTAAACTAGTAATAATATTGTAAATTTTTATGTCTTCAACAAAGGAGATGAGTTCAGAAGATTCGAAAGGTTCGAAACTTTCATAACTCGTAGTTTTTTTAAATAGAGAACGGGTACAGATTTTTTTTTCTTTCATCGTAGAATGTATTTGTCTTTGATTTTTCAAGTCTTCCATTGTTACTAGACCTTTTGGCACCTTTAAATACTCTTTCGAGTATTCAATTATAATTTGAAAAAAAATTGGGAATAAAGTTTGAAAAGGCCCAAATAAGAAAATAGCATTCAGCTATTCGTAGAGGTCAATTAATATATCTTCTTTTTATTAAAGCTGTGCTCAATCTTAAACCTAAGGAATCAAATAGTCGATTTATCTGTGCTTAGCAACGCAAGAGCAGGGGTTTGATTTCGGATGCCGCGAAACAACAAACAAAAACAACCCGTAGATTAAAAATATCTGCATGAGCTCATAAGGGTTCTGGCTGAGAACTTTGCATATGTTCTACTACATTAGGAAGACAAAACTGAATATTTAACTTTTATTTACTTTTAGAATAGGTTTAGTTCAACCATTGGCCTAGATGAAGTGAGGCAAATGAGAGTTTCCTTACAAGAAGAAAAGGAAAGATGTAACAACATATTGGACATCAACGTATAACATTTTTACACTCTTTATGTATGTAATAGGATTTCTTTCAGTAGGACTGATATTCAGAAAATTAAGAAATTTATATACAGGTTATAGAGACCAAAAGTCTCAGGGGTTCAATTTAGAAGTAGTATAAGGAGAAATTGAGTTACACTAGATCTTAGTAAATTTGTGTTTCCTTTTGTTTATTCCTTTTAAAACAAAAATTATACTAAGATTTTAAGTGGGGGAGATTGTAAGGAGGCCTTATTTTGTGTAAATTTCGTAACTCAATTTTATTAAAGCTTAGAATTCCCTTTCGCTTCATAGATCAGAAATATAGCGACAATTTCAAATTAGCTTGAATTTGAAAATAACTTCTCTTTGCATAACTAGTCATAAATCTTGTAGTGACACTCTTTGTCCAAGAATCAAACGAACTTTGAACCCGTGATATGTTAAGACCTAATTTAGACCAGTTTTGCAAGGCCTTGAAAGACTGGAAAAGAAACTACTTTTAACAAAAGGTTTGATTGGCTAGGAGAGAGGGAAGGTCGCTAAACGGATCAAGTAGCAAAAAGAATATAATTTATGGATGAGAGACACATCGGGGTAGTTTTGCCTCGGAAACACGGGAGTCTTTTTGGAGCAAACAAAATGTAAGTGTTTTACTTTCTGTCTGTCTGAATTCTCCTTGGGGATAAAAGTTTGAAGATAAAAGTTAAAATAAGAAGAAAACCTCTAATAACTTTAATACGTATATAAGAGAAATTAATAACAACTAGTGCTGAAATCCAAGTTGATGATTTTGGGCTTATAGTTTCGGTAGAATTTCCACCTAGACAAGGCTTGAGCCATTTGGACAAAACAGCATTTTAAGGTTAGAATAAGCCAAATTAAATTTCTTCCCAGAAATTTAAGCTTTGAATAACTGAGGGTTTAAAGAGGAAAGGAAACCTTAACCAAGAAGAGAAAGCTAGGAGAGCCATTTGTGCTTCCCCTTGTCAGCCTAGAGTCCCTTGAGGCTTAGCTTGACTTTATAAAGACCTTATATCCAAAAATTGGAATTATCGGACAATAGCATTAATTAAACCCCCCCCCCCTTTGTGCAATCTTCAGACGTTTATACGAAGAGGAACAATGTTCCATTTTTAATCATTCTTTCATTTCGTTAACCCCGTACTGCATGTTTATACAAAGGTGACCTTAATGTTTATACAAGTAGGTTAGGGGAAAAAGGAGAACAATATTCTAAGCGTAAGAATTTCCAAACCTTTATGTCCAGATATTTTCAATTAAGCTTTCTCTGCTAAAGTTAAAGCTTAATAAAGGTCCAAAAAATACACAGCCCTTACAAGAAATAATAAGAGAATTTTATTCAAAGCAATTTGCTAAGCAGAATTAAGGAGGATATAATAGAAAGACAAGGTATGGAGTTTTTTGACGTGAACATAGTCAAAGAAGCTAAAAGTTTACTATGGTAAATAAGTGCACCTGAATTGTATTGCCCAGTACCTAAGGGGAACAATACACTTTCTAGTCATTTGTAAGGTTGCCCCTACTAACAGGGCTAATAAATTTGGTAGTGTGATACAAACTGAGGCGTTGGATAAGAAATCGGTACTCAGAATTCAGTGACAACTGATTTTATTTACAAAAGAAGATAAAAAGAAAAATATTCTAATTCTGTTTATGTTGAATATTTCCAAACCTCTTCTGGGTCTAAGGTCTAATGATCTACTTGTTCAATCCACCAACGATTACCGAAAAGAAAAGATTAAGTTAATCTTAGGCTAACGATTGTTTCTACTTAAAAAGGTTACACTTGAACAGCTAGTCAAGGCTTGAGTTCTGGGTTATTAAAATCTTTTAGTTCAAGCTATTTTTGAGCTAAGCTAAGAAAAACCGTACTTGCTTTTAATTCAAATTTCATTAAGCCAAACCAAGAGATTCTCTTATTATTTCTTGAAAGGGCTGTGTATTTTTTGGACCTTTATTAAGCTTTAACTTTAGCAGAGAAAGCTTAATTGAAAATATCTGGACATAAAGGTTTGGAAATTCTTACGCTTAGAATATTGTTCTCAGACCTAAAACCACACAAGATTCATTGCCCACCTTCGCGCGTGCACAATGACAATTTTTTCCAATGAAAACATCTCGAGAAGCTTATGGCAGCTCAGCTAAGGCTCTGACGTATATGCTCAGGGTTATACGCGTGGTATGAAATGTGTGTCTTATTTTAAGAAACAAAACACATTAATCACCAAGTTAAAGTCAAAATCCTTGTTGTCAAGTGCAAGCATAGAAAGACTTGCTTTAGAGAGTGTATAGATGACCTGAAAGCTCAGTATAGTTGTTTCCAAAGATAAGTCAAAACATTAACTAGGCACGACAAGAGAATGCACATTGGAGCTATGGCTAACAAGCTGAAACCACTGTCAATTGAGGAAATATGTGCATTACATGTGTCATAATAAAGGAGCACGTGGATGCTTTGAAGGTGTCTTTCACTGAAGTTGAAAGTAAAGAATATATAATATCAATTTTGAAAATTGGCATAGCCCAACACTGGAAGGAATCTCAACTAGGTACTAGATCAGATGCCTCCTATAATTGTTTTATATATATATATCTGAAAAACTATTATTTGATCTTTAAATATATGCAGGATATCTCCTGCTAAGTGAAATTAAAGAGGCAGAATAGACAAGTTCAGGCGTTTCGTCAGTGCTTTTCATGGCTATCGCAATTGCCATATAAATTAAAAAGTGACAGTATTAATTCAAGAAACAACACTGAAAATTAATGAATATCAAAGTATAGATCAAATTAAAAGCAAGCTAGATTCCAATTTATAATCCTCTTAAAGTTAACTCATGTCAACAACTCACTTAGAATAAATTATGACCTCACCGAAATAAATCCAGACAAGCAATAATATCCAATACAATTTTGGTTTTACCTCATTGAACTCTGAATGAAAACTGAAAACTAGTGACTAAGTATTCTTAACATGAATTTTTCAAACCTATTCTAGAACCCTGAACTCGCAAAACCTCTAAAAAATCATTCATTTTACTCATGCTTTCATCTAGGATGCTGCTTAAATCATCAGCATAATCTAAGTCCAGAAGACTATTTCCTCCCCATTTGATTCTATGGTCTCCCACAAGACCCTGCTTAATTCCTGATTTAATACAAAACCAGCTGCTAACCTTGTTTCCTACCTTAACTGCAGGAGTGTTATTCTCGTACATAGCACTAGTCACTTTAATATATCTGTCTAGTATAGCATACAAGGATAAGATCTTGGCTAAAGCTCTTCTTTCAACAGAATCGAACGCTTGCTCATAATCTATAAAACTGAACACCCAAGGTGTTTGACAACTAAGGTACTTCTCAATTATTAACCTAAGAGTGAAAATTTGGTTGACACATCCTCAACCTTTTCTAAAACCATATCATATTACGAAGTATTTTTGCTACCTACAGAGACCAGACTAATGCCTCAATAATTACGACACTCACTCTTATCCCTTTTCTTATACAGTGGTTTAACTAAGGTTTTTCTAAAATCGTTAGGTACTTCCCTTTTTTTCAAAAGTCATATTCATACTCTTCAGTAACTTATTTCTAACCTCAGAGCCACCATATTTAAGAAACACATTTACCATACTATCAGCACCTGGAGGCTTATTGTTTTTAATCCTTTTAGTACTGTCACTAATTATTCCTCACAAATCAAATCTTCCTTCACATCCAAGGTTTTGGACTAATATTCCTAGCTGCAGTCTTAACTTTCTTCACCAAGACACCATCAGCAACTTCACAAATTGTTTTTCTAAAATTATTCCGACCTTCTTACACCTTGTCAAATTTTAAATTCTAAAGTTTAGTATTCAACTGCTCCTGGAAAGTTTTTCTCATATTTTCATCCTGGAGTCTACCAACATCATAATTTTTACTTTAATTTTTACTCATCTTCACATCAATAGGGCCTGGTGATCTTTACTTTTAACATCTTTAGGGCCTCTTTAATTTCACTTAGCAGGAGAGATCCTGCATATATTTAAAGATCAAATAATAGTTTTTCAGATATATATATAAAACAATTATAGGAGGCATCTGATCTAGTACCTAGTTGAGATTCCTTCCAGTGTTGGGCTATGCCAATTTTCAAAATTGATATTATATATTCTTTACTTTCAACTTCAGTGAAAGACACCTTCAAAGCATCCACGTGCTCCTTTATTATGACACATGTAATGCACCTGTTTCCTCAATTGACAGTGGTTTCAGCTTGTTAGCCATAGCTCCAAGGTGCATTCTCTTGTCGTGCCTAGTTAATGTTTTGACTTATCTTTGGAAACAACTATACTGAGCTTTCAGGTCATCTATACACTCTCTAAAGCAAGTCTTTCTATGCTTGCACTTGACAACAAGGATTTTGACTTTAACTTGGTGATTAATGTGTTTTGTTTCTTAAAATAAGACACACATTTCATACCACGCGTATAACCCTGAGCATATACGTCAGAACCTTAGCTGAGCTGCCATAAGCTCCTCGAGATGTTTTCATTGGAAAAAATTGTCATTGTGCACGCGCGAAGGTGGGCAATGAATCTTGTGTGGTTTTAGGTCTGTGTTATATTTTTTAATGGACAGAATAGCCTTTCAAAGGCTATACAAAGGCTGCCTTTGTCGCTACTGTATATTCTCTTTACTGTGATGCACAGGTAATATTGGCTTTTATATATAAATTTTGTGTTATGAAAATTTGATTTTTGTATAAAAAATATTTCACTCTTAAAGGAGAAAGCAGAGGTAAGATCTATAATATGTTCCTCCCACCCTGTTGACGTCATACTACTTGCACGTGGTTTCATAATCTTTCTCCACGACTTGAAGAATGGCCTTTTGTGCAAATGAAATGGTTGCTGCATAGCAGGGGCGTCATGTAATGGGATAGGGAGGTCTTCCCCCAAGGCTTATAGCCAGTCGGTAAAAAAGTGGTGCGAATCGCCACTATCTTGCAGGTGTAAATATTTTTCATTAGGTAAATGGGCTGATGGAAATAAACAGCGTTAAATACAAGAAAGATCACTCTCTTTCATTAAAAAAAAGAAATTTTAATAGCAATATTACTCCAAATAGTCGGTAGAAATGACCTGCTAGTCTGTAAAATTAATTCCTCCCCTCAAACATTTTGGTGAGTGACGCCGTAAATTTTTTTTAAGTAGTGTCATTGATTGGCTAAAACAGCACCACTTGAAAGTTGGGAAAGAGTCAAAACATTAAAATGTCATTGGGTGGTTGAAAACTCCAATTGGGAGTCAGAAAAATTGGTTAATCCTCCTTATTTATTTTCGGGGTTCAGCATGGCAGCACTGACGATAACTATGGTGGTGACCTAGAAACCTCAAAATCATGAATTAAACAAAAAAAACTTAGAAAGTTATGGTTTTCAGGTATTAGTTGACAAAAGATGAGTCCAAGTGATTAGGAAAAACAAGGTTTGTAAAGACAGAGTCGGCTCCTTATTACATGAGTCAGGCCTTTTTGGATTTAAAGTCAGAGCTTGCTAGCTTTTGCGCTCAAGAAATGTCATAGCATCTTAAAACAAAAAAGCTTAAAACTAATTTTGTGTAATGTAGATAGCATGCTAGTCCTTCTATGTGTTGCAGGATAAAATGGGGACATAAACTCTAAAAACATCACGCTAGAAAAGCAGAAGTCAAGACATTTCGAATAGCTTCGACAGAATATTCATGTATTCCTATTCTTCCAAACTTTTTTTTTGCTGTGAAAAAAACACCCTGGGCCTTGGCTATTCTCCTTTTAATATCTTTACTAATGATGCTTCCCAAGTAATTTAAGCTGTCCACTTGATCGATATTCTCGTTACCCAGCATCATTTCTTCCCCTCCGCTTATTCCCAGTCTTAGTGTCTTGGTCTTCTTTAAGTTAATTCAAACTTTCAAACGCATTCTTCCACCCTGAACTTTCATAACCCCCCAAAGATGCAGGTATAAAAAAGGACACTTAATAAGGTCAATAGAACTTTCAATTTCCAATGGAATGAGCCCCTTCCAAAGTTATTTTGCAACTCCTTCCATGCAAAGTGCCTTAAAAAATAATACATTATGCCCAATTTGTACTTTATTTAGGTAAAGCTATTGCGCTGCATATGATTAGAGCATGATGTATTGCAATATTACAATGTGATTTTTTAATATGGTATGGTTGTAACCTACGTGCAGCTTTTTATTTTTTTAATTAACGTCAATGTCTGAACGTCATAGCTGTGTGACAATCATGACGCCATTTTACTGCATGACGTCATTTTACTGCCTATCTTGGATTTCTCACGTTGTGTAATCATAAATTCAGTGGAGCTTATAAAGTGATAATCTACACAAGATGAATATCATATGGAAAAGAATAGCCATTGGAATTCCAGCCTCCTTTGTCGGAATTTGAGTTTGGTGGGCCGTCAAAACATACAAACAATCTGAAACGGAAAAATTCTTAAGACAAAATAAAGAAATGTTTAACTCTCAACCAAGTTTGATGAATGCACCCAAAACTGGTATTACGGTTAAGACTAGTAAAGAAAAAGATATTCCAATAAAAAAGGCTCCAGACGAGGAGGAAGAAGGACTGGAAACGAAAGGAGGCGAAGAAAAACCCCAGAAGACTACTGAGAAGGAAGGAAAACCTGTTTCTCAAGGTAGTGTGATTAAGGAAAGGTTTATTTCTAGTTTTTTTCTGGAAAAGTGCAGCCTCAGTCTTTGATATTGCGGCCTCTGTCTGCAAGAGTGCAACTTCTCTCTGGGAAATTGCCACTTCAGTCTGCAGGAATGCAGTTGAACCAAGTGACAAACAAGAAACATATTTTTTTCAAAGAATGAGAGGAAACAATGAAACAAAAAGTGGCTCTGTTGATGCCACAAAAAAGCCTTCTGAAGCTGAAAAAGAACAGCCTGCGAAACTTTTCCCAGCTACTGAAAAAGAAAAAGACACCCAAAAAGAAATACAAGATCTTTTCCAGCTCTTGGGGTCTGTTTTAACCCGAGCGGATGTCCAAGCTTTAAAAAAAGGAGAATACTCTGAAAATGACCTGGAAAATATGCTCATGAAAGGAAGGATGGATTCCCAAGATCTTCGTAGAACGACAGAATCTCCTGTAATCCATGAAAAACAAGAAGACGAAGTGAAGAAATATTCACAAAATGCTAACAATTTCGCTCTTTCTATTCCTAATAATCCTAAGGAAAAAGTCAAACCTATGCGGACGCCCAAAAGAAGACTTGAAAATAAGAAGAAAAACAGGAGGTGACCAGAAGAGGCAAAAGAAAATACGCTCTGTCTTGTTGTAAAAAAAAAAAAATTAGCCTCAAGAATTGTAACAATGAAGCTAAGACTGATTATGTTGGCGCCACAAAGCAACCTTCCCAAGCTAAAAAAGAAGAGCTTTCTAAGCTTATGAGAGCTAATTGCTCCTTCTAATCTTAATGGGGCCTAAAGAACTAGATGCAATATGCTAAGGTCAAATGGATTCTACTAGATTATAAGTTCGTTAAGTTAGATAAGTTAGTTAGTTTGCTAGGTTCAGTTAGGTTAGTTAGTTAGGTTAAGTTAGGTTAAGTTAGTTAGGCTAGTTAGTAAGATAAGTTAGCTAGTTAGATACGTTAGCTAGGTTAAGTTAGTTAGATTAGTTTGTTTAATTTTCTACAACTGTTTGCTTTATTATACCTGCAGCTATGGACTTAGTTGTTCCTGTATATTGTACTTACAGTTGTTGGCTTAGTTGTCTGCAGCTAATTGGTTTTTTGCACCTGCAGCTGTTGGCTTTGTTGTTCCTTCAACTGTTGGCTTAGTTGTCTAAAGCTGTTTGCTTTATTGTACCTTTAGCTGTTGGCTTAGTTGTTTGCAGTTGTTGGCTTAGTTGTCTGCAGCTGTTTACTTTATTGTACCTGCAGCTTGAATGTGTTTTTTTTAATAAGGTTCATAACTTCCCGGGAGATAGTTACCCTTCCGAAATTTCAGCTTTACATTAACCCTAGACACTACTAGATGGTGATCTTTACTTATAACATTAATAACAGCACTCCTATATGTCCTAGTATCTTGTATTGATCCTGCAAGTCTTCGGTTTACTATAACATAATCAATCAGGTTTGCTGTCTTACCATCACGTGAATACCATGTCAACTTATGGGCCATTTTATGACCAAACACCGTCTTTGCTATAACTAGATTGTTATACCTACAAAATTGGAAAAGTCTGTAGCCATTACTGTTTTCTTTTCCTACACCAAATATACCTAGGCTAGGTTACCATCTATCCCTATTTCTGCCGACCTGGGCGTTAAAATCTTTTAGACAAAAAAAAATATATTTCTACCTGGGACCCTGTCTATTTGCTCCTGTAACTGTAATTAAAAGTCATCTGAGTTATTAGTATCTCAGTCAGTCAGTTCAACAGCGGCCTATACTATATAACTCATACCATAAACTTTTTAGTCATAAAATGAGCCATTATTATTCTATCATTTATACCTTCACAGCCTAAACAAGACTTAGCAGCTTTCATAGTCATCATGAGCCCTACTCCCTATCTATATACCCCATCCTTCCTGCCTGAGTAAACAAATTCTATATCACCTAATTTCATTCTTTCTACCCCTGGGATATGAGTTTCTGAAACTCCTAATAAGTCCAATTCTAATCGTCAGAATTCGTCTGTCAAAATATTGATACGATAGTCATTTTTTTAACCCCTTAACATTCCCAGTTCCAATGTTCATGTTCTTTAGATCATTTGAAATTATTTTGGTCTCAGGAAAAGCAATGATCCCAGATATCAGTGCAAGAAGGGGATCAACATATCTTCTCAAGTCTACATTGAACCGGACAGCAAGAAGTCCCTGGGACCTCCAGTATCAATGGAGGCTTTGTGAAATCCTGAGCCCACCTTGGTCAAAACCTGGTTTTCAGTACTTGGCAATACTCTTCTATCAACAAGAGTCGAAATCCTACACAGACAGTCACAAGCCTATTGCCTCTGACTCATTATATATTCATGCCTTAGAATATTATGCTACTACGGGGAGGAAACCCATAGTAGATAAATCAGCATGGAAGAGGTTTTTCAGCCCGAAAACTTCCGTCAAAACCGACCAAGCCCAGAAGAATTATTCTAAAATCAAAATCACATGCAAATGCTGTATAGTTTTCTAAGCTATAATTTCCTCAAGGGGTGCCACTCTTCAAGTAGGAATAGAGTTGACCGCAAGGTCCCCAGTATTGCAGGTACCACGAAAGGGTCGAGAAAGCCCTTTGCAGAGGCTGTTGTCCATAGATCTGAATCTTAAGCCCTGCTGTAGTTGTCCTCCTTTAGAGGATCCTCCAACAATGGTGTTCTGCGCCACCATGCAATTTAACCCATTACTTGAACGTGTGGACACGCTGGTGGACCCTGTTAAGTGTAAATTTGAGCGGGCTTCTTCCTCCTCCTCCTGTATTTATGGCCCTCGGCGAAGGTGCCCCAGTTTTTATTATGGGCCCCAGGGACAAGGTGGTACCCTAAATATCTGTGTGGAAATCCCCTACATATCTGTTGGGCTTTCCCCTATCGCCACCTTGGGATACGCTGAGTGGCCTGGAGGAGGCCCCTAAAGAGCAGTAGACTCATAAAGCTATTTTTTTCTTTTCTTTTTTTGACATTTAATGGGCAAGCAGCAGGCAGAACAACCAATTCTTGTATACTATGCTGTAGAAACAGTATTCTAACGCTCTCATTGGATTATTAGGTTTTCATTGTGTGTTTAGAACGTCCTCCGACAATGTGGATAACAAAATTATTATTTATACCACTTCCCTTGACTATCCGGATATAAGCCTCTCAACCCCCCCTCACCCAATAAAAATGATGGAGATTCACCCCTGGTATTTTTGAAAACCTCGAAGAATCGGAACTGAAAACTAATAATTCCAGGTTTTTAATATAAATTAAATAGGAACAGGGGCGTAATTTGCTAAGGAGCAGAGGGTAACTATCCCCTCCAGACCAAAGTTGGCCCCATCCACAGACCTGAGATTGTCCCCCCCCCCAGCTGAAATTTAGTTTCTGCAAAAAATCTTGTCAAAACTAAGATAAGCCTGCATAATTCAAGCATCCAGAGAAATAGGTCAGTGTTTTAGTATATCTTTGCCTTTTTGGTAATATATGGATGATTTTTCAGTTTTCACTGTCATTTCATTTGACTTGGAAAAATTGGCTCAAACTTAGCCCCCCCCCCCCCCAGGATTTTGACAAAATTACGCCACTGAATAGGACAACTGAAGAGTGGTGAATTCTCAAGTAGCTCGGTGTTCATGTCGATATTCTTGAAAATCACCTGTAGTCGGTCTTATTAGGCAGCTTCGCTTTCCATTGAAAATCAACAATAAACAGTTATTTGTCCTTCATATTAAGCTGAGAAGTATAGAATTTTGAGAGAGAGTTGAAAATACTATACAAGTTTTTTAGAAGTTTTTTTCCCAAAATCTACATGCTTGAACTTAGCAAAAGACGCGGCTTGTCGTGAATGACTAACTTAAACAAATATGATTACTAGAGACATCTAAAGTTGAAATTTATGATGCTTTTTATTTTTTCAGATGGTAATTGTAGAAGCAAAATTTAAATAGGCAGGGAAATGGTAAGGAAATACTCTTTATTTTTAATTTGGCATCTATAACCAAAGCTACCACTAGCCGGTGGACTCGACTGCCATGAAATTGGCCTAGATCAGGCTGTAATTTATATAATGTTGCGGACTATTCTTAGGTTATGAAATATGGGCCTAAAATGCGAGTTTCCTTTGGCTATTTTTTCTATTTCCATCCTTTTGACAGTTGTCTTTCACATTTTAATTTACCTCTTTCCTGAAACTTAAGTATCCAGGAACAACACCTAAGCTAAAATAACAATAAATTTACAGAGGTTTTTAACTTCTCAAGAGAACCTGCTAAACCAACAAAAGAAGTAGGTTCCTTATTACCCTAGATTCCTTATAGATTCCTTATTACCTTTAAGGATTAGATTGCAGATTGGAGCAATCAAAGTATTTTTCCTTTTATTTATTAATTAAAAAAAAATGGAGTAAACCATAGCCTAGGCTTGTTGGTTAATATTTGGCAGTTCATAGGCTATTATTGACTTACAAATAAAGTGAACATACCACTCAATGCCTTTTTTATGCTCTTTACAAATATAATAATTGCTTCTATTGGAAATTCAAATTTACCCCCCCCCCTCCTAATGTGCAAATATATACCATGAATTGTCTATGGCAAAGTTTCAAATTGCAAAATTCAGTGCTATTTTTGTTGATAGTATATGAAAAACTTAAAACAGTAGGAAAACATTTTATATTTGATTTACCTAATTAGCCTAATGAGGTTTGAATTGTTATAAATAAATATTTTTGGAATATGTTACTCTTAAACAACTTATTTATAGACTAGTTATATATTTTTAACCACTTTTCAGTAACTTAGCTACTGTTGATAACTTCTTTGTGTGGTTACAATTCAGGGTGTATATTTGCACATTAGGCAGGTGGGGGTGGGTAAATTTGAATTTCCAATAGAAATGATTATTATATTTGTAAAGAGCATAAGAGAAGGCATCAAGTGGTATGTTCACTTTATTCTTAAGTCAATAATATGAACTGCCAAAAATGTACCAGCTTGTCTAGTTATAAGCTTCACAGTAAACAAAACAAAAAGCATCAAAACAAGAGACAATATACAAGAACTGAACCCCTAGGTATTGATTAATAAACTTGTTAGGCTGAACACATTACAAAAAGATAAGCAAATACACCAGAGTGCACAAAGAGACAAACTATTTTGGTAAATTTCTAGGTGGCACTATAATTTAGCTAGGATGAAAGTGAAAACATCATTTGATGCTTTTTATGCTCTTTTATAATTCAATAATCACTTCTGTTGCAAATTGCATCTTGAGCCCTTAAAGGGGCCCCAAAGGTATTTCATTTTTGTAACCACACAAAGAAGTTATCAATGCTAGTTAAATTGTTAAAAAGTGGCAAAAAACATATCACTAGTTTATAAATAAGTTGTTCAAGAGTAATATATTCCAAAAATACTTATTTATAACAATTCAAATCTCATTTATTAGGCAACTCAAATATAAACCATTTTCCTACTGTTTCAAGTTTTTCAAATGCTGTCAACAAAAATAGCACTGAATTTTGCAATTCAAAACTTTGCTGTTGACAATTCAAGGTATATTCCAATTCAGGGTATATATTTCCACATTAAGGGGGTTGGGGAGGGGGGGGGGGGGGGTAAAGTTCATGGTATATTTGCAGTGGGCCATATAATTTAGCTAGGATGAAAGTGAAAACATCATTTGATGCTTTTTTATGCTCTTTTATAATTCATACAAAATACCTTGGGGACCCCTTTAAGGGCTCAAGATGCAGTTTGCAACAGAAGCAATTATTGAATTATGAAAAAGCATAAAACAAGGCATCAAATGATGTTTTCATTTTTGTCCTAGCTAAATTATAGTGCCACTTAGAAATTTACCCTATTTTTAGGGGTACTGAGTAAAACAAATCATACAAATGCTATGGTTCTATATACTGCCCTTCATAAAAAGAGGTTCCAATCAAAAGCTCTGTTAAAAGCTGTAACATTATTTGGAAAAATTCTAGTTTAGCTACTTTTTGCTATCAGGGAAAAGGGTTAGGTTAGGAAACTGAAACTTTCAGTAATGAAACTAGGGTTAAAAACATAATCTGTGAAGGTATTGCCAAGCTTCCATGTTAACCCTCTTCTGATTTCTAAGTCTTATAAATTTGCCTACTTGACAGACCTACCTATTGAAATTTTGACAAGGCAACATTTTATATTAATTTTTAGTTATCATTTTCTTTAGTTTTAGTTCTAAAAATGCAATTCCTGCTATTTAAGTAGAATTTTAAGCCATATCAAATGTTTTTTTCTTCTAAATTTAGGAAATGTATTTATAGGTTTTTGAAACATCATAAATTAGGATTGAGCAAAGTTGTGAAGCTGAAAAGAGTTTTCTTATAATTCATTTAAGCAGAAAGCCTGTTTTGTAAGGTTTCACTTCCATAACACAAGAATTTTTAAAGGCTATCAAAGGTCAATGCCCTCTAGAGGGAGATGGAGTAGAGGTGGGTACTTCAAAATACCTTCCCTGGCCATACTTTGATGGGGACAGGGATGGGTCCATACAGACATGGGTCAGGGATGGGTCCTTTCAGGGATAGATTGGTAGACCCATTCCTGCAAGTTTTACTTTCCTAACCTTACCCCTTTCCAAGATAGCAATTAGTAGCTAAACTAAAATTTGACCCATTATTTCTTGAAACAAAATGAACTAGTAAAATGTTTCATGATCTAACAGAGCAATTTATGAAAGAACCCTGTCCAACCTTTCTTAAAACCCTTTTCTGAAACAATATTAAAGGATTCTGCTGTGTGGGTGAATAATGGCTAAATTGACAGAAATCACTAAAAGATAATTTATCAACACCTTTAATAATTTGAAATGCATTAATTAAGTTTAATCCATCCATGGGCACCCATAAGGGGGGGGGGGCGCTAGCTCCCCCTGGCTGAATGACAATGTCATATATTTGTATTAATTTTAAAAACTTTTTCCACAGAATAAGTTTTCAAAGAAAAGTAAAGAGCTCTATTAAGGCAGAAATAAAGTCAAATAATCTTCCAAGTGTAAAACTACCACAATTCACTATCAAGAATTAAATGAAACTCAAAACAAACAGAAAATACAATAAATGACCAAGTCAAACTCAAAACGAGCAAAAATTAACATTACTAGGGTTGATAACCAATAACCCCCATGCCTTCTGAAAACCAGAATATAACTTAGGCTTTACTGAAAAAAAAAATGACCATGGATTGTCAGTTTAATATACTTATACTGATATTTATTCCTTAAAATAAAAAAAGTGAGTAAAAAAAGTTTTTTACTTATTTAAGTAAAAGAAAGTGAAAACATTTAAACATTTTTTGTTTGTAGTAAAGCACAAATTATGTTCTGGTCTTGAAAAGGCATGGGAGCTATCAGCCCTACTAATGTTAATTTTTGCTCGTTTGAGTTTGACTTGGCTATTTATTTTAATTTCTGTTCATTTTGAGTCTCATTTATTTATTGATAGTGATTTGTGGTAGTTTTATGCTTGGGTGATTACTTGACTTTATTTCTGCCCATTTTTGGCTTAATGGAACTCTTTACTTTTCTTTGAAAAACTTGTTTTATGGAAAAAGTTTTTTTAGATTAATTTCTGCTCATTTTTTATTGACAAAGTCATTTTGATGAAAAAAATAATATTTTATATCTTTTCGTTTTTTTCTACAAGAATCCATGATTTGGCTTGCTATTTGTATGTTGGGAGAAACTTTTTCAACAAATTTTAATCCTGACAAAAATAGTTTTTTTTAATTTTATTTTATACCTCCTCAAGTTCACCTGAAAAAAATAAAACTTAACATCATTCCCAAAAGATTCTATCTATGCTCTTTGACAACCTAGATATACTTACAATATACCTATTTATTTAAAATGTAAGAGCAGAAGTAGTAATATTAGTCACCCCAAAAGCTTCAATTTCGTACCCCCAGTTGTTCTTGATATATTGTTGAAGTGTCTTATTGGCAACCACAAACACAATGCCTTTTGATTTAGTTTTAAAGTAGCATTTAGTTTTATAGCATAATGGGCCAATTGCATAATTGTGGGGGTTTGACATGCCCAATATCCCTAAAGACATAGTTGCTGGAATGTTCTACTATGCTGAACAAAATAGTTGTCTCAAAATTTTGACTAGAATTGTTTGGGAAATAAATCAACTTGAGAGACAGGCTGATTGCCCTCCAATCTCTTTTTACTCTTAGAAAAGACTCTAGAACTTTTAATTTTGAATTGAATTAGCTTCTTTAAATGTTTCAATGATATTTCTAGCTATTATAGAGTGGTGCTGCCTATGATATTGCTTATATGCCCTTTTGAAGTTCTGCATGTATCCAGTTTTTTTGTTTAATTGGAATGCCCCCTAAACACTTCCTAGAAGTTTCACCTTTACTAAAAGTATACACATAGTGCCTTCTGGCTAGTTAAAAATCCCCCCAACTTACTCTTAAAGATCTAACTTAATAATTTAAGTTGTTCTTGAGATATTGCTTTGTCACCTTTTTGAAAGTCCACATGCTCATAGTTTCTTTTGATTTAGTTTAATGTCTGCCTAAATATTTATTGTATTTGATTACTGAAGACATTGTTATATTCTCTTTGGTCTACTGGCTGCAAAATGATTATCTCATAATTTTGATCGAATGTGTTTGGAGAAAAGAGAATATCAGGGAGGGGGGGGGGGCTATTTTCTCCATCACGCTTGACTCTTAGTGTTGACGTAGTCTTGATGCTTGACTCTTGAAAATAGAACTAGAACTATGCATTTACAATCAAATGAGCCTTCTCTAAAGTTCACAAGACCACCTCTTCATAAAAACTTTAGATCCCCTTGGGGCATAACTTAAAACCCTTACTCCCATACTCTGGGGGGTCTTTGGACCCCCCAGAGTATGGGGGTAGTGAGATCTTGGGAATATTTTTGAACAAATGGCTATCTTAAAATTTCTAGCGAATGCATTTGGGGAAAATATGACGTGGGAGGGAATAACTGCCCTATGATAAATTTGATTCTTAAAAATGGCTCTTCAACTTCTGATTTCCAATCGAATGAGCCCCCTCCAAAGTATATACAACACACTGTTTCCATAAAATCCTTAAATGCCCTCAGGGCATACCTTACAACTCTTGCCCTGAGGACTCTGAGGGGGTTCTCATCCTCAAAGACATAATTTCTGGACTTTTAAACTATGTCAAACAAAATAACTATCTTGAAATTTTGACTGGAAGTGTTTGGGGAAATGGTGGGCATGGGAGGGGGGGGCGATGGTTGCCCTCCGATCAAGTTTGACTATTAAACAGGGCACTGACCCTTTCAATTACCAACTGACTGAGCCCTTTCCAAAGTTTCTACAACAACAAATGGTCATTTTAAAATTCCTATCAGATACGTTTTGGGAAAATACTACGTGTGTGTGTGGGGGAGGGGTATTTGCCTTCTGATCACTTTGACTCTTAAAAAGAGCACTATAGCTTCTGATTACCAATCCTATGAGCTCTCTTTGAAGTTTATATGACCACCATTTCTATAAAAACCTTATATGCCGCCAGGGCGTAACTTACAGCCCTTCCCCTGAGGGCTATATGGGGGGGGGGGTTCCTCAAAGACATAACTTCTTCACCTTTTAACTACACTGAACAAAATGGCTATCTCAAAAATTATGATAGAATGTGTTTGGGGAAATGATTGGTGTATGGGGGGGGGGGGGGTGTGGTTGACCTCCAATCATTTTTGGCTGTTAAAAAGGCCAGTAGAACTTCTGATCACCAATCAAATGAGGCCCCTCTGAGGTTTATATGACCATCCTTTCTATAACACATTATATCCCCCAGGGCATAACTTACAACCCTTTCTCTGAGGGTTGTGGGAGGGGGGGTGTTGTCATTCCCAAAGTTATAATTTCCACACCTTTAAACTACGCTGAACAAAATGGCTATGGTATCTCAAAATTTTGATCGGGTGTGTTTGGGGAAGTGATTGACGTGGGACAGGGGGAGTTGGTTGCCCTCCATGAGTTCTTTTTGAACTTCCTATAACATTTCTTTGTATAAGAAGTGCCCTGGTCTAAAAAACAAAAATATCATAGGCGCTGCCTATGATATTTTGTCTTGAGATGTCAATTATACAGCACTGGAAGTGCCGATTAGACCAGGTAAGCCCCCCCCTAAAATTCAGCCTATGGGCGCCCATGAATCCATCCCTCCTGAATTAAAAAGATGGTAGACTCAAACACCTTACTCTATACTGATGAGGCAAGCACTCAAAATAAGGAACAAATTTTGATGCCAGTTTTTGTACTTTTCAGTAAGCCATGAATAAGATTTTCCTGTTGAATACCACACAGATGGGCAATACATTATTCAACTATTGGTCATGCCAGTGTCTTATACAGTTTAGTAAAGCTTTGCAGATTAAACCTTCTTTTGATACAAAGCAAACTGTAATTGGCTTTGCATGATACACCTAATACTTGTCTATCAAACCTCAATTGATTATCAAAAACAATACCAAGGTCCCTAATGGAATCTACAAAGCATATTACAACTTCACCACTAGAATACTGGAACAGAACTCTGCTCAGTAGATAATTTGCAATGAGACATTTCCCCTGATTAATAGTCATTGAATTTAAATAGCCAATGCATTTAAATCATCCTGTAGAAGAGCAGCATCATCTGGGGAAGATACACCCTTGTAATGCTTTATATCATCTGCAAACATTTTGATTTTACTATGTTGAATTACCTGTGGCAAATCATTTATAAATCATAGGTAGCGCAATAGTAAAGAACGCTGCCTAAGTAAAGAACAATGTTGGCACAATGTATTATTTATTTATTTCATACCCAGGCACATCGTATCAAAGGAGTTGTCGTAGAAACTTTGAAAAGGGCTCATTCGATTGGAAATTGGAGTAGCTAGTGCCCTTTTTAATAGTTGAAAGTGATTGGAGGGCAACTAGCCCCCCCCCCATGCCCATCATTCCTCCAAACATATCCAATCAAAATTTTGAGATAGCCATTTTGTTCAGCATAGTTGATTTCCAGATAGAAAATATGTTTTGAGGAGGACACTCCCCTACAGCCCTCAGGGCAAGGGTTTTAAGTTCTGCCCTGAGGGCATATAAGAATGATGTTGGCACAATGTATTATTTATTATTTTTTTTTCCTTTAGACCAGGGCACTTCGTATCAAAGAAGTTGTCGTAGAAACTTCGAAAAGGGCTCATTCAATTGGAAATTGGAGTGGTTTGTGCCCTTTTTAATAGTCGAAAGTGATTGGAAGGCAACTAACACCCCTTCCACGCCCACCATTTCCCGAACCACATCCAATCAAAATTTTAAGTTAGCCATTTTGTTCAGCGTAGTTGATTTCCAAATAGAAATTATGTTTTTGAGGAGGACACTCCCCACAGCCTTCAGGGTAAGGGTTGTAAGTTATGCCCTAGGGGCATATAAGGTTTTTATAGAAGGCGTTGTCGTAGAAACTTCAAAAAAGGCTCATTCGATTGGAAATTCAAAGGGCTAGTGCCCTTTTTAATAGTCGAAAGTGATTGGAGGGCAACTAACCCCCCTCTTACGGCCACCTTTTCCCCAAACACATCCAATCAAAATTTTGAGATAGCCATTTTTTTCAACGTAGTTTTAAGCTCTGTAAATTAGGTCGTTGAGGATGACAACCTCCTCACAGCCCTCAGGACAAGGGTTGTAAGTTATGCCCTGGGGGCATATAAGGTTTTTATAGAAGGCGTTGTCGTAGAAACTTCAAAAAGGGCTCATTCGATTAGAAATTGAAATGGCTAGTGCCCTTTTTAATAATCGAAAGTGATTGGAGGGCAACTAACCCCCCTCTTACGCCCACCTTTTCCCCAAACACATCCAATCAAAATTTTAAGATAGCCAATTTGTTCAGCGTAGTTGATTTCCAAATAGAAATTATGTTTTTGAGGAGGACACTCCCCACAGCCTTCAGGGCAAGGGTTGTAAGTTATGCCCTGGGGGCATATAAGGTTTTTATAGAAGGCGTTGTCGTAGAAACTTCAAAAAAGGCTCATTCGATTGGAAATTCAAAGGACTAGTGCCCTTTTTAATAGTCGAAAGTGATTGGAGGGCAACTAACCCCCCTCTTACGCCCACCTTTTCCCCAAACACATCCAATCAAAATTTTGAGATAGCCATTTTTTCAACGTAGTTTTAAGCTCTGTAAATTAGGTCGTTGAGGATGACAACCTCCTCACAGCCCTCAGGACAAGGGTTGTAAGTTATGCCCTGGGGGCATATAAGGTTTTTATAGAACGCGTTTTCGTAGAAACTTCAAAAAGTGCTCATTCGATTAGAAATTGAAATGGCTAGTGCCCTTTTTAATAGTCGAAAGTGATTGGGAGGCAACTAACACCCCTTCTACGCCCACCATTTCCCGAAACACATCCAATCAAAATTTTAAGATAGCCATGTTGTTCAGCGTAGTTGATTTCCAAATAGAAATAATGTTTTTGAGGAGGACACTCCCCACAGCCTTCAGGGCAAGGGTTGTAAGTTATGCCCTAGGGGCATATAAGGTTTTTATAGAAGGCGTTGTCGTAGAAACTTCAAAAAAGGCTCATTCAATTGGAAATTCAAAGGGCTAGTGCCCTTTTTAATAATCGAAAGTGATTGGAGGGCAACTAACCCCCCTCTTACGCCCACCTTTTCCCCAAACACATCCAATCAAAATTTTGAGATAACCATTTTTTTCAACGTAGTTTGAAGCTCTGTAAATTAGGTCGTTGAGGATGACAACCTCCTCACAGCCCTCAGGACAAGGGTTGTAAGTTATGCCCTGGGGGCATATAAGGTTCTTATAGAACGCGTTGTCGTGGAAACTTCAAAAAGGGCTCATTCGATTAGAAATTGAAATGGCTAGTGCCCTTTTTAATAGTCGAAAGTAATTAGAAGGCAACTAACACCCCTTCCACGCCCACAATTTCCCCAAACACATCCAATCAAAATTTTGAGATAGCCATTTTTTTCCACGCAGTTTAAAGTTCAGGAAGTTATACCTTTGAGCAGGACAATCCCCCCCCCCCCCACATTCTTCAGGGCAAGGGTTATAAATTATGCCCTGGGGGCATATAAGTTTTTATTGAAATCTTTGTTGTAGAAACTTGAAAAAGGGCTCCTTCGATTGGAAATTCAAAGGTCTAGTGCCCTTTTTAATAGTCGAAAGTTATTTGAGGGCAACTAACCCCCCTCTCTCGCCCACCTTTTCCCCAAACACATCCAATCAAAATTTTTAGATAGCCATTTTGTTCAGTGTTGTTGATTTCCAGATATAAATTATGTTTTTGAGGAGGACACTTCCCCACAGCCCACAGGGCAAGGGTTGTAAGTTATGCTCTGGGGGCATATAAGATTTTTATAGAATGCGTTGTTGTAGAAACTTCAAAAAGGGCTCATTCGATTGGAAATTGAAATGGCCAGTGCCCTTTTAAATAGTCGAAAGTGATTGGAAGGCAACTAACACCCCTTCCACGCCCACCATTTCCCCAAACATATCCAATCAAAATATTGAGATAGCCATTTTGTTCCACACAGTTTAAAGTTCAGGAAATTATACCTTTGAGCAGGACACTCCCCCACATTTCAGGGCAATGGTTATAAGTTATGCCCTGGGGGCATATAAGGTTTTTATTGAAATCTTTGTCGTAGAAACTTGAAAAAGGGCTCTTTTGATTGGAAATTCAAAGTGCTAGTGCCCTTTTTAATAGTCGAAAGTGATTTGAGGGCAACTAACCCCCCTCTCACGCCCACCTTTTCCCCAAACACATCCAATCAAAATTTTTAGATAGCCATTTTATTCAACATAGTTGAAAGTTTTGGAAATTAGGTCTTTCAGGATGACAACGCATCCCCCCCCCACAATCCTCAGGGCAGTGGTTGTAAGGTATGCCCTGGGAACATGAAAGATTTTTATAGAAAGCGATGTTGTAAAAACATCAAAAAGGGCTCATTCAATTGAAAATTGAAAGGGCTAGTGCCCTTTTAATAGTCAAAAGTGATTGAAGGGCAACTAACCCCCCTCACACGCCCACCATTTCCCAAAACATCCCATCAAAATTTTGAGATATCCATTTTGTTCAACGTAGTCGAAAGTTCTGGAAATTAGGTCTTTTAGAAGGATAACCCCCTCAGAGCCCTCAGTGCAAGGGTTGTAAGTTATGCCCTGGGGGCATATAAGGTTTATATAGAAATTTGTTGTAAAAATTTCAAAAAGGGCTCATTTGTTTGGAAATTGAAATATCCCTTTTTAATAGTCAAAAGTGAGTGGAGAGTAATTGACCCCCCTCATCCGCCCACCTTTTCCCCAAACACATCCAATCAAAATTTTTAGATAGCCATTTTGTTCAACGTAGTTGAAAGTTTTGAAAATTAGGTCTTTAAGGATGACAACCCCCCAAAGCCCTCAGGGCAAGGGTTTTAAGTTAAGCCCTGGGGGCATACAAAGTTTATGTAGAAAGTTGTTGTAGAGATTTCAAAAAGGGCTCATTTGATTGGAAATTGAAATTACCCTTTTTAATAGTCGAAAGTGAGTGGAGAGTAATTAACCCCCTCATGCCCACCATTTCTTCAAAAACATTCAATCAAAGTTTAGAGATAGCCATTTTGTTCAACGTAGTTGAAAGTTCTGTAAATTATGTATTTAAGGATGACAAACCCCCCAGAGCCCCAAGGGCAAAGGTTGTAAGTTATGCCCTTGGGGCATATAAGGTTTTTATAGATAGAGTCGTCGTAAAACTTCAAAAGGGGCTCATTCAGTTGGAAATTGAGAGGGCTAGTGCCCTTTTTAATAGTCGAAAGTGATTGGAGGGTAACTAACCCCCTTCTCATGACCACCATTCCTCCAAACACATCCAATCAAAATTTTCCGATAGTCATTTTGTTCAACATAGTAGAAAATTCTGGAAATTAGGTCTTTGAGAACGACACCCCCCGCAGCCCTCAGGGCAAGGGTTGTAAGTTATGTCCTGGGGGCATATAAGATTTTTATTGAAAGTGTTGTCATAGAAACTTCAAAAGAGCTCATTTGATTGGAAATTGAAAGGGCTAGTGCCATTTTTAATAGTTGAACATAGTTGGAGAGCGACTACCTCCCCTCTCACGCCCACCATTTACCCAAACACATTCAATGAAAATTTTGAGATAGCCATTTTGTTTAACATAGTTGAAAGCTCTGGAAATTAGGTCTTAGAGGATGACAACCACCCTAACAGCTCTTAGGGTAAGGGTTGTAATTTATGCCTTGGGGGCATATAAAATGTTTATAGAAAGCGTTGTCGTTTCAAAAAGGGCTCATTCGATTGGAAATCGAAAGGCCTAGTTACCTTTTTAATAGTCGAAAATGATTGGAAGGCTTGACATTTTTATTGTAAAGATTGATGTGGGCATAATGTATTATTTTTGTTGTTGTTGTTGTTTAGACCAGGGCGCTTTGTATCGAGGGAGTTGTCGTGGGAACTTCGAAAAGGGCTCATTCGATTGAAAATAGAAAGGGCTGATACCCTTTTTAATAGTCGAAAGTGATTGGAGGGCAATTAATCCCCCTCCCACGCCCGCCCTCCCATTTGCCCATTATGTTTAAAAACTAAACGTTGCCTTAAGATTAAATCAAAATGCACTGTGTTAATGCTAATTCCCAATAAGGCATCTCAGCAGTATCCCAAGAACGACTGAGGGTATTATGTTCAGAATTTTGGGGCTACTTCTGATCTTAAAATTTAACCAAATCAAAATAGCGTAAGTGTATCCAAGCTATCAAAGAAAGTAAACAGATTTTTTTTGCGAATGGTATCAAGTTTTCCATCTCAGGTCAACTAGAGGAGGTATGAAACTAAATAAAACACTACTATTTTTGTCCAGATTTTTAAAAGGGTGTAAGTTATGAAAAATTGTTAAAAATATTTCTCCAGCCTACAAATAGCAGGCAAAACTATAAAGTCTTAAAAAAAAGAAAAGATTTAAAGCATTATTTTTTTTTCCCTGAAAAGACTATGTCAATATAAAACGAACAGAAATTAATTAAAAAAAAACTTTTTCCACAAAATATGTTTTTCAAAGGAAAGTAAAGAACTCCATTAAACAAAAAATGAGCAAAAATAAAATCAAATAATCTACCAACTACCACAAATCAGCATCAATAAATAAATGAAACCCAAAACGAACAGAAATTACAATAAATAACCGAGTCAAACTCAAAACGAGCAGAAATTAACATAAGATGGGGTCAAAACCCCTATGCCTTCCCAAGGCCAGAACAAAATTTGCACTTTACGGAAAAAAATACAAATGAATGTGCATTGTCAGTTCAATATACATATACTGATATTTAGTAATCAAAATGTTAATATTATTTTATTTATTAAAGTTATAAAAGTAAAAACATTTATATTTTTTTCAGTAAAGTGTAAATTATGTTTTGAGCCCAACTTATGTTAATTTCTGCTAGTTTTGAGTTTGACTCGGTTATTTATTGTAATTTCTATTCGATTTGGGTTTCATTTATTTATCGATGCTGATTTGTGGTAGTTTCACGCTTGGTAGATTATTTGATTGTATTTTTGCTCATTTTTTGTTTAATGCAGTTCTTTAGTTTTTTTTTTGAAAAACTTATTTTGTGGAAAAAGTTTTTTTAATTAATATACAAAACAGAACTGGTCCAAAGCAACTAAAGTGAGGGACTCCACTGAAAATGCTACACTGGTTAGATAAGGCTTCACCAACCCTAACATTCTGTGACCTATGTGTTAGGCAATCTTTAATCCAAGCCAGAGTTCTCAATCCAATCCCAATACTTTTGGGACTTTTTCAACAGTAGAGGTATTGATACCATGTCAAATGCCTTACAAAAATTAATATAAACATAATCAAACTTTTGACCTAAGTCGGCCATCATTTGAAAAATGTTAATTATTTCAATTAGCTGAATACTACAAGGCCTGTTTTTCCTAAAAACCGATGTTGTGCTTTATGCAACAGTTTTTTTTTTCAAAATTGTTTTGGACCCAATCAACAATTACTTTTCCCATAGTGTGAAAAAATGAAGTGTTTGAAATAAGTTGATAATTACTTAAATCTGATTTTAGTCCACCTTATGAATAGTTTTTATATCTGCCCTTTTCTGTACAGCAAGGCATTTACGAGAATCTAAACACAGATTAAAAAGAGAAGCAAGAGGGCTGGCCAAGCTATGATGCTAAGAGCCAATTCATGCATGACAACATTTGAAACACCATTAATATCAGGGGCTTCAAAAGCCTCAGATTGATAAATTGTTTACAGTGTTGTTAGAGAATATGTGCTGATAGATAATCAATAGGCTCCCAGATGAGTTTCCATTCTCTAGAGGACCACTTGTTGTTTCAAAATGTCTACAGAGTGAGCAGGAATTCTATCTTCAATGAGTTCCATTTAGTGACAATCTTTAAGGAAAATAATTGTGTACAGTTCTGGTTACGGTAGCCTGCTTTATAAGTTTCAGCCAATGGATTCTGGTTCTTGAATCAAGACCAACAACGGCAAATAATGCTGAGAGAGTGTTGACCTTCATTAGCTTATAGGTTATAATGGCATTACCTCTTCTTCTACTATACACAAGTGTTGAGCGTTTCAGCTTTGCTAGTCTTGCAGGGTAAGAATTTTAATGTTTTTTTTTAAATACAAGGAGACTAGAGACATTCAAGCTTCAAGCTTGGGTCATGCTAGTCCTTTATATAGATGACTAATGACATTTTGGGAAACATGTGGAAAGGGTGAACTTGATCAGTACCAGAGTTGAACTAGGACCAGCAACAGACTTCTTAGTGTAGTAATGAATTTCCAATTCATTTTCATAATGACACCAAGATCTCATTTATCACTTACAGAAGAGATTAAGTGGCCAGAAAAAAATAAGAACAATAGGACTTTGTTTTTGCCGAAGGGAATAACATGGCACTTGTCAATATTAAATTCCAGAAGCCAAGCCTCAGCCCAATGGCCATACAGTTCAAGATTAATTCAGAATATTCACATGAAAAGGCTGGCGCACGAAGTTTTGAGCCATCAGCATAGAGGTAGGTTACCGAAGATAGTAGCAGGAGCATCATTAACAAAGAGGCTAGATAATGTAGACTCAGTACACTTCCCTGAGGAACTCTGCTCAAAAATTGTTGAGAGGAAGAAAGAATATGGTTAGCCAAACCATCAAAAAGCTGAACATGCTGAGATCACTTGGGAAGAAAATCAAGGATCCAGAGCAGGAATTTCTCTTCAAGCTACACACAGCTTAATTACTTTAATCACCTTAATCCATTTGAGAGCTTTAAGGTCCTCCAGACCTGTAGTGCTCTTGATTTGATGACTCCCAGTCAAACCTCCACTGCTTATTCTCCCACTCCTTGTCAAGTTGGCGTTTGAAAGTCTAAATGCAGAGAGTGCTGACAGTTTAATCCTTTAATTCATTCTGGTGGTATATGACTCTTCTTGAGAAGTACATTTCACTTATTTTTGATCTGGAACTTAACTTTGGGAGCTTCTTTGAGTATCTTCTTGTGTGATGATGGCTAGTACTATGGCTGCCAATGAAGATTGTAGAGCTTTCCTTTTGAAGTTTGTAGGTCAGTACCATAGTGCTATTCATACATCTGTATACAAGAGTAGGTACCTTGAATTACTTGTGAGGATCTCCTATGAAGCTGAGTTTAGGCTTTTCGTGCACTTTATAGCATGCCTTTGAATATTCTAATGAGCTTTACATCTCGCCAATAAGAGGGACCAGCAAGGCATGTGTCAAAATTGAGATGGGATCTAACAAGAGCTTTATGCAGTTTTATGGATATTGTCACCAGTGGTGTATCCAGGATTTTGTTTCGAGGGGGGGGGGGCGTCAGTCTTCCTTTTTATAGCAGTCATGTGAGCAAGAAAATTATCTATTATAGTGCAAGATTTCAGGCGGGGATAGGGGAGGGGGGTAGCTAGGTAAATAAATAAAAAGTACACACTTGTCATGAGTATTTATAGTTGTAGACTTTTTTTTTTGTTTGAGAATGGATGACAAAATTTTGCCAACAAAGTCAGAATTAAAAAAAAAGTTAGAAGCAGTGAGAGTTTCTATTTTGGGCGAGTAGATGTTTTGGAACTGCCACGAAGCGGCAGAATTTAGAAAATATAAAAAAAATAAGTGCATTATTCCTTATATTTGCCTATGGGACCCTTGTTTTAGAGAACCAAATAAATAAAAAAATAATATTATATCAAAGACAATTGCCCAGAATTTGGTTTTGGAGGGGTGGGAACCTCAGTCTACCTATTATAGCAGCCATGAAAGCAAGAAATATATCGATATTAACATTGTTTACAGAGGATGAAGCACAATTAAAGTTTAAAAAACAGAATCAACTGCACTTAGAGAAACGAGCAACGAAAGACGACCTAACCTCTCACAGTAACAGCCGCCGGTCTGTTTTGGCTGCAAAATCGATCAAAAACTTGGTCAGCATCGACCTGGATATCGTGGTTCAGGGTCATGTGAGCTAGTCCGTTCAGACGCTCCTCGCCCGTGGAGCTCGTCAGATAATCGCTTAAGACAGCTAAAGCTCCTCTCAGCAGAAGCAGTAGTCACTGGTAATGTCTGAAAAATTGTCAAAAGCCTTCGAATGCATGGGAAAAATCTTGCATCGCATGACGCAAGAGTCGAAGCAACAGTTGATGGTTTCTCAGACATTCCGAGCCACTTCTGTTTCCAAAGGACTAACTCACATTCGAGCGCACGTCTACCCCCGGTAAATTTCTCGTAAACAGCAGCAGCGTTCACAAATTCATTAATATTTAATGAATCGCTGTTAGCTGGCAAAATCCTTCCGATTTTGAAAGATGCCTCCTGATGGCGCAAAAATCTTTGATCAAGTTCTTCAATAAGTGAAGCAAAGTAAGGTTCGAACAATGACTCGCGATAAAAAAAACCTTGATGGACTCATTATCGTTGATGGACTTTCGGCGGATAGACCTTGGAACAGCCGGAGCCACATTTACCTCTTGTGCAAGCTCATAGGCTTTCTGAAAAATTGTTTCAAAAGCATTTTGTTTTGACTGCAGTAAAGTATCAGAACATAGCTTAATATGCCGACAGCACTCAACTAAGTCTAAATCTTTTGCTTGCAGCGCCTTAGAGACAGAGATCATTATGGCACTTACAAACTCTAGCATAGCCATCGTGAACATAAAACTAAATTCGGTTGCTGCTGAAACCAACGCCTTCGCTTTTGAAATAACTTCCGCATCGCACCGTATGCTACCAACTATTTCCTCAAGTACGGAAATAATCGCACAATACAAAGACATAAAAAGTAAAATGCAATCGTGACGCTCCAATCATCTCGTTTCGCACAACTTCACAAGCTTTCTCACAGGAATATCGGGACAAACGACAGCGACCGCTTCTACAACCATATTCGTTCTTTTTGGTGAGGATGATAAAAATGATATAATCTGCGGTATAGTAGCAAAGGTTGACCTAACAAGTCCTACCCTACTAGTTTCACATAAAGCCAAATTTAAGCTGTGCGGTGCACAGTGGGTGTAGATCCCATGCGGATTTTTTTTCCTAATTTCTGCCTGTGCACCAGAATAGCAGCCTGACATGTTGCTGGCCCCTTCAAAACCAACCCCCACAAATTTCTCCATTTTAAGCCGAACGCAATGCATTGGCCGATGATTTGTTCCGCTACCGCAGAGCCGGTGAGATATCCGCAAACAGAAAACCCGAGAAACCGCTCTTCAAGTAAAGCACGAGTTTCATTGTAGTATATGACTACAAGAAATAACTGTTCCTTATTGGAAATGTCTGTAGTCTCGTCTGCAAGGATTGAAAATGCTACTGAACTATTTAGATCACTCACAATGCTTGGCACAATAATGGACGCGACACAATCGATCAGGTCGTTTTGAGTGATGGGAGATATATACTGCGCATGTTTTGCGCCATTTTCGAAGTGTTCTTTTAGACATTGCTCTCCACTCTCTACCATTAAACGCAAAACACCACGAAAAATGCCTTCATTTACGTTAGTTTTGTCGCATAGTTTACTCTCCTCTCTGTGTCCTCACAGAGGTAACTCATGCCACCCGCAAAAAAGGACCTCGCGCAGAATTGGTGTTAGAATTTCGCGATTTTTCTTCTTTATTTCAGTCTCTGCACTCGATATAGCAGACACAATGCTCCTAGTTCGTTTTTCATAAACGGAGACATCTTTCGGCGCTAATCATTGAATCAAGATGGTAACGAGAGTTCTGATGCGCCCGCATGTCTGAAGGGAAATCCTTGAGTCCTGTGTATGGTTTCAAGACTAGAGAGCCTTGAACCTGATGGCTACCCTTCCCAGCAGCTTGACAAGCGAATAAAACGCATTTTGCAGAAAAGACACCCATGCACGATGGACTGAAGACCAACCATTCTGGGAAAGTTTGTAACCAAGAGTACTGAAAGGATCGAACTTTTGTTTTTCCCTTTTTGATAAATGCTTTCGAATGAAATGGAAAGTTCTGGTTCGGCTTGAAGTGACTAGTTAAAAGATTGTTTTTTTCTTCGTCTGAAAGCTTTTTGAGTTGATCTGATTTTCCGGCATACAAGCCGATATCGAACTTTGAAAGAACACGGGACAAGACTACAGAATCCTGTTCAGTTGGCTGGTGAAATTCGGTCATATCTGAGCCCTTCAAGCAAGAAGCATCCACACCGCTCATGACATAGTCAATACTACTAGAAGCAGAGGTACTACTGCCATCGCCAAAATCCAAGTCTAAAATAAAATAGACGAAATGAAGGGACGAAAAGAAATAAGCAAAAAGTAAAAAACCAGAATAAAAGATAGTGTGAATTACAAATTATTATATAAATCATAATTAATCATAATTCTATTAAATATCTTGGTCTTTAATGGACAGGAAATAAAAAACACAGGGCTATCAATTCAGCTTTAGATCCAAAGCTTCTTGGAAAAACATACAAAAAAGGTAGCAAATATTAGTTGCTTATTTTTGGCAAACCCTATATTTTCTTAAAGCAGGACTGAAGATATTATCTATATTTTAAAGTTAGATTTCCATTTTCTACATTATGATATTCTTCAAAACCGAAACGCGTGAATTATTGTGCTAGTCCGAGTTTCTGAGTTTTGGGTTAAACATTTTTTACGCGTGACACAAGACCCAGGTCAACAAGCGGGCCAAATTTCAATCCTTCAAAACATGGGATCTAGAGAAAAAATCTAGTAATGTGGAAACGCGGCGTTTTCCGCACGATTGCCTATTCAGCAAAAGATCTTAATATGTCCAGTCATTCTGAAGATGTCTATTTTATACGATCTATATACTTTTCAAACTGAAATACTCTGGATATTGTTGAATTCGCATGAAAAAATGTGTGATCACTTCTACACGGAAGTGCTAGTTGGAGCATCATGTATTGTGACCTTAACAGTAAAGTGCCAAGAAAATGCTCTCTACCCGACTGTTCCAAGGCTTCAAGGATTGCCCTTGACTCGTTAAAAGACTCATTTTATCACTTATCTCGCTTTTCCTGGACACAAATCAATTTTGGCAATTAAATCATAATCAGAACATTTTTTCTCCCGATTTTACTAATGGTCGCAAAAACTCGTTTTCCTCGTAAAACTCGTTTAACTCGTAAAAAAAAACAATTAACTTTTGTTAATTAAATGATTTGCGTACATGACTTGTTTGGTAGGTCAAAGTTTTCTCACCCCTCCTCAAAAGTATTGAATTTTAGAGACACGGCTAAAAATTCTGGAACGGCTCTAAATGATCAATTCACACGGTAAAATTGCCGTGTTTGTGGGATTCTACTTTTTGTTTCTGGAAATACGGGAATATGAAGATATTCCAAAATTAACCAATTGCTCATAGTTACACAAGAAATAGAATATAAAATGAATGAACTAGTAATAATCCTATGTTGGGCTCTAGAAAAAGATTAAGCTTCAAAAAAGTTTGATCCCACCCAAATAATGATCATTTTTACTGTTTCCTTTAATTGATCATAGATAAGAAAAATTCTTACTAGAAGATTTCCAAATCTAGTTTTAGCTTTGGTTGTCTTCAATCTAAATTGGGAATTGCATTTTAATTACAAGTAACACATGCGTGCTTCAAAACCCACTAAATACAAACTATCGTCAGAATAGTAGTAAACTCCTTACCGGGATTGCTGGTTTTTGCAAGCTTTAAGAAATGCTTAATGCTGGTCTGGTGTCGCTTCATTTTCTTTCTTCCCTCTCACGTGACCTTTCCGTTTCATGCATAGCTTACACTGGAAATATAGCAGTGTTTGAATGAACTATCGCCTCTTAGTCCGATTCCTTATCGCAATTCATTCATTGCAGAGAAGGTAGTGCTTATAGCTGCGGGGTTTAAATAGTGAAAAAAATTTCTTGACATCTTGTTTGATTACAGGAGGCGATTGCACGTTTGATGATAAAATAATGATATAAGCTTGCCGGAGAAATGGATAGCCATTTAACAAGAAATGAAAAAAGGAACGGGTGTTTCAAATAACTTAAAAGCGTGAATATTTCGGAACTTACTATATTGGCAGTTAAAAAAAAGAAGAAAAGAAATTTCGGGGGGGGGGCGCTCCCCCCCCTAGATATGCTACTGATTGTCACCTCTTGGCTATTGCTGGTCTGTTTCAATTGGCCAAGGATGAAATTTGCTTGGGAAACAACATGCTGAACTTGACTATGGAACCTCAACTTATTGTCAACAATGACACCAGCGTCCTTTCTTCTTCTCTATTCTCTAGATGCCTCCTGACTTTAGTAATGGGACTAAAAGCTGATTAGGTAGCCATTGGGTTGTTGTGTCCAAGGTGTAAAATACAGCATTTGGTTGTATTGAACTACAAGTCATTTGTGACAAACTTTGTCAAAACTTATACAAAAGTCAACCAGAATCATGTCAGCAGGTACCTCTGCATCAAGTAACTTAGTGATGTAGTGATATAATTTTAAGAGATTGGTATCAACTGATCTTCCAAAACAAAACAATCCTGTGAGCTGTGGAAGAGATTATTTGCTTCAAGATGGTGAATAACTGCAGGATTTAGTATTCTTTCAAGAACTTTTAACTACTGCTGATGTCATGCTTATTGGTCAATAGTTTTCAGCAAGTTCCTTTATACCCTTCTTAAATATAGGAACGATATATACAATTTTCCAGGCCAATAATCTGTAAAAACTGAATGATCAGTTGAATAGCAAGGAAAGTTGCCAAGGCAAGACTGCTTGATATTCCTGCAGGATATGATGATGAATTCAGTCAGGACCAAAAGATTTATTAGTTTTAAGAGTTACAACTTGGAACCATTGAGCCTGTAATTAAAATTAGTTCCATCTCAAGCAATACATCATATGCAGGAGAAGGGGCGAAATAGTACCAAAATCAGAAGAGACAAAAAAAGATAAGATTTGTAACTATCTGTTTATTAAAATAGCCATTGCTAGCTAACTACCATATCTCAAGCACTCATATTGATATTTTTGTCATCAGGTCTAGATTACTTGTAAAGCAAAAAGTAGGTAGAAAACTAATAAATATTCCATCCAATTCAATATTCAGTATTTTTTCCAAATACCATAATAACTGTTGTTGCAATTGTGCTTTATCCCCATGCCCCTCCACTATTAGGCCAGATATAACTTAGCCATGAGCTAAATACAACAGTTCACTGAATTTTCTTCCAAACTGGCTTTATTTGGCATTGTAAATCTACCAAATAATAAACAAAAATGGAAAATCCCACAAAATCAGCAAAACCTTGTATGTAACCTAGGGCAATATTTGGTCCATTAGAGAGGGAGGAATGCTTGAACACATTTTTAATAGAAGTGATTATTGTATTTGGAAACATTAATGAAAAGTGTACTATCTGATTTCTGTCCTGTAATTGATCTCAGCCTATTGGCAATTTTGTGAGGTTTTTAGCTATTACCTGTAGGTGGTTTGAATGAAAGCATTTGGATAAAAAAATTGATGGACATTTTGTTTCAATAGAAAAAGTCATTTTTCAAAATTCCCAGAACGTACAATTTTCAGTCTTTCATAAGTTTTAGCAGACTGGAAATTAAAATTTAGTTAAGGTTAGAACCATTTTTTCATGTGCCACTAACTGGGACATTGTCTTCTCAAAAAAGCACTCAAATGTCAGACAGTAATGTCTAAAGGATTTACTTGGACTTAGTTTCTCTTACGCCTAGAGGTGCCTATGTTAGCTATTATAATTTGCCATAAGAGGCTTAACACCAGAGTTACCTCATTGACTGTGGAACTCTTTCCTTGCTAACTCTGCCTCCCTCTCTAGCAATCTTCCAGGGATTATTTTTGGTCTTCCTGACCTGCAAAGATTACAGGATGTTGTACGTCCCCTGATGTTTGTATTATAAGGGATGAAAAATATCAAAAGGTAGCCTTTGATCCCCCTTGTATACTATATGACCCCAAAGCAGTACATCCATTTCTACTTTTGTATGTCATTAAGAATTGAGCTATGATTGATCAGATAAAAGATTTCATGATCCTCATTACCTCTATCCAGTCTGTATTCAGAGGAGACCTTTGGAAATTATTATTGAATGCTGGGGTGATTTCTTCTAATTTAGTATTAATGTTCACCGTGTGGTATCACAGTGGCTTGGTGCTTTGCTGGGTAATACTAGGTCTGGGATTTGAATTCTGTTGCTATAAGGTTGGGCAACAAACTTGCAACCTGTTTTTGTAAAAAGAGACCAAGCAACTGAAATTTCATTTTGATGCCCTCTGTGGCATCAATGGCTATGGAGGATTTTTATATATATGTATATTTTTTTTTGTCCCAATTCATTTATGAGCTTTGACAGTAACTTTAAGAGCTTAATTTATGAACTTGATATCATTGCCAGACGCCTCTCTGTTGGCAAGGGCTTTAGAGTCTCTTTCATTTCACTTAGCAGGAGAGATCCTGCATATACTTAAAGATCAAGTAATGGTTTGTCAGAGATATTTAAAACAATTATAGGAGACATCTGATCTAGTACTTTGTTGAGACTCCTTCCAGTGTTGGGCTATGCCAATTTGCAAAATTTGTGTTGTATATTCTTTACTTTCAACTTCAGTCAAAGACACCTTCAAAGCATCCACGTGCTCCTTTGTTATGGCACATGTAATGCACCTATTTCCTCAATTGACAGTGGTTTCAGCTTGTTAGCCATAGCTTCGTTTGGATACAACTATACTGAGCTTTCAGGTCATCTATACACTCTCTAAAGCAAGTCATTCTATGCTTGCACTTAACAACTAGGATTTTGGCTTTAACTTGATGATGAATGGGTTTTGTTTTTTAAAATATGACACACATTTCATACTGAGGTAAGGGTTGTAAGTTATGCCATGGGGGCATATAAGGTTTTTATAGAAAGTATTTTTGTAGAAACTTCAAAAAGGGCTCATTCGATTGGAAATTGAAAGGGCTAGTTCCCTTTTTAATGGTAGAAAGTGATTGGAGGGCAGCTAACCCCCCTCTCACGCCCACCATTTCCCCAAATACATCCAATCAAAATTTTACAATGGCCATTTTTTTCAAAGTAGTTGAAAGTTCTAGAAATTAGGTCTTTGAGGATGACAACCCCCCCCCCCCCACAGCCCTCAGGGTAAGGTTTTTGTAAGGTATCACTTTGACTGTTAAAATAGCGCTAGAGCGTCTGATTATCAATCCAATGAGCCCCCTCCGAAGTTTATATGACCACGCTTTCTATTAAAACCTTATATTTCCCCAGGGCATAACTTACAACCCTTGCCCTGAGGGCTGGGAGAATTTGTTTTCCTCAAAGACATAATTTCTAGATTTTTCTGATACGTTGAACAGAATGGATATCTCAAAATTTTGATTAGAAGTGTTTGGGGAAATGATGGGCCTTCAACGTTCAACGTATAAAACGAACAGAAATTAATTAAAACAAATTTTTCCACAAAATAGGTTTTTCAAAGAAAAGTAAAGAACTCCATTAAACCAAAAATGAACAAAAAAAAAAGAATTAAATAATTTACCAAGCATACAGCTACCCCAAATCAGTGTCGATAAATAAATGAAACTCAAAAGGAACAGAAATTAATATGAGTAGAGTTCTAAACCACTATGCTTTCTAAAAGCCAGAATATAATTTGTACTTCACTGAAAAAAATTCTTTTAAATATTTTCACGTTTATAACTTTAAGAAATCAAAAATTAATTAAGATTTTACGGAATAAATATCAGCATATGCATATTAAGCTGACAATGCACATTTTTTCCAGTAAATTCATTTGAATTTTTTTTCAGTAAAGTACAAATTATATTCTGGCTTTTAGAAAGTATAGGGGTTTAGAACCCTACTCATATTAATTTCTGCTTGTTTTGAGTTTGACTCTGGTATTTATTTTAATTTCTGTTTGTTTTGGGTTTCATTTATTTATCGATACTGATTTGGGGTAGTTGTATACTTGGTTGATTATTTTTTTTTTTTTTTTGTTCATTTTTGGTTTAATAAGATAAGATAAGATAAGTTTTATTCTTCATTAAATACACATATAATATTACATGTTATTAATCCCTCAAAGGCTCATTGGCCTGTACAAAGAGGGAAGACATATGAATTACATACTCAGAGATAAAAAACAAAAGAAAATTTAAAATGATCACTTACTCACATATGAAGGAGAAGAAAAGAAAATATAGATAAACTGGAAACTATAGAAAAAATTAGAATAAATAAACTAAATTTATTAATTATATTAAATAGACTCACAAAAAAAAAAAAAAAAAAAAAAAAAAAAAAAAAAAAAAAAAAAAAAAAAAAAAAAAAAAAAATTATATTATTATTACTATAAGCGAATCCCTATCGTCGAAACAGAATTATGTGTATTGTCAGGTAAAACCAACATCATAATAGCTGTTACGATATTATTCATAACTCTTATCCAAAATATTAAAAAATCAAAACTTAATCCATGTACAGCCCTTTTAGCTTGTATTTAAAACTATATAAATTCCAATTCAATCAACTCTGCTTATTTCTGAGGCTAGGTAGCAAAATTGAGGTTTATCGGTTAATTCAGTCATAAGGCTTATAATTATTGGACTGTAATAAAATGGTGCGAAAGCAATAAAATTTAACCCGTCTTCATGAATGCTACTCCTTAGTGAACTATACAAGTTTCAGCAATAAATATTGATAGTCATACCTGAGGTCTGGGAGTCATAGCGCAGAGAAGACCACCATAAAACAAAACTAAACATTCAGGGGACATCAACTCCACAAAAAAAAAAAAAAAAAAAAAAAAAAAAATAAATAAAAAAAAAAAATAAAAAAAAATTATTCAGTTTGATTCTTAACTAAATGGTCCTTAAGAATCCTCTTGAAAGTGCCAAACGAGTGGCATTTCTGTACTGAAGAAGGCAGGGAGTTCCAAACCTGATGACAAGCGATGAGGGGATTGAAATCTGACCGCACAGTGGGAGTAGGAGGAATGCAGATATTATGTGACGAACGAAGGTTATATGGAGCTGAATCAGAAATAAACTGAGGAGTTTTTTGAAGAGATTTTGGAAGATTGCCATGAAGCTGATGAAAAACAAAAGAAGCACAAGAAAGAATGTAGATAGACTGTAGATTTAGAAGCGGTCTTGGTGAAGAACAGTTGGTGTCCATAACCAGACGCCGTGTTTTATCATACATGACAGAACATGGAGTTCTTTACTTTTTTTTGAAAAACATATTCTTTGGAAAAAGTTTTTTTTAATTAATTTCTGTTCGTTTTATATTGACAGTCTTTTTCAGGGAGAAAGACTGAGCCTCTTCTAAAGTTAAACTGCCATCACTTCCATTTTTGGTTTAATGGAGTTCTTTACTTTTTTTTTGAAAAACATATTCTTTGGAAAAAGTTTGTTGAATTAATTTCTGTTCGTTTTATATTGACAGTCTTTTTCAGAGAGAAAGACTGAGCCTCTTCTAAAGTTAAACTACCATCACTTCCATAAAAACCTTAAATAGCCCCTGGGCATACCTTACAACCCTTGCCCCTAATCTTTGGGGTTTGTTTCACCCCCAAAAGCCTTGTTATATGATATTTAGAATATATTGAATCGAATTGCTATCTCAAAGTTTCTATTAGATACATTTCGGGACAATACAACGTGTGTGTATGGGGGGGGGGAGGGTTAGCTGCCCTCCGATCACTTTGACTGTTAAAAGAGCACTAGAGCGTCTGATTACCAATCCAATGAGCCCCCTCCGAAGTCTGTATGACCACGCTTTCTTTTAAAACCTTATATTTTCTCAGGGCATAACTTACAACCCTTGCCCTGAGGGCTGGGGGGATTTCTTATCTTCGAAGACGTGATTTCTAGACCTTTCTGATACTTTGAACAGAATGGATATCTCAAAATTTTGATTGGAAGTGTTTGGAGAAATGATGGGCGTGGTGGGGGGCATTTGGGCTCTGATCACTTTCGACTAATAAAAAGACACTAGTCCTCTCAATTTCCAATCGAATGAGCCCCTTTTTAAGCTTTCAAGATAAAAATTTCTGGAAAACCTCATGTGCCCCAAGGGCTTGGCTTGCGACCCTTGTCCTGAGGGCTATGGGAGGAGGGTTGTCATCCTCAAAGACATAATTTCCAGACCTTTCAACCACGTTGAACAAAATGGCCGTATCAAAATGTTGATCGGAAATGTTTGGGGAAATGATGGGTGTTTGGGGGTGGGGTTGATTCTCCCTCCGATTACTTTCGACTATTAAAAAGGGCAATAGCCCTCTCAATTTCCAATCGAATGAGCTCTTTTTGAAGGTTTTACGACAGCGTTTTCTAAAAAAAAAAAATTATATGCTCCCAAGGCATAACTTACGACCTTAGCCCTGAGGGCTGTGGGGAGGGGTATCATACTCAAAAGAATAATTTCCGGACCCTTCAACTACATTCAACGAAATGGCTATCTCAAAATTTTGATTGAATGTAATCAACGAAATGGTGGGCGTGAGAGGGGGGTTAGTAGTCCTCCAATCACTTTCGACTATTAAAAAGGGCACTAGCCCTTTCATTTCGAATTGAATTAGTCTTTTTTTAAGTTTCTATAACAACGCTTTCTACAAAAACCTTATATGTCCCCAGGGTATAACTTACAACCTTTGCCCTGGGTCTGTGGGGGATTTGTCATCTTCAAAGACATAATTTCTGGACCTTTCAACTACGTTGAACAAAATGGCCATCTCAGAATTTTGATTGAATGTGCTCGGGGAAATGGTGGGCGTGAGAAAGGAGTTAGTTACCCTCCAATCACTTTCGACTATTAAAAAGGGCACTAGCCCTTTCAATTTCCAATCGAATGAGCCCTTTTTGAAGTTTCTATAACGACGCTTTCTATAAAAACCCTTATATGCCCCCAGGGCATAATTTACAACCCTTTCTCTGAGGGCTGTGGGGGGGGGCGTATCACCCTTAAAGACCTAATTTCCAGAACTTATAAACTACGTTGAAAAAATGGTCATCGCAAAATTTTGATTGGATGTCTTTGGGGAAATGGTGGGCTTGAGAGGGGGGTTAGCTGCCCTCCAATCACTTTCTACTATTAAAAAGGGCACTAGCCCTTTCAATTTCCAATCGAATGAGCTCTTTTTGAAGCTCCTACGACAACGCTTTCTATAAAAAACCCTTATATACCCCCTGGGCATAACTTACAACCCTTACCCTGAGGGCTGTGGGGGGTTGTCATCCTCAAAGACCCAATTTCCAGAACTTTCAACTATGCTGAACAAAAGGGCTATCTCGAAATTTTGATTAGATGTGTTTGGATAAATGGTGGGCGTGAGAGGGGGGTTAGTTGCCCTACAATCACTTTCGACTATTAAAAAGGGCACTAGCCCTTTCAATTTCCAATTGAATGAGCCCTTTTTGAAGTTTCTACGATGTTTTCTATAAAAACCTTATATGCCCCCAGGGCATAACATACAAAACTTGCCTTGAGGGGGGTGTCATCCTCAAAGACCTATTTTCCAGAACTTCCAACTACGTTGAGCAAAATGGCTATCTCAAAATTTTGATTGGATGTGTTTGGATAAATGGTGGGCGTGAGAGGGGTGTTAGCTTTCCTCCAATCACTTTTGACTATTAAAAAGGGCACTAGTCCTTTAAATTTCCAATTGAAAGAGCCCTTTTTGAACTTGCTACGATAACCCTTTCTATAAAAATCTTATATGCCCCCAGGACATAATTTACAACCTTTGCCCTGAGGGGTTTGCGGGCTTATCATCCTCAAAGACATAATATCCAGAACTTTCAACTGCGTTGAACAAAATGGCTATCTCAAAGTTTTGATTAGATGTTTTGGGAAATGGTGGGTGTGAGAGGGGGTTAGTTGCCCTCCAATCACTTTCGACTATTGAAAAGGGCAGCAGCCCTTTAAATTTTCCACTGAATGAGTCCTTTTTTAAGTTTCTACAACAAAATTTTCTATAAAAAAAAACCTTATATGCCCCAAGGTATAACCTACGGTTCTAGGCGAATACCCCCCCGGCGAATACCCCCCCCCTCGGAAAATACCCCGCGGAAAATACCCCCCCCCCAGAAAATACCCCCCGCGTAAAATAACCCCCCCCCCCCCGGAATACCCCCCTCCCCCCCCCCCCAAAAAAAAAAAACCCTCCCCCCATGGAAAATAAGGCTTTCCAAATTTGAGAGTTTTATTTGAGTTTTTTTTTCGTAGGGGGGGTGGAATTTTGGTACTTGTATATCATGCGCCACTCACTCAAGTTTACACTGTGTAAAATTCGAGAACACACCGGGTTTTTTGTTAGTTTCTTTGTTACTTTAGAAATAAATTTGCGCCATAGATTTGCACATTAGGGGGGGGGGGGGTAAGCATAGCGGGTTTGCATGCAAAATGTGTTTGGTACAATTATTCTGCATATTAGATAGATAGACAAATAAGTGTATTTTAAAGCCAAATATACGGCCATGAACACAGTAAAATAACACAAATGAATATAGTGGATGTTGGGGGGTGGGGGGGGGGGTTTAGCCCCCAGAAAATCGAATGAGCTCTTTTTGAAGCTCCTACGACAACGCTTTCTATAAAAAACCCTTATATACCCCCTGGGCATAACTTACGACCCTTACCCTGAGGGCTGTGGGGGGTTGTCATCCTCAAAGACCTAATTTCCAGAACTTTCAACTATGCTGAACAAAGGGGCTATCTCGAAATTTTGATTGGATGTGTTTGGATAAATGGTGGGCGTGAGAGGGGGGTTAGTTGCCCTCCAATCACTTTCGACTATTAAAAAGGGCAGCAGCCCTTTAAATTTTCCAGTGAATGAGTCCTTTTTTAAGTTTCTACAATAAAATTTTCTATAAAAAAAAACCTTATATGCCCCAGGGTATAACTTACGGTTCTAGGCGAATACCCCCCCGGCGAATACCCCCCCCCCCTCGGAAAATACGCCGCGGAAAATACTCCCCCCCCAGAAAATACCCCCCGCGTAAAATAACCCCCCCCCAAAAAAAAAAAACCCTCTCCCCCGTGGAAAATAAGGCTTTCCAAATTTGAGAGTTTTATTTGAGTTTTTTTTTCGTAGGGGGGTGGAATTTTGGTACTTGTATATCATGCGCCACTCACTCAAGTTTACACTGTGTAAAATTCGAGAACACACCGGGTTTTTTGTTAGTTTCTTTGTTACTTTAGAAATAAATTTGCGCCATAGATTTGCACATTAGGGGGGGGGGGGGTAAGCATAGCGGGTTTGCATGCAAAATGTGTTTGGTACAATTATTCTGCATATTAGATAGATAGACAAATAAGTGTATTTTAAAGCCAAATATACGGCCATGAACACAGTAAAATAACACAAATGAATAAAGTGAATGGTGGGGGGGGGGGGTTTAGCCCCCCAGAAAATCGAATGAGCTCTTTTTGAAGCTCCTATGACAACGCTTTCTATAAAAAAAAACCCTTATATACCCCCTGGGCATAACTTACAACCCCTACCCTGAGGGCTGTGGGGGGTTGTCATCCTCAAAGACCTAATTTCCAGAACTTTCAACTATGCTGAATAAAAGGGCTATCTCGAAATTTTGATTGGATGTGTTTGGATAAATGGTGGGCGTGAGAGGGGGGTTAGTTGCCCTCCAATCACTTTCGACTATTAAAAAGGGCACTAGCCCTTTCAATATCCAATTGAATGAGCCCTTTTTGAAGTTTCTACGATGTTTTCTATAAAAACCTTATATGCCCCCAGGGCATAACATACAAAACTTGCCTTGAGGGGTGTGTGTGTGTTTGGGGGGGGGGGGTGTCATCCTCAAAGACCTATTTTCCAGAACTTCCAACTACGTTGAGCAAAATGGCTATCTCAAAATTTTGATTGGATGTTCTTGGGGAAATGGTGGGCGTGGGAGGGGTGTTAGCTTTCCTCCAATCACTTTTGACTATTAAAAAGGGCACTAGCCCTTTCAATTTCCAATTGAAAGAGCCCTTTTTGAACTTTCTACGATAACCCTTTCTATAAAAACCTTATATGCCCCCAGGACATAACTTACAACCTTTGCCCTGAGGGGTTTGCGGGCTTATCATCCTCAAAGACATAATATCCAGAACTTTCAACTGCGTTGAACAAAATGGCTATCTCAAAGTTTTGATTAGATGTTTTGGGAAATGGTGGGTGTGAGAGGGGGTTAGTTGCCCTCCAATCACTTTCGACTATTGAAAAGGGCAGCAGCCCTTTAAATTTTCCACTGAATGAGTCCTTTTTTAAGTTTCTACAACAAAATTTTCTATAAAAAAAACCTTATATGCCCCAGGGTATAACTTACGGTTCTAGGCGAATACCCCCCCCCCTCCCCGCGAATACCCCCCCCCCCCCCCTCGGAAAATACCCCGCGGAAAATACTCCCCCCCCCCCCAGAAAATACCCCCCGCGTAAAATAACCCCCCCCGGAATACCACCCCCCCCAAAAAAAAAATACCCCTCCCCCCGTGGAAAATAAGGCTTTCCAAATTTGAGAGTTTTATTTGAGTTTTTTTTTCGTAGGGGGGTGGAGGGGTGGAATTTTGGTACTTGTATATCATGCGCCACTCACTCAAGTTTACACTGTGTAAAATTCGAGAACACACCGGGTTTTTTGTTAGTTTCTTTGTTACTTTAGAAATAAATTTGCGCCATAGATTTGCACATTAGGGGGGGGGGGGGTAAGCATAGCGGGTTTGCATGCAAAATGTGTTTGGTACAATTATTCTGCATATTAGATAGATAGACAAATAAGTGTATTTTAAAGCCAAATATACGGCCATGAACACAGTAAAATAACACAAATGAATATAGTGGATGTTGGGGGGGGGGGTTTAGCCCCCCAGAAAATCGAATGAGCTCTTTTTGAAGCTCCTACGACAACGCTTTCTATAAAAAACCCTTATATACCCCCCTGGGCATAACTTACAACCCTTACCCTGAGGGCTGTGGGGGGTTGTCATCCTCAAAGACCTAATTTCCAGAACTTTCAACTATGCTGAACAAAGGGGCTATCTCGAAATTTTGATTGGATGTGTTTGGATAAATGGTGGGCGTGAGAGGGGGGTTAGTTGCCCTCCAATCACTTTCGACTATTAAAAAGGGCAGCAGCCCTTTAAATTTTCCAGTGAATGAGTCCTTTTTTAAGTTTCTACAATAAAATTTTCTATAAAAAAAAACCTTATATACCCCAGGGTATAACTTACGGTTCTAGGCGAATACCCCCCCGGCGAATACCTCCCCCCCCCCCTCGGAAAATACGCCGCGGAAAATACTCCCCCCCAGAAAATACCCCCCGCGTAAAATAAACCCCCCCCAAAAAAAAAAAAAAAACCCTCTCCCCCGTGGAAAATAAGGCTTTCCAAATTTGAGAGTTTTATTTGAGTTTTTTTTTCGTAGGGGGGTGGAATTTTGGTACTTGTATATCATGCGCCACTCACTCAAGTTTACACTGTGTAAAATTCGAGAACACACCGGGTTTTTTGTTAGTTTCTTTGTTACTTTAGAAATAAATTTGCGCCATAGATTTGCACATTAGGGGGGGGGGGGGGTGGGGGTAAGCATAGCGGGTTTGCATGCAAAATGTGTTTGGTACAATTATTCTGCATATTAGATAGATAGACAAATAAGTGTATTTTAAAGCCAAATATACGGCCATGAACACAGTAAAATAACACAAATGAATAAAGTGAATGGTGGGGGGGGGGGGTTTAGCCCCCCAGAAAATCGAATGAGCTCTTTTTGAAGCTCCTATGACAACGCTTTCTATAAAAAAAAACCCTTATATACCCCCTGGGCATAACTTACAACCCCTACCCTGAGGGCTGTGGGGGGTTGTCATCCTCAAAGACCTAATTTCCAGAACTTTCAACTATGCTGAATAAAAGGGCTATCTCGAAATTTTGATTGGATGTGTTTGGATAAATGGTGGGCGTGAGAGGGGGGTTAGTTGCCCTCCAATCACTTTCGACTATTAAAAAGGGCACTAGCCCTTTCAATATCCAATTGAATGAGCCCTTTTTGAAGTTTCTACGATGTTTTCTATAAAAACCTTATATGCCCCCAGGGCATAACATACAAAACTTGCCTTGAGGGGTGTGTGTGTGTGTTTGGGGGGGGGGGGGTGTCATCCTCAAAGACCTATTTTCCAGAACTTCCAACTACGTTGAGCAAAATGGCTATCTCAAAATTTTGATTGGATGTTCTTGGGGAAATGGTGGGCGTGGGAGGGGTGTTAGCTTTCCTCCAATCACTTTTGACTATTAAAAAGGGCACTAGCCCTTTCAATTTCCAATTGAAAGAGCCCTTTTTGAACTTTCTACGATAACCCTTTCTATAAAAACCTTATATGCCCCCAGGACATAACTTACAACCTTTGCCCTGAGGGGTTTGCGGGCTTATCATCCTCAAAGACATAATATCCAGAACTTTCAACTGCGTTGAACAAAATGGCTATCTCAAAGTTTTGATTAGATGTTTTGGGAAATGGTGGGTGTGAGAGGGGGTTAGTTGCCCTCCAATCACTTTCGACTATTGAAAAGGGCAGCAGCCCTTTAAATTTTCCACTGAATGAGTCCTTTTTTAAGTTTCTACAACAAAATTTTCTATAAAAAAAACCTTATATGCCCCAGGGTATAACTTACGGTTCTAGGCGAATACCCCCCCCCCCCCCCGCGAATACCCCCCCTCCTCGGAAAATACCCCGCGGAAAATACTCCCCCCCCCCCAGAAAATACCCCCCGCGTAAAATAACCCCCCCCCGGAATACCACCCCCCCCCCCCCAAAAAAAAAATACCCCTCCCCCCGTGGAAAATAAGGCTTTCCAAATTTGAGAGTTTTATTTGAGTTTTTTTTTCGTAGGGGGGTGGAGGGGTGGAATTTTGGTACTTGTATATCATGCGCCACTCACTCAAGTTTACACTGTGTAAAATTCGAGAACACACCGGGTTTTTTGTTAGTTTCTTTGTTACTTTAGAAATAAATTTGCGCCATAGATTTGCACATTAGGGGGGGGTGGGGGTAAGCATAGCGGGTTTGCATGCAAAATGTGTTTGGTACAATTATTCTGCATATTAGATAGATTGACAAATAAGTGCATTTTAAAGCCAAATATACGGCCATGAACTCAGTAAAATAACACAAATGAATATAGTGAATGGTGGGGGGGGGGTTTAGCCCACCGGAAAATGCCCACCCCTTACGAAAAATACCCACCCCCTCCCCACGGAAAGTAAGCCCCGTGGAAAATACCTCCTCTTTGGAAAATATCCTCCCCCCATTTGGAAAGTAAGGTTTCTAAATTTGAAACTTTTATTTGAGTTTTTTTTTTAGTTTCGTTGAAAAGTGCTAAGGAACATATGGCACCAAAAAGTTTAAGAAGGTTTGACTATCCTTTGAAAAGATAGTTGGCTTTGGGAATCAACACATTCTAAATGGTTTAAGTTTTTACGGACAAAAGCGTTGTCAAATTCTATGAATTTGTTTTCTTAAATTTGGAAAGCCTTATTTTCCACGGGGGGGGGGGGGTAAACACCGGCCACCATAACTTAACAACCCTTGCCCTGAGGGGTGCGGGAGGTTTGTCATCCTCAAAGACATAATTTCCAGAACTTTCAACTACGCTGAACAAAATAGCTATCCCAAAATTTTGATTGGATGTGTTTGGGGAAATGGTGGGCGTGGGAGGGGTATTAGTTGCCTTCCAATCACTTTTGACTATTGAAAAGGACACAAGCCCTTCCAATTTCCAATTGAATGAACCCTTTTCGAAGTTTCTTCGACAATTCCTTCGGTACGAAGTGCCCTGGTCTAAACAAAAAAAAAAAAACAACAACTAAATAACACATTGTGCCAACATCGTTCTTTACTTAGGCAGCGCTATTGCGCTGCCTATGAAATGCCGCCGAGGGAAGTGAAGCTATCTCCTTGATCGGTCATCTCATATCATCTGAATAATCTATGTTATAAAAGTCCTTAGGGAACTTATAGAAGAGAATTGTTTCACTTTCTGTGGTATTAAAATATAAAACATGAGAGACTTTTATAATTATGTTTTAAGTATGTTCTAATTGTTTTCCAGAGGAGAAGTTCAGCTCCAAGTCAAATTTTAAAGAGGAAAAATGATCCCAAATTTGAAGATTCACAAAGATTATTAAAAAGCCGAATTTTATATCTAGTCAAGCTATTTCAAGAAAACCCCTTGAACCTGTGACAGAAGAGGCGCTAGCAGAAAGGACAGCAGCTCTCTCGACTCATGTAAGATCTTTTAATTTGAATTTTAACAGGTGGATAACTTATTTTATTGTAATTTTGTAATTGTAATTTTGTTTATTATTTTATCAGAGGCAATGCAATAGTGTTGCCTATAGTAAAGGCTATACGGTTCCAATGTTTAATTTTTTTCCAGGGACACTTCATATGGAAGGGGTCGTCATATAAACTTCAGAGGGGTTCGTTTGATTGGAAATACGAAGTTCTAGTACCCTTTTTGGCAACCTCCCTGGGCCCGGGGGCAGACGTTGTAAGTTATGCCCTGGGGGTATATGTGGTTCTTATAGAGGGGATACTCGTATTTCAGAGAGGGCTCATTTGGTGGATAAACTTCAGAAAGTGCTCATATGAACGCCTGCCGGGGGAAGGTGCTGTAAGTTATGCCTAGGGGTATATATGCCTCTTGTAGAAAGGGTGCTCGTATACACTTCAGATGGGGGCATATATCGATCTTATAGAAGGAATGCTTGTATAAACTTCAGAGAGAGCTCATTTGAAAGAAAATTGAAAGTTCTAGTTCGCTTTTTAAGAGTCAAAAGAGATCAGAGGGTAACTAGCCCCCCCCCCCTTTGACGCCCTTTTCCCTCCCAAATACATCCGATAAAAATTTTGAAATAGCCATTTTGTGAAAAATAGTACAAAGATCATATTACAAAAACTCCGGGGTCGACACAAAACTCCCTGCTCCCGGGGGCATGTCTTGTAAGTTATGCCCTGGGGGCATATATGGTTCTTATAGAAGGGATGCTCGTATAAACTTCAGAGAGGTTTCATTTGATTGGAAATTAAAAGTTTTACCTCACTTTTTAAGAGGCATAAGATACCAGAGAGGACCTAGCCCCCCCCCCCCCCCCGATGCCCTTTTTCTCCAAATACATCCTATAAAATTTTGAGATAGCCATTTTGTTAAAAAAATAGTTCAAATGTCATATAACAAAAACTCCGGGGTCGACACAACTCCCAGGGCCAGGGCAGGTGTTGTAAGTTATTCCCTGGGGGCATATATGGTTCTTATTGAACAGATGCTCGTATAAACTTTAGAGAGTGCTTGTTTGATTGGAAATTGAAAGTTCTAGTTCACTTTTTAAGAGTCAAAAGAGATCAGAGGGCAACTAGCCCCCCCCCCCCCTTGACACCCTTTTTCCTCCAAGTACATCAGATAGAAATTTTGAGTCAGATAAATCTTTCGACTTTTAAAAAGTCGAAAGAGACCGAATGGCAAATAGCCCCCTCCCCACGCCCTTTTTCCCCAAACACATCTGATAAAAATTTGGAGATGTCCATTTTGTTAAAAAAAAATAGTTCAAAAATCAGATAATAAAAACTCTGGAGTCGATACAAACCCCAGAGTCCGGGGCAAGTATTTTAAGTTATGCCCCCGAGGGCATATAAGGTGTTATGTAAGGGGGGTCGTATAAACTTCAAAGGTGGCTCATTTGATTGGAAATTGAAATTCCTAGTTACTTTTTTGTGAGTCAAAAGGAATCAGAGTGTATCAACCCCCTCCCCCCACCTCACACCCTCTTTTCTGCAAATGCAATTAAAATTTTGAGATTGCCAGTTTGTTTGAATAACAAAAACTTCGGGGTGAACATAGCCCCCTCCTAGAGCGCGAGGGAAGGGTTTTAACTTATGCCCTTGGCGTGTATAAGGTTTTATGGAAGAAGTGGTCGTATAAACCTCGAAGGGGACTCAAATGATTCGAAATTGAAAGTTCTAATTCCCTTTTCAAGAGTCAAAAGTAATCCGATTGCAACTAGCACCCTCCCACCCCCCTTCCCCGCCAACCGTCTTTTCCTGCCAACCCTCTTTTCCCCGAATGCTTCGGGTTGAATTTTTTATGTAGCCATTTTGCTCAAAATTGACCAAAGATAACAAAGACTCCAGGGATAACACAGCCTACCAAAACCTGGAGGCAAGTGTCGTAAATAATGCCCCGGGTACATATAAGGTTTTTATTGAAGGAATGGTTGTGTAAACTTCGGAGGGGGCTCATTTGACTGTAAATCATAATATATAATGCCCTTTTTAAGAATCACAAGTGATCGGAAGGCAGCTAACCCCCCCTCCCCAATTCTCCTTTTCCCCAAATGTATTTGATCAAAATTTTGAGATAGCCATTTTGTTTGAAATATTCCACCGATCAGGAGACAAACCTTTGGGGTCCAAATAACCCCTCTCCCCCCAAAAAAAGAAAAGAAAAATGAGGGAAGGGTTGTAACTTATGCCCTGGGGACATATAAAGTTTTTACGGAAAAGGTGGTCGTATAAACTTTGGAGGGGCTCATTCAGTTGGAAACGATAATTTCTAGTGACCTTTTTAAGAGTCAAACGTGATTGGAGGAATTCAAGGCCCCCTCCCCTTCTTTTTCCAAGCCCTCTTTTCCCAAACGCATCCAATCAAAATTTTCAGATGGCCATTGTGTCCGAATTAGTCAAGAGGTGAATAAAAGCCTCAATCGATTTAAATTGAAATTTATAGCTCCATTTTTAAAAGTCAAGAGTAATCAGGCGGTAGGAACCCCTTCCCCCACCCTTTTTTCTAAAGACTTTCAGTAAAAATTTCGAGTTAGCCATTTTGTTCAAAATCGTGCAAATGTCAAATAGCTATAGTTATGGATTTGAACCCCCCCCCCCCCCTGCCCTGGGGGAAAGGGCTGTAAGTTATACTAGCAGCCCATCGTTAGCATATAAAGCCTCTATGGAAGGTATGGTCGTATAAACTTTGGAGGAAGTTCGTTTGATCCAAAATCGAAATTTATTGTGCCCTTTTTAAGAATCAAAAATGATCAAAAAGTAACAAGCTCTCCCCCCCCCTTGTGCCTTTTCCCCCCAAATGCATTTTATAAAAATTTTGAAATAGCCATTTTGTTCAAAATAGTCATAAATTCAAATTGCTATAACTTAGGGGTTGAGAAATCTTCCATAGCCCCCAGGGAAAAGATTGTAACTTTTGCAAGTTGCCCGTTATTAGAATATAAGTTTGTTGTGAAAGGGGTGTTTGGTGGGGGCTCGTTTGATCGGAAATAGAAACTTTTAGTTGTTTTTCTTTTTAAGAGTCAAAAGTGAGCAATGGACAATTACCCCACGCCCCACTTTCCAAAAGGGCACTCGGTCAAAATATCTAGATAGGCATTTCTTTCGAAATAGTTCAAAGGCCAAATAATGTGTTTCCGGGTTTGAACCCCCACCTCGGCCCCAGGGAACTGGCTTTGAGTTACGGAACTTACTCATTGTTACTTTGATTGCCTTGATACCTTGTTTACTTAGGTGGTTTCTTTACTTTGATGAAAGTTTAATGTTGAAAAAAAAAGAATTTGAAATAAGGCATTTTCTAAAAAATTGAAACTTTTTGGAATCAAAAACGAACAAAAATTAATTAAGAAAACTTTCCAAAACAGAATTTTTTCAAAGAAAAGTAAAGGCCATATTAAACTACAGATCAGGAGATACAAATACCTGTTAAAATTCAAAATAGAAACAACAAGAAATTATTATTAAAGAATATGACGCAGTAGGTTTTAGACTTTATAGTGAGAGAAGGAGGCAAAACCTAACTCTTGTTTGCAGTGATTTTTGTTCGTTTCAAGCTTATTTGCATATTCAGTTTAAGTTTGACTCGTTTTAAGATTTATTTATTCATTTATATTAATGCCTATTGTATGTTTGTTTGCTACGATTTTTTATTTAATTTCTGTTCGTTTTGGGTTTCATTTATTCTTTAATCGTAATTTCTTGTAACTTTTTCATTTATATTAGTACTTGTTGTATGTTTTTTTTGCTATGATTGTTTGTTTAATTTCTGTTCGTTTTGGGTCTCATTTATTCTTTAATAGTAGTTTCTTGTCATTTCTATTTTGAATTCTAACAGGTATTTGTTTCTGCTGATCTGAAGTTTAATATGGCCTTTACTTTTCTTTGAAAAAATTCTTTTTGGAGGTTTTTTTTTTTTAAATTAGTTATAATCAATAACGGAATTAATCTCGTTAATTGGTATTTTTAAAAGAAGGCAAATGAACTAAGGAATTTAACACAAATTCAAATATTCTTGTAAAATTTAAGCTAAGTTGATTATTTCTCTTTTGGAAGATTACTCTTTTTTTAAGTTTTCTTAAAAATAAACTGTCTCTTTAGTATCAGTTTTCATCCTTTTTCTCTTTAGCTGGAAAGTCAATGGGCCTTTTTTGAAGGGGAAGAGGTCTGCCTAAAGCCACAGAAAGTCAATTTTTAGGCTTAAATTTTCAAAACTTCCGTTAGAGACTCTTCAGGTCAATATGAAAGGGAAGGTTTTTTACCTCCTAAACTTCCTTAATTTGAAGGGTAGTGCATATGCAAAGCTTTAAAAAGGTATGTTGAGGCTGCTTTTTCCTCTGACATTGTGAAAGCGGTACTTCCTTAACAGAAAACGATAGTTTTTAGCTATTTTACCATTATGATAACAATTATTCAACTTTAGATAAAGAATTGGCCTTGATGAAGGTGGCATCCTCTATCGTATTTGGTAAAATTCCAGTTTATTTTAAAATAAATATATTTGAATATACATTGTTTTGCGAAAATTAACCATCAAAAAAAGAGCAGGGGAGGGGGGGGGGGGGGGTTGAAGCCTCTAATTTGTCGGATAACTCTGTACATGATATAAAAATGAACCGAAATTAATTAAAAATACAAAGTATTTATATGGTGGAAATAAGGAGCAATTCTGAAACTTTAAACGAGCAGAAATTATCCTATATTTGAGTTCTGCTACTCCATCGACCCCTAATGTTCAAGCTGAAGTATTGTTTTATATCTTTTTTTTACACAAATAAAGGCGTTAGTACAACTGCAATATGACTGGTGTGACAAGAATGTATTTTCTTTATTTATTAAACTATCCAGACGTTTTTATTGATATTTGATCTAAATAGTGAAATTTTTATAAATTTTAGAGATTTTCAGATGTATGGTTTTTGTATTCTAAAATGCTTTCTAAAATTTTTATAGATTTTAAAGGATTTTCAGACATGTTTTTATATTATTCTAAAATACTTGCATTTTTAATTCAAAAGATTTTTATATTTGTTTTTGTTGTATTCTAAAATACTTTCTAAAAAATAATTAAAAATTTTAGAGGCTTTCGGGTGTATGTTTTTGTTATATTCTAAAACAGTTTCGGAAATTTTTATAAATTTTAGAGACTTTCAGATGTATATTTTTATTGTATTCGAAAATACTTCATAAAATCCTTATAAATTTTAGAGGTTTACATATTTTGTGTTTACTATATTCTAGAATACTTTTGGGGGAGCACTAGTCAAACTTTAGCGTTAATTGGTGAGGAGGTGGGATAGCCTCATATTTAGGATAATATCTTTTGATTTAAATCATCACTTTTTCTTTTATCTTGGAAGAAAAAAACTTATTTTACATATTAGAATTATATATAATAGCCATTAATTTGTAAGAATTGAATATACTCGCATGTTTAGGAACAAACAAGCCAATCGTGGGAGATAGTTTTGCTGGAATTGGAAAAGAAGAATTGCCCACGAGAAAATTAAAATTAAAAATTGATTATTGGAGGAAATTGTAAAATAACGAAGTTTTCAGCCCTCTTTAAAATTTGCATTATTTTATATATCCTTCTTTGATACACGCTGAAGAGTCAAAATTTGGGGGAAGAGGAGGTCAGGGAGGTGCAGGGCATTCTAGTGCTAACAAAAATTGTACACTTCTAAAGAAATATATATGAAAGAACCAAATAACATTGATATATTTTCATTCCTGTGCCCAAATTTTCCCTAAAACTTTTCTAACTGGATAGTCTCTCTACCAGGGTTGCCACCTCTAGCATGAAAGTGCTATTTTAGCACTATTTTATTATGTGTAGCACTGTAGCACGTGCTCAGGGTGGCTAAAAAAAAGTGCTAAAATAGCACAAAAGGGATCTAATTAGCACCATTACAGTTAATTTTTTTTACTATAGCTCCAAAAATCGCTGTGTAGCACGTAAATTTGGGCAACTATTGCAGTTTAGGAACTGACCGTGGTGGCAACCCTGTTCTCTACAGCTCCTAAGCCATCTATTCTGTGAATGATTAAGAAACTGTAGGTAATTATTAAAATTGTAACTTAACTGAGTAACTTGTGCTTAAAGTTGAATTGTTCTTGAATGTTGGTTACTCTTTCAAGTATGATTGACTGTTTAATCTTTTACTGCTGACTTTATTTTATTTTTATTTTCACTGCTTTTTTCATCATGTGAAATCTGAATCTTATTTACAGGAGAAGCTGATCAAGGCTATTTTATGCCAGCCCTTTCGAATACCCATTTCCAATTATAACCCTAGTGGCTATGGCAGATCCTTAGGGATACGTCGAACAGGCCAGAGGATATCTCTTCACGATCCCGAAGAACCTGGGGCGTTAGTCCTATATAATCCTCCAGAGCTCTCAGCTCATGAAAAGTTGAAAGTGAATCCGTAAGTTTACATCAGTGTTTATTTCGTGAGAAAATATTGTAGCCCACGTTGCTTAAAAAGAGCTGGGAAAAATGATTCGGTAAATCTTCCAGAGGACTTGTTTAAGGATAGTTATAGGCGCTTGTTTTACTGAGACACTGAGCTCTATGAAAAGCGCCCTTCAATCTATTATCTAGGGCTATAAGTAAAGAAATTTTAAGTAGAATAGGCCAAATTTCACGGAGGAATGATAATAGATTACCGTAGGCTGTACTTTTTGGCTATTCACCCGGGCTCAAACGAAAAACAGGCCTTTCCCGAGTGGGGTCGAGAGAGGTAATAAGAAAAAAAAAGTGGTGGGAGGCGAAGAGTTAAGATATGAGTAGATTAGAGTTGAGGAGGAGCGTGCGTTGCTGCTTGGCATCTGGTGTCTTGGTGCTGAAACAAGCTTTCAGTATTAGTAGTTGAGTTCTTCCAGGTGAATTACCAGTTTTGAATGAACTGGATTGGGTTTCTTATACTGAGACTAGGCTGAGTTGTAAGTACTTAGTTTTGGGTTAGAAGTTTAGTGGTTGAGATATACTTTTAGTTTCTTGTGGGGTTCACTCGGTTTCCTCTGTGGAGCTGATACGTAGCAAGTAGCTAGCAGATCACTGTGAGATGCATATCAACAAATTAAGCAAGTGTGATGATCAGTTGACTGTGAGTGTAAGTGATTTGGGGCAGTTTGAGTTAGTTTGGGTGTCAGGAACGATCGCTGAATGATCATGATTTGAAATTTATAAAATGTTATATACACTGGTTAGATGGTGTTCCAGGGTCCTGAAACTATACAAATAGTCAATTCTCATATGATCCTGATTCCAACAACGCGGCGTCATGCCTAAGTTTCTAGCGGATATCTCTATGAAGTGTATGTGAGTTAGTCAACTTCAGTCTAGGATTGGCTTAACACATGTGGCTAGTGTCTATATGTACTTTTCTCAAGGGGGGGGGGAGGGGAGCTGGGACCATAGGCCTCAAACTGTTTATTCTAACTATAAAGATTATAAACTATGACACAATTCTAATTTCAAAAAGCTGTAATATGTCAGCCCAAAGAGTTTGGATAACTTATAAGAGTAGGAAATGGTGCAAGTGTCGATAAAAATCACGACGTCTAACGTTTGGTGTCTCTTATCATTTTTCCTAATTTTATTAACATGGTGGGTCAACTCTCTGTTGGTGCTGACGGGCACTGTAATGTTTTGTAAAAGATAAGAAGTGCCTTGGTGTGATATTTTCTTTACAATGCGGAATATTTTTCTTACGTCAACTCATTGTAATTCTGCCAAAAGAGTCTTTTCTTTCTGAGAACTTTTCTAAGAAGTAACAAGGAAAATCGTTTTAATCGGATATAAAGCCCAGAATTCAGAATTATTACTATAACGTCACTGGGTTGTTTTAATTTACTATGTTCTATTATGTACTATTATTTTTTCTCTTGTTCTTTTCTTCTTCTTCTTTTTTTCGTTCTTCGACGTTCTTCGTTCTTTCGTTCTTCAAGTTCTTCGACGAGTGCCATATGGTATGGTATATGTTGTAAATAAATCATTTATATATCCATCCAATATAGTCTATATTTATTTTCAAAAGATGGTTGCAAGTCCTAATCGAACCGATTTCGCTTTTTGTGGCAAAGCCGAAGAAGACAAAACAGAAACCAACCCCTAGACAGCTAAAACAAACACCTAGACAGCTAAAAAAAATGTTGAAAATTGAACAAACATAAAAATGGTCAATGAAAAATTCACAAATTAGTAAAATATGACAGTCAATTAACCTAATTTTTAAACGCTTAGATGTTTTATTTTATTTTCATATCTGCCATTTAAAAAAATTCAAACAAAAATGTTTCATTTGCTTACAACTGGAAATGGACTAGGGAAGGGGGGAGGGGGGCAATCGGCAACCTAAAAGTAAAACTCATGGGACTAATTCGCGGTTATGTGGTGAGAAAAAACCTCAATTGGAATATCTCAGTTCTCGATTCACGTGAGATGGATGCTTTCTATTACTATATCTTATAAAAATTCTAAAGTTAACATAGTAAATTTACTATGTTAAGTAAATTATAAAGTAAAGTAGATATAAAACCCAGAATTATCACTACAGCGTCAATGGATTGTTTTATTTGACAGAATTTACTATGTTCTATCAGAATGTCTCTTAAACAAGTAGTGAAGGACGGTAGAAACTATCGCCTTAATGTTTTTGAATTTTTTCAATTTTGGTGGGAATTGGAAGCCAGGTGGGTCAAAATAGTTACAAATAGTTCTTCAATAATTGGAAAATTTAACTCAGCCTATTCCCCCAGTTTGTAGTATATACTTTTGAAAAATTTCCTATTGTTTTTCAGGAATGAGCGCCTTGTTCATGTGGTTGTGGATCCTATGCTTTCAAAGATCTTAAGGCCCCATCAAAGAGAGGTTTGCTTACTTTTTTCCTTTACCGAAAGTGCAGTTTTGCGAATTTCTTTTTTGTTTGAAATCCTCTGGAGCTCTGTAGGGGAGCCGTGATTATATGCTCTGTTTGAAAATTTACAAGGAAAATACCTGTAGGGGAAACAACTTAAGTTAACCTAACCTTTTTCCTGTGGTTTAGGAAGACTAAATTCTATTTAAAGCCATTTTGAGAAATAATACAATTGAATTGAAGTTAACAGAATATAAAAAAGGATACATATCGTTCAGAGGCATTCCTGGCACATAGGGCATCAACGTTTTGCTTGCTGGGTCTTTTTTACAGTGATTAGTGGCAAATCTGTCGTCCAACCTTGCGGCAGCAGGGAAGATTGGTCCCTAGGTGTATTGGCAAGCAGAATATTAACGGACACCATATTGCTGTCAAGGACGTCAATTCTGGTGGGGGGAGTAAGTGTCCTCTTGGATTTTGATTTGTTTGTATTTTCATTGAAAAAAATCGAACAAAAACAAACTCCTTCCCTCTAGATCTTCATTTATTAAAAAGTGGAAATATATTGCCCCCCAACCGTTCAATTTCTTGAAATAGCCCGATGATTACGGTTATGATTAACACGCACTTCGCAGATTTTTCATGATTTGCCAAGGAACTATAGAGCTTTCACTGACAGTGCATACATCAATGAATGGAAAAAAAACTTTAATTCATTATATCAATACATTGTCGTTGTTAACAAGGTTGTTATTAAGGCTTGTTTTAAATGTGAGAAAAAAAAGATAATTCTTTTGCTGTTTAATGCTAGAGGGCCCCTTATTGACACAAGAATCGCCAGTGGATCTAAAAAAAGAAGAAACAGAAAAAAAATCACTGACCTGTCTGTAGAATTTAAATTGCTTCATATCTAACCTATTTTAATTTTTGTGTGTATTTTAATCATCGAGACGAAATTTTGTTAAGAGTCAGTTTTTAAGTCCGTCTTGACTTCTTTTTCCTAATTCTAGGAATTTGGTTAAATTTCAGTTATGCAAAGCATACCTGTGTTGATACACTCACAATGTTGGTGGTTGTTTACTGAATTTAAAAAAGAAAACGGCTATGATTTAAATAAAACAGTGGAACAAAAAAAAACAACAACTAACTTTAAATAATAAAAATCTGAATATTTAGACTCCATGTCCGGGACCCTTTATTAACGGAAAAATAGGTCAAATTAAATTAAACGCAATATATAAAGAAAAAAAAACACAAAAAAGAAACAAGTAAATAAAAGACGTGTTAACAACCTCAAAAATACTGCACTGACTGTAATTAGCCTGAATAAGCACACGGAAATGACGAATGTATCTGGTTGTTTAGTCGTTCAACAGTCGCTTAAAGCTAATTCTCAATGAGATTTGGCTAATGTTCAAGCTAATGAAGTTTAGTTAACAACCGTTGAGATTTTCAAAGAGTTTGTGGTAACGAACTGTAAGTGAAGATTGACGCGGCTCAATAGTAACCGAAACTCTAAAAAATGGAACTTTAGCTGAAGCAGACCCATTCATAATAAAGTTTATCCGAGTGTCTAGTCGAGGCTCTGAATACAGTGTTCATCGTAAATAATTTTTCACTTTTCTAAATTCCTTTACTTTTCTCTAGAGATGAGGACTGGTAATGAAGCTCTCTAATTGGCTTGTGATAAGTAAATTAAAATCAAATTCAAATAAAATACCCCCTGTGGTAATACAGTAGATTGATACTTTACTTGGCAATATGGAGCCCGGGATTTGATTCCCACTGCCTCAAGATTGGGCGACAGACTTGCTGCCTTTCCCTGTAAAAAAGCTACAGCAACTGTAATGCCGATTCGACACCCTATTTGCCATTAAGGGCTTTGGGGGATCTCCATCCCTTATCCTATCTAGCTTGCTCCCGAATTTAAGTAAATCTTATTTTGACGGTTAGCTAAATCTTAGTGTTAGCTACGTTTCACTGTGAATGAGCCTTTAAGCATAACTTTTACTCTTGCTAAAGTATATACGCTATAATTTGAATAAAGCAGTTCTGCTGCTCTTTAGGATTAAAACAAAAGCGCCACCAGACTTGTAGAAAGTAAGTAAAACATGAAGTTTTTTCAAATGAAAGTAAAGCGTGGCATTGAAACGTAAGACGAACATACATTATCGTGTATGCAGGGGGATTTCTCTTTGTGGTAAAATTTGGCTAATAATTCACTGAAAGCATTTTAGACTGCCAGCTTTATTTACTAATTGCCGTTTAAATATTCAGACTGAGAGTTGTATTCCTTTAAGTTCTTTTCTAATTCCTTCCCTTTCTAAATCCCTTTTTTATGGGCAGGGACTGATAGCTAATTATCGTTAGCTAAATTAAAAACAAGGTCAAATAAATTGATTTTCGGTACCGGCTCTAGCTTGCTTCGAAATGTAACCAGAACTTATTATTACTGTTAGATAAATCCCAGTGTTAATTACGTCTCACTATGAATGAGCCTTTTAAGCATACCCTATCATCTTCCTCAAATGTGTAAACTATAATTTAAGTAAGGCAGTTTTTTAAGCTATTTATGATTAGAACATAAGCGCTACTATCCTTGTAGAAATTAAATAAAGTATATTTTTGTTTTAAATGAAAGTAGAGCGCGACACTAAAATTAAAACGAACATGCATTATTCTCTATGTAAGAGGATTACTCCTAGCAGTAACTTTTGACTCTTTCTTTACTGAAAATATTTTATACTGTAACAAATATAGCTAGTTATTAATTGCAAGTCTATTTACTGATTGCAGTTCAAAAGATTTGAAATGAAAGTTGTTTTGTTAAAAGCAAATGCGAATAAATAACCCTTTTCATTCTTGAGGCATTGTGATAAAAAAAAAAAAAAATTACTCCTTTTACCATGTTCCTCCTGTATTAAAGCATTGTTGTTGAAACATTGAAATAGAATCGAGTTTTAGCGTAAATTGTTTGTGTTTGAAGAAGTATTAGCCCCCATCCCCGAATCTACAGGATAATTTCACTGCGTAAGTTCTGATGCCACTCTTTATTTTCATTTCGAAAAAAACTCATTTTTTATTTTGTCCAACTCATTTTAGTGTTTAATAGTATGCTCAGGGCTAACTCGAATATGATGCATACTCTCTCAACCACCGCTTTTAACATCAATTTTTTAACTCAGGTTGAAGACTGGACCATTTATAATTCTATATTTTTTTTTACTCTAAAATACTGAAAAAATTAAATAGCAATTTTCCCTGGTCAAGCAGTTGTTTTTAGAGGCCGATGGATTTTTTCCGCCGCGTTTAAACTTACCATAATCCCTTACCTTAGGTCCCTTACCGGGGACTACCTTACCGTATTTATTTTAGGGTGTCAAATTTATGTACGATTGCGTAACAGGGCAGCGCATAGAAGAAATGCATGGTTGTATTATGGCAGATGAAATGGGCCTTGGTAAGACCCTCCAGTGTATTACCCTTGTTTGGACTTTATTGAAGCAAAGTCCGGATTGTAAACCGACAATTGAAAAATCAATTATTGTTGCCCCGAGCAGCTTAGTAAAGGTATGTAAATATATTACTGACAATTGGCTGTTTTTTTGTTGTTTTTTTTAACATCTAAACTTTTGATTTGTCTAAATAATAAGTTTTTTGGTTCTAGTTTGCAAAAAGGGCAAAGAATTTTTTTTTAATATGGTTACGAAGACAAAAAAAAAACAACTAAAAACAAACAAATAAAACTTCATCTGTAAGTCATTGGTTTCAAGTAAAACCGAGCAAATCTCTTTTTAAGTATTTTCTTATGAGAATCTATTTTAAAGGAAATTATTCTAAATGATGTTGATCGAATAAAGAAACTTTTTCGATACATTTTCGGCCTAGGGGAAGAAGATAATCAGGAATTGTCATGAGGAAGGTAGCCAGTTAATACGTTGATAACCGTTACCAGGTAACCAGACGTTTACTTTCGGTCAAATTAGGTAAAAAAAAATTATGCTTCAAATTATATATATTAGTTATAATTTTATTACATTATCTTAGTTGTGCTATTCGTTAATTGTAATTAATAATTTAAATAGTTAAATTAATAAATTGAATTAATGTGTATTGAATAAACATATCTGTTTTATTTATTATTAAACGATAAATACACTTTTATTATATGTAATTTTATAGATAAAATTGTATTACAACAATAAATCTAATTATTATTGTATAATGTATAATTACATAAGAAATTAGTTTTGATTATTGTAAATAAATTAAATTACAGTTAAGTAGTTAATTGTTACTTGCTAATTATGTGAGGTAATTTCTTTCTAAATATGTAAGCTAACTTTCAAATCATGTAAGTTAATTGTAAGTAAGTTTTTCCACATTGTATTCGTATTCGTATTCGTTTAATCAAATAATTTTCGTAGCAAACAAAACTGAACGCTAAATTATGCTATTTTTACAATCATTTAAGAAAAAAAAATCACTTATTTAATGCACTAACAAAATATGGTACGAAGGAATTTGCAAATCTGTTCGTTCGGCACTTGACGGGCTGCAGTCTGTTCTGATGCCTGGTGAGTTTGGGGGTCGGTGCGGTTGGAGGAAGAATTGAGCGATGTTTTTCGTTTGACATGAGTGATTTCCCGAATCTCATTATCAAATCGTGTCTTCGGGCGAACAAAGTGGGCAGGCTCATAACCACAAGGGCATGCTCGTAACTCTCATACCTGGGTCCAAGAATTATTTTAGTAGCACGTTTTTGAACGTCTTCTAGTTCCTCTGACATGTAGACAGTGTTTTGTGCTTGTGAACCCCAGACAGGACAACAATATTCAAGGATTGGCCTGATGTATGCCGTGTAAGCCAGTAAGAGCTGACGATCTGAGAAACCCAGCCTTCGCATACTCGTTAAACTTTGGATTGAGTAGTGTCCTTTGCGTACGATATTGTCTACGTGCAGTTTAAACGAGCAATCGCTTGTAAAAGTCACGCCTAGTATTGTCGCGGACGAAACAGTTGGAAAGGGAACATCTGGTATTGTAATATCTCGTTTGAGTGGGTTGAAACGTAGGACTTTCGATTTATGCTCGTTCAGTTGCAGGCTATTAGATTTACACTGGTTAACGAAGTCCGAAAAAAGTGTTGGTTCAAACTGCTGTTTTGCTGCTGCGTTTTCTACTATGTATCTGAGAAGCGAAGACAAGTCGTCAACGAACTTGAAACGCTCCTCAAATTCTGCAAGGATTTTATTGATGACTGCAAGGAATAAAAGGGCAGCTAGTTTCGTTCCTTGGGGACAGCCACAAGTAAATTCGGTCCACTCAGATCGGATATAATCGGCAAATAACGGATATACCGATTGCCGTCGCCCTCGTAGAAAATCTCTCACTAATAGAAGCAAGTTTTTTTTTTTCCAGCTCCCATCTCTTTTAGATTTGTCAGTGCAATGAGGTGCTCTATAAGGTCGAATGCTTTCCTGTAGTCTGCCAAAAGTAAATCGATAACACTGTTTGGGCTGTCCAGCCACTCAACTATCAAATGGTACATCCGTACTAGGTATATTGCCGTGCTACTGCCTCGTATACAGCCATATTTGTAAGTGTCTATTGAGGGTGCAATATGCTGTAATAGGGCACGGTGGATAAAACCTTCGGCCATTTTAGCCAAGTTGGGAGTTATGGATATAGGTCTCAGCTGATCGCAGGACTGGGGTGCCTTTACTTTCGGAATGAGCCGCACATAGGCAGCTTTCCACAATTTTGGGAACGATTGTTCTGAGAAACACTGATTTATGATTGATGCTGTGGGTTTAGCTAGAAAAGGTGAGTACTCTTTCAGTAGCTTCACAGGGAGTTCACCTGGGTATGTGGCCAAAGTTGTTACATAGTCGTTCGATTTCACGGAAGACTGATATTTCGGACACTTCTACAATATCATCGGGACTACAACTGTTGATGATATTGCTCATCTGTTCGTCACTTATGGTGGGGTAAGAAGTGCAAATTTGTGTAAAAAACTTGTTAACATCCGAGGCTCTGATTAAACTCCCGTCTATGTTGCTGATTCGTACTTCAGTCCCTTTCTGTTTTCCAGTAAGCCTTTTAACCACATCGTGCCACTTGTGGGAATCTGACTTGAGGAGTGGAGCTAGTTTTTCCCGTATATACCTTTTCCTAGATACGCGGAGGGCTGAAACGACTTTGTTTCTCAACTTGTTCCCCTCCGTTACTTCTCCCACGACATAGAGATTGCATCGTTTTTTGATCATTATTTTGAGCTCTGGGTTTAGCCACGGCTTATCTGTTTCACAGACCAAGCGCATTTTGACAGGAAGGACTTCGCTGTATTTTTGTTTCAGAGTCGAATATAGGGTTTCGACCTTTTCATCGATGTCAGTTATAACAAAGATTGCAGCAAAATCGACGTTCGCAATCCATCTGCCAAAGGCTTGAATGGAGCTTTCACTCAATGGTCTGTACAGTATTCTAGTCTTTTTTGGTTTAGGTATACAGTTTCTGTTCTTCGACTTCCAGCATAAAATGTTGTGATCAGATTTTGCAAGTGGTCCTAAGGCAAATGGTGGTTCATAGTACGCTTCGATATTTGTCAGTATGAGGTCCAGTATGCTTCCATTTTCATGAGTGGGAAAATCGACAACTTGTTTAAGGTCCAACACACGTGAAATCCATTTTTTGTCGGTTAAGTTGAAGTCTCCTGCTATGATAAATGCTGGATTGCTGTACTGTTTCCGAAAACTGTCAACTTGATGTTGCAGATACGTCACTAATTCTCGCCTATTACGCGCACCTTCTGGATAGTATACTGCTGCTATTATGATGCGTGAGTAAGTCCTTGGTAGACCCTTCGGCTTGCACCAGAGCCAAGTTGTCTCGTGGCACGCATCTGAGGGGATACCAAGTTGTTTGCATGATAAGTCTTCGCGTCAATAGATTCCTACGCCACCTCCACGTCGGTTGTTCTCTCTATCACGTCTGGTATTAAAAAAGTTCAGATATCCTTTGATTGCACCCGTTTCGGCTGTCATATCCCAGCATTCGGTAATTACTGCTAATGGTGCTAAGTTTATGCGCAAGACAAGTTCTAATTCATCAACCTTGTTGGTTAAGGACCGGGTGTTGCAAAGAATCAGGTTTGGAAGATATGTCTTGGCATTCAGCGTTACAAGTTTTAGAAAGGGAGGGGAACTATTCGAGGGGAGGTGGTCCACGGGATTATCAGGAGAGTAAGGTCTCAGGGTTGGCATAGGTGTTGAATACCCTGTAGTTACTACACTTGTCAAATATCGGTTATTTCTTGGCCTTTTGATTCTGTTGTTGTTCCGAACTATGAATATCACTGGTATACAGTGGTCACCACCTTGAAGTACACAGCGCTCTCTACGTGCTTGGACTCTCCTGCCTGCGCGTTTTCCACGCCGTCTCCGCTTTGCTTTAGATTTCCGCTGAACGAATGCAACAATCTTTGCTAGGTTTGTATAGTTGGTATGCGATTAAATTTTCAATGATAGATGGCGCCACCTGGTATGCGTTTAAATTTTCGACGATAGATGGTGCCAGCGGTCCAGAACTGAAACGCTTGCTTTTCAGAAAGCTTTTCGGGCTAGCGTTGGCTTCTTTTGCTGTCATTTTTATAAATAAACGTAACACTATAGTCACTGCATAAATGTTTGAAACGATCTTCGCTCAGGATGAGCTACATCTCCAACACAAACACGCTAAACTAAAGTAGTAGGGTATGCATAGCCTCAACGGCGCAACGCCATCTACACTATATATTAAGGAATTTCTTCGTCTGGTAACGTAATTTTACCAGCACTAATCTCTTTTCGGATTCTATGGATCTCTCTCCGAACCTCACGGATCATATTCCAAATTTCATGGGTTTACATCCAAATCTCACGAATCTTTTTCCGGATATCACGGATCTCTTTCCAAATCCCACGGATCTCTTTTCATCTCACGAATCTCTTTCCAGTTATCACGGATCTCTTTCCATATCTCACGGATCTCTTTTCAAATCTCACGAATTTCTTTCCAAATCTCACGGATCTCCTTCTGAATTTCCTGGATATCTTTAAGAAAATGGTGCAAATGAAATATGAAGATTTGGCAGCAAGACAGGACTGCTTTTCATTTTGTTGTTGGGTTCAGCAGACTGGAAAATTGTCTACTACTAGTTTCAAAGAATGCCGCCATAAATACCTAATAATTTCTTTAAAAAATAACACCTTTACATTGTACTTGTGTATGAAGATAAGTTTCCAGATTTGTCTAGGTTTTTTTGTGGTCGTAATTCTTTTTATCCCTTAAAGTTCTAATTTAAGTTCAGTAGTCGTAAAACATTTAGTAATAAATTTTATGTTACCTCATCAACGCTTCCCTTCTGGTACTATTCCCAAACTAGTATTTTGTCCTTTTCTGTTCCTTTCTGAATGATCAATTTTAATTCAAGTATATTGTTTCTAATTAAAATGGCTATAAAAATGTTCTGCGGATGAGGGGGGACAGATTGCCAAAGATCATCCTTGTTGGCCAAGTATCTTGGGCCAAACAATAAGCAGATCGCCCCCCAATGTGCTAAAAGGATGTCCTAAGGAAAGGTTTAAGGGTGTAAAGAGGGAGAGTGTAAAGAGGGGGACTTTCAATAGATTGGGTTGGAAGAGGAGCGTGCGTAGCTGTGTCGGCCTCGTGTGACTTGGTGCTGCAGTGAGTTGTAAGTAGTAGCAGTGGTACTCAGGTTTTAGGTGAGTTGACATCTTGACAATTCTAACGTCGAAGTACTTGAGGTATGTCTTATATGTTTCGCGCTGTAGGAGGGAGAATGTGAAAGTTATAGTTGTGTTTATCACAAAGTGTTTTTACTATGTTCAGTAATCTAGTCTTGATTTTATTTTATAATTCATTTTCTTCAACAGGTTCTCCCGAGCAAGGTCGTATCCAGGGGGGGGGGTACGAGATTTAAATCCCCCCAAATTTTGTCTTTCTCATAAAAAAACGTAACAAAAATAAATATATTAACAAATTTTGATGCGTTTTTTAAAGTTTTGTGATACCCCCCCCCCCTCCTTCCGAAGAAAAATACTCCCTCCCCCCCCCGGAACAAAAATCCTGGATATTCCCTAGGTGCACCTAGGGATATTCCCGAGCCACCTTTTTTATATAAAATACTTCTCCAGGCAATAGCTTCCTAAAGTCTTCATAAATTATTGTGTTTTTTTTCAGAATTGGGCCAATGAAATACGGAAGTGGCTGTTTGGAAGAGTTATACCTCTTGTAATTGATTCTGGCTCAAAAGACGATATTGATAGGAATCTCGATAGTTTTATGCAAAGTAGACGACCAGTAAATCCTATACTCATTATTTCCTATGAGACTTTTCGATTGCATGCCAAAGCATTACACCAATCAGAAATTGGGTTATTGATATGTGATGAGGTATGTTGAATTATTTTTGTATTTATTAACAAACTGGGTAAATAAAAGAAAAAAAAATACCCTATATAGTAAAGAAATGGATCTGAAAATGACAAATGGGTCTATGGTCAGTAAAGGAAACAAAGAGAACAAAAATCAAACAAATTTTTCGCGCGTATGGAGCAACGCGTCTTCAGTGTAGTAAAAAGAAGAAGAAAAAAGCAATACAACTAGAATCTAAAACTAAAATAACAGAAATAAAAAAAAGGTATATAAAACTAAAACAGACTAACTAATATATATATATATATATATATATATATATATATATATATATATATATATATTATATATATATATATATATATATATATATATATATATACATATATATCTGTATATATATATATATATATATATATATATATATATATATATATATATATTATATATATATATATATATATATATATATATATATATATATATATAATATATATATATATATATATATATATATATATATATATATATATATATATATATCTTATATATACTTTTACTTTTACATATATATTTTTTTACATTATTTTAGTTTTAGATTCTAGTTGTTTTGTTCTTTTTTTTCTTCTTTTCTACGCTGAGGACGCGTTGCTCCATACGGGCGAAAAATTTGTTTGATTTTTGTTCTCTTTGTTTCCTTTACTGGCCTTAGACCCATTTGTCATTTTCAGATTCATTTCTTTATTTTGCCATGGCTGGATAGCTCTTTGGATACTTGATATCCATAAAATACAATGTAATCTTTGCATTACTGCATGCAGGATAAACCAAAAATGTGCCTTAAAAAATATTTTTAGAATGGCTTCTCCACTGGTAAATAGCCTTGAATGGCAGACACATGCTGGTAAACATCCTGATCCCCCTATGTAACACAGAAAACGCTGACCGGGTTGAAACAATCAGTAAGGTTTTAATTGTTTTAGAAGATCTAGTATCATAATCGTGGACTAAAGATCTCGGCTTTGCTAAATTATCAAAATATAGAACACGTACAGGCCTAGTGTCATTAGTTTCTTTGAATATTTTACTTCAACAAGGGAAGACAATCGTAAATAAATGAAAAAAAAAATGGAACACTTATAATAAACCAATTAAGGGACATTTCAGTGGCTTGGAGATGATATTTTTGCTTAAACCAATAATTGCTTGATATTCTAAGCTGTAATAGAAGCAAGTTGTTCTGTTTGATTTGTTTCTCAAATCAATCCAGCATAAAGGTCAGACTCTGAAACTATATGTTACTCAGCATGTCATTTTTGGTTACTTGTCTTATTGCAAGGATGGGCCTTATCCAATGGTAGAACCTGCCTAACTCAACAAGGTCAGGAGAATTGTCATGTGAAAATTTAATTAAATGCATAAAATGAAATTTAAATTAAACAAATTAAATTTATTGCCTTATGAATAGCATCTAGTTAATTTTAATTAATGGTGGAAATGACCAAAAATGGCTACAAGGCTATCCCCTTCTCTTGAAATTTTGATGCTCTTAAGATTGGTCCTATATTTTTTTTTTCGCGTCATTTGTCTGTTTTCTTACTCTTTTGAGTTATGTCCTATCTTCCCCGAATCAAAATTTTTTGTGAATGCTGATCTGGGAAACCACCTTTTAAACCTTAGGATTAGTAAGCAATTTCCGGATGAACTTTCTTGTTTCAAAGATAAGTATTTGAGCTAGCTCATTTTGTTTCCAGGATTTGATATTTGAGTTGTTTCCTGAAAGCTCAATTCTCCAAAGTATAAAAGAAAATTTTTCTTGAAAGCGACTGTCTTCCCTAACGTAATTTTTTGCTTTCAGGGACATCGCTTAAAGAACTGTGAGAATCAGACGTACAGTGCACTAATGGAACTGAAGTGTAAAAGACGAGTGCTTCTATCGGGAACGCCCATTCAGAATGACCTCATTGAATACTTCTCTTTAATTGGCTTTGTTAATAAGGGGATGCTTGGAACGGCACAGGTAGGAGTTTGATATTTATTTATTTGGAACTGATGAAACTAATGAAATATTAATTTTGGAACTTAAAAATGTTAATAACTCTTTGAAGATAGAAATTTCTCTAAATTCAGTTGACAAGTTTTAAAGTCTTAAAAAAAAGTTTTAATAACAGCATAAAAAAAAAAAATCTGCTCTGATTTTAAGTGCATAAGACTGGTCCTAAATCATTAAATAATTAATTATTAAAAATCCTCAAGACTGCAGTGCAAATATCCTTAAAAAAAATTTAAAAATGTGAGACATTGAAACACAAAAATTGAAAAATCACAAATTATAAATTTCATATTTCACAAATGATGGATACCCAAAGGACCTTTTATGGAAAGTTAAAAATTTTGCCGCACATTTTAAGGCTTTAATCTTTAAAAATCGTATCTGCACAGTTATACTAGTTGCTGCACAGTCATACTAGCAAATGCACATGCCTGAAAAACATGAAGACGCTTAAGTGCAGTATGAGATTAAATTTTTAATTTTCTTGAAGACAACAATGAAGTTGAAGTTGTTAACATGAAGTTGTAGATGTAAAATCTTAACATACACAGTTTTAACTTAATTCCTTTTTCCTTTGTTTTTGTTCTTCTTCTTGTTTTGTGTCCTGAAAAGTATTTTCAAAGAAAAAACATAATGATCAACTGAAGGGTTGGTGGGATAGTATCAATTTTAGCCACAAACACTATTTTCAAACCATAATAGCTTTCATATTATGACAACAATTTGCAATATGTTATTCCAGTTCAGTTATTATCCCGTGTCTCTTCAATTGTACTTAATTCATTGCAATGAATGCTTCTCTTTAATTGGCTTTGTTATTAAGGGGATGCTTGGCACGGCTCAGGCAGGAGTTTGATATTATTTCAATGTGTTAAAGAAAAGGAAGAAATACCATCTTTAAAAATCGTATATGCACAGTTATACTAATTGCTGCACTGTCATACTAGCAAATGTACATGACTGAAAAACATGTAAACACTTAAGTGCTAACATGTAAACACTTAAGATTAACTTTTTAATTGGCTTTAATAAAGATATGCTTTAAGCTGCACCTTGTTCAAGAAAAAGTGCCATCTTAAAATTTTGTTTAGCTTTTTAATTGGCTTTGCTAATAAGGAGATGGTTTAAACTGCACCTTGTTGAAGAAAAGGTGCCATCTTAAAATTTTGTTTAGCTTTTTAATTGGTTTTGCCAATAAGGAGATGGTTTAAACTGCACCTTGTTGAAGAAAAAATGCCATCTTAAAAATTTGTTTAGCTTTTTAATTGGCTTTGCTAATAAGGAGATGGTTTAAACTACACCTTGTTGAAGAAAAAGTGCCATCTTAAAAATTTGTTTAGCTTTTTAATTGGCTTTGCTAATAAGGAGATAGTTTAAACTGCACCTTGTTGAAGAAAAAGTGCCATCTTAAAAATTTGTTTAGCTTTTTAATTGGCTTTGCTAATAAGGAGATGGTTTAAACTGCACCTTGTTGAAGAAAAAGTGCCATCTTAAAAATTTGTTTATCTTTTTAATTGGCTTTGCTAATAAGGAGATGGTTTAAACTGCACCTTGTTGAAGAAAAAGTGCCATCTTAAAAATTTGTTTAGCTTTTTAATTGGCTTTGCTAATAAGGAGATGATTTAAACTGCACCTTGTTGAAGAAAAAGTGCCATCTTAAAAATTTGTTTAGCTTTTTAATTGGCTTTGCTAATAAGGAGATGGTTTAAACTGCACCTTGTTGAAGAAAAAGTGCCATCTTAAAAATTTGTTTAGCTTTTTAATTGGCTTTGCTAATAAGGAGATGGTTTAAACTACACCTTGTTGAAGAAAAAGTGCCATCTTAAAAATTTGTTTAGCTTTTTAATTGGCTTTGCTAATAAGGAGATGGTTTAAACTGCACCTTGTTGAAGAAAAAGAAAAAGGGCCATCTTAAACATTTGTTTAGCTTCATAGGACAGTGAAACGTAGGAATGTGAATTTTCTTGCCAATGCATGAATAAAACAGCATATCAAGTTAACATGAGGTGTATTTTGATTTTTGAAAAAAATAATAAAAAATGAAGAAAAAGACATATCAAATTAACGTGAGATTAACTTTAATTTTTCAAGAATAAATATATAAAACAGCATATCAAGTTGACGTGAGGTGGACTTCAATTTTTGAAAAATAAATGAAAAAATGATTAAAAACAATATATGAAGTTAAGGTAAGGTGAGCTTTAAATTAAAAAAGAAAAATGAATAAAAACAGCATACCAAGAAAACGTGAGGTGAGCTTAGCACAGACATAATTCACAGTGAATATCTCAAGCAAATTCTTTTTTGTTTTGAGTTTTCAGTGACAGATATCTCATTTTTTTACGACTATGTCTCAAAACTTTGCTATTAAGTTAACAAACTACTATTTAAATTTCCCAACCTACACTAAAGATCAAGTCGTAAGACCCCGTCTAATCTGAACTGAAGAGCCTTCCTATTTTTTGTACTTTGTATTCGAGGTTTCCTCTCAACCATTTGAATTTCCCAGCCCGGACTAAAACTCAAGTCTTAAGAGCCTGTCTAATCTGGACTGAAGAGTCTTTCTATTCATCTACTTTGCATTCAAGTTTTCTTGTCAACGCTTTCCTCTCAACTATTTAAATTTCCCAACCCTGACTAAAAATCGAGTCTAAAGAGCCTCTGAAGATCCTTTTTATTCCTCTACTTTGCATTTGAGGTTTCGTCTCATTACTATTTTCTCTCAACTATTTAGTTTTAACAACCCGGACTAAAAATCAAGTCTTAAGAGCCTGTCTAATCTGGACTGAAGAGTCTTTCTATTCATCTACTTTGCATTCAAGGTTTCTTGTCAACACTTTTTTCTCAACTATTTGAATTTCCCAACCCGGACAAAAAATCGAGTCTAAAGAGCCTCTGAAGATCCTTTTAATTCCTCTACTTAGCATTTGAGGATTCGCCTCATCACTATTTCCTCTCAACTATTTAGTTTTAACAACCCGGGCTAAAAATCAAGTCTAAAGAGCCTGCCAAATCTGAACTGAAGAGCTTTTCTATTCCTCTACTTTGCATTCTGTTTCCTCTCAACGCAAGTAGGTTAATAAAAGTTTTGTAAAAAGTACTGTTGTTGATAAGTATATTTCTCAAAAAAAAAAAAAAAAAAAAAAAAAAAAAAAAAAAAAAAAACTATTTCAAGGAACCCTAACCTTTGATAATCAATAACAGTGTTGATGATGGTAAGCTGCAGTGACGTTAGTGGTTCTGCATATAGAACTAGAGTATGAATGGTGCTTTAACATGCCAACTCTAGGTCCTTTTTGAAACTTGCCGCCGCCTTTGCCCTCGTTCACTCTAAGGTCACTAGCTGTTTCTGTTTAAAGTGTCACCAGAAGTGTGTTCTGATCCTCTCGCTAAATTTGCGAATCTTTGCTTTTGTGCTAAATATAGAATATATAAGCGTAGGATGCTGAATACAAAAAGAGCTTAAGCCACCTTTAGCGTCAGATTTTTTTTTTGCAAGGTAAATACTTTTTTTTACTCTTTAACTTGTAAAGTATGCTTTTCACATCGTTGCACAATCCCACATCTTTTGTAATAGTAAATAGTTAATCATAATCTTTGGTATAAAATATTGGTGGGGTTGGCTCTGATAAGCTGCACAGGAGCTGGCAACCCTGCCTGCTGAACGAGCATATTATGCTCCGTAAAATACCAATCTAGATGCTTTTGAGGGCTACTGCCACAGTTGCGAAAGTGAGTAAAAGGCTATTGACCGCTTGTTTACTTGTAAAATACTAATGTCTAATTAGTAACACCCAACAGGTCCCTTTAGACAGGTCCCACACAGCTAGTAGCTATCTAATAGCCAATACTGTTGCAAAATCTTTAAGTGATTACTGATGCCGTACACAGTGTTGCAACGTAATTGCATGAATCAGCACATATGTACCATCTAATTGGTGGTCGAATTTTCCCGAACTTTTCTTTTACTATTACATCTATTCAGCTTTTTTCATTTTTCTCCTGCTATTAATATTGTCTAACTTTTTTTGTATTATTTTATTTTTGTTTTCAACTGTTTTTGGTGTATTACAGTAGAGATGACCCTAAAGGTCCGATCAGGGCTCCTTATATGGGCATAGCCTCCCTAGAGAGAACACGTGGTTAATGGAGTCAATGACCTCTTTCTCCATGGTCTCTTTCTCCAGGTGTGTTTTTTGCACGCTCTCAGCGAATGGTATGATCCAGAAATAGTATTTTTTGTTGTTGTTTTTGGCCCAGTGCCCGCTAGGGAAGAATGAAATGCTACTCCAGTACGAACCACGTGGTTAATGGGGTCAATGACCTCTTTCTCCAGGTGTGTTTTTGGCACGCTCGAGGCGAATGTTATGATCCAGGAATAGGAAATAGATTGTTTCCGGGGAAGCTAATTAATGTCTGACAGATGACGTCAAGTTAATTAATGTCTTTGGAGTTCGACCAGAATTGTTTCCGAGGCAAAGTTTAGATCACACATGACAGATGATGTCACGATTGATTGATTGACATGAAAGGGGAACCACGTACGAACCACGTGGTTAATGGGGTCAATGACCTCTTTCTCCAGGTGTGTTTTTGGCACGCTCGAGGCGAATGTTATGATCCAGGAATAGGAAATAGATTGTTTCCGGGGAAGCTAATTAATGTCTGACAGATGACGTCAAGTTAATTAATGTCTTTGGAGTTCGACCAGAATTGTTTCCGAGGCAAAGTTTAGATCACACATGACAGATGATGTCACGATTGATTGATTGACATGAAAGGGGAATTAATTTGTTGTTTCTACAGAGAATTGATTCACGAAAGGGGAATTAATTTGTTATTTCTAAAGAGAACTGTCTCCGAGCGAATGTTTAGATCTTAGCGATGAATTGTTTTAGCGCGGGAATCAGGTTTCCAAATAATTTGAAATGCGTCAGCGCAGAGATGTCAAACAAAAGGAACACGCTGAAATTACGTTTAGGGATTATTTGGGCGAAGTCGTTTTAGCCATTTTATGGAATTATTTCGGCGAAACAGTTAGAGACATTTTAAAAGATAATTTAAAAGATGATTTTAGAAGAGAATTTAAGGGTGAAACTCTGTGGTCGTTATAATACACAAGTTGTATTTTAACAGTGTCGTGAGGTCCCCTACCCCAACCCCAAAGGGTTCCGATCCCCCTACCCCAACCCCAAAGGGTTCCGATCCCCCTACCCCAACCCCAAAGGGTTCCAATCCCCCTACCCCAACCCCGAAGGAAGCCCCCGGTACTCAAAGGTCCCCCAAGCTCCCAAAGGGCCCCCAGACCCCCAAAGGCCCTCCCCAGACCCCCAAAGGCCCTCCCCGGGCCCCCAAAGGCCCACCGGGCTCCCAAAAGACCACCAGGATACCAAAGGGCCCCCGGACCCCCAAAGGCCCTCCCCAGACCCCCAAAGGCCCTCCCCGGGCCCCCAAAGGCCCACCGGGCTCCCAAAAGACCACCGGGCTCCCAAAGGGCCCCCGGACCCCCAAAGGCCCTCACCCGGTCCCCAAAGGTCCCCTGGGCTCCCAAAGGACCACCCGGCCCTCAAGGGCCCCCGGATCCCCAAACGCCCTCCCCGGGCCCCCCAAGAGTCCCCTCTCCATTTTTTTTTAATACTTTTCAAAGACCATTTCAGAGCAAGTTACTTTCTTAATTTCCCTCCTAAACCCATTTTCCAACTTGGAGTACTTATCTTTTTCATCACAACTATACCTTACAGCTTTTTGGATACCTCAACACCAAGAAATACTTTTCAAGGACCATGTCAGAGCAAGTTACTTTCTTAATGTCCCTCCTAAACCCATTTTCCAACTTGAAGTACTTATCTTTTTCACCCACAACTATACTCTACAGCTTTTTGGATACCTCAACATCAAGAAATACTTTTCAAGGACCATTTCAGAGCAAGTTACTTTCTTAATGTCCCTCCTAAACCCATTTTCTAACTTGAAGTACTTATCTTTTTCACTCACAACTATACTTTACAGCTTTTTGGTTACCTCAACACCAAGAAATACTTTTCAAAGACCATTTCAGAGCAAGTTACTTTCTTAATGTCCCTCCTAAACCCATTTTCCAACTTGAAGTACTTATCTGTTTCACCCGAAACTATACTTTACAGCTTTTTGGATACCTCAACACCAAGAAATACTTTTCAAGGACCATTTCAGAGCAAGTTACTTTCTTAATGTCCCTCCTAAACCCATTTTCTAACTTGAAGTACTTATCTTTTCACCCACAACTATACTTTACAGCTTTTTGGATACCTCAACACCAAGAAATACTTTTCAAGGACCATTTCAGAGCAAATTACTTTCTTAATGTCCCTCCTAAACCCATTTTGCAACTTGAAGTACTTATCTTTTTCACCCACAACTATACTTTACAGCTTTTTGGTTACCTCAACACCAAGAAATACTTTTCAAAGACCATTTCAGAGCAAGTTACTTTCTTAATGTCCCTCCTAAACCCATTTTGCAACTTGAAGTACTTATCTTTTTCACCCGAAACTATACTTTACAGCTTTTTGGTTACCTCAACACCAAGAAATACTTTTCAAAGACCATTTCAGAGCAAGTTACTTTCTTAATGTCCCTTCTAAACCCATTTTCCAACTTGAAGTACTTATCTTTTTCACCCGAAACTATACTTTACACCTTTTTGGTTACCTCAACACCAAGAAATACTTTTCAAAGACCATTTCAGAGCAAGTTACTTTCTTAATGTCCCTCCTAAACCCATTTTGCAACTTGAAGTACTTATCTTTTTCACCCTCAACTATACTTTACAGCTTTTTGGTTACCTCAACACCAAGAAATACTTTTCAAAGACCATTTCAGAGCAAGTTACTTTCTTAATGTCCCTTCTAAACCCATTTTCCAACTTGAAGTACTTATCTTTTTCACCCGAAACTATACTTTACACCTTTTTGGTTACCTCAACACCAAGAGATACTTTTCAAAGACCATTTCAGAGCAAGTTACTTTCTTAATGTCCCTCCTAAACCCATTTTGCAACTTGAACTACTTATCTTTTTCACCCGAAACTATACTTTACAACTTTTTGGATACCTCAACACCAAGAAATACTTTTCATAGACCATTTCAGAGCAAGTTACTTCCTTAATGTCACTCCTAAACCCATTTTCCAACTTGAAGTACTTATCTTTTTTCACCCGAAACTATACTTTACAGCTTTTTGGATACCTCAACGCCAAGAAATACTTTTCAAAGACCATTTCAGAGCAAGTTACTTTCTTAATGTCCCTCCTAAACCCATTTTCCAACTTGAAGTACTTATCTTTTTCACCCTCAACTATACTTTACAGCTTTTTGAATACCTCAACACCAAGAAATACTTTTCAAAGACCATTTCAGAGCAAGTTACTTTCTTAATGTCTCTCCTAAACCCATTTTCCAACTTGAAGTACTTATCTTTTTCACCACAACTAGACCATACAGCTTTTTGGATACCTCAACACCAAGAAATACTTTTCAAGGACCATTTAAGAGCAAGTTACTTTCTTAATGTCCCTCCTAAACCCATTTTCTAACTTGAAGTACTTATCTTTTCACCCACAACTATACTTTACAGCTTTTTGGTTACCTCAACACCAAGAAATACTTTTCAAAGACCATTTCAGAGCAAGTTACTTTCTTAATGTCCCTCCTAAACCCATTTTGCAACTTGAAGTACTTATCTTTTTCACCCACAACTATACTTTACAGCTTTTTGGTTACCTCAACACCAAGAAATACTTTTCAAAGACCATTTCAGAGCAAGTTACTTTCTTAATGTCCCTCCTAAACCCATTTTGCAACTTGAAGTACTTATCTTTTTCACCCACAACTATACTTTACAGCTTTTTGGTTACCTCAACACCAAGAAGTACTTTTCAAAGACCATTTCAGAGCAAGTTACTTTCTTAATGTCCCTCCTAAACCCATTTTCCAACTTGAAGTACTTATCTTTTTCACCCGAAACTATACTTTACACCTTTTTGGTTACCTCAACACCAAGAAATACTTTTCAAAGACCATTTCAGAGCAAGTTACTTTCTTAATGTCCCTCCTAAACCCATTTTGCAACTTGAAGTACTTATCTTTTTCACCCGAAACTATACTTTACAAGTTTTGGTTACCTCAACACCAAGAAATACTTTTCAAAGACCATTTCAGAGCAAGTTACTTTCTTAATGTCCCTCCTAAACGCATTTTCCAACTTGAAGTACTTATCTTTTTTCACCCGAAACTATACTTTACAGCTTTTTGGATACCTCAACGCCAAGAAATACTTTTCAAAGACCATTTCAGAGCAAGTTACTTTCTTAATGTCCCTCCTAAACCCATTTTCCAACTTGAAGTACTTATCTTTTTCACCCTCAACTATACTTTACAGCTTTTTGAATATCTCAACACCAAGAAATACTTTCCAAAGACCATTTCAGAGCAAGTTACTTTCTTAATGTCTCTCCTAAACCCATTTTCCAACTTGAAGTACTTATCTTTTTCATCACAACTAGACCATACAGCTTTTTGGATACCTCAACACCAAGAAATACTTTTCAAAGACCATTTCAGAGCAAGTTACTTTCTTAATGTCCCTCCTAAACCCATTTTCCGACTTGAAGTAGTTATTTTTTTCATCCGCAACTGTACTTTACAGCATTTTGGTTACCTCAATACTAAGAAATACTTTTCAAAGATCATTTCAGAGCAAGTTACTTTCTTAATGTCCATCCTAAACCCATTTTGCAACTTGAAGTACTTATCTTTTTCACCCACTTTCTCAATGAAAAAGAAATTAGTTTTTAATCAATTCTATTTTTCCAAATAATATAAAAATTTTCCACTACGGTTCAGATTTTTCTCAAAGGGATGAAAAAATTTAAAATAATGTTCCGAATTTTCTCAACGAAGTGAAGAAAAGTTTATGATCTCTTCTGAATTTTACCAAAGAACGCACTTCAATTCTAATTTCTCCAGAGAAAACAAAAATCTTCCACTTCAGTTCTTTATTTCACAAAGACATAAAGAAATTTAAAGTTCAATTCTAATTTTTCGGTGGAAGATAGAAAAAGTAATACCATACTTGTGAATATTTTCATGGAAGATGAAAAGTTCTTGTTCAATTTAAAATTTTCTCATTGAAGTGAAGAAAAGTTCAAGTTCTCTTCTGAATTTTACCAAAGAACGCACTTCAATTCTAAATTCTCCAGAGAAAACAAAAATCTTCCACTTAAGTTCTTTATTTCACAAAGACATAAAGAAATTTAAAGTTCAATTCTAATTTTTCGATGGAAGATGGGAAAAGTAATACCATACTTGTGAATATTTTCACGGAAAATAAAAAGTTCTAGTTCAATTTTAAATTTTCTCAATGAAGTGAAGAAAAATTCAAGTTCTCTACTGAATTTTACCAAAGAACACAATTCAATTCTAATTTTTCCAGAGAAAATAAAAATCTTCCACTTCAGTTCTTTATTTCACAATGACATTAAGAAATTTAAAGTTCAATTCTAAATTTTTCGGTGGAAGATAGAAAAGTAATACCATACTTGTGAATATTTTCCCGGAAGATAAAAAGTTCTAGTTCAATTTACAATTTCCTCAACGAAGTGAAGAAAAGTTCAAGTTCTCTTCTGAATTTTACTAAAGAACACAATTCAATTCTAATTTCACCAGAGAAAATAAAAATCTTCCACTTAAGTTCTTTATTTCACAATGACATAAAGAAATTTAAAGTTCAATTCTAAATTTATCGGTGGAAGATAGAAAAAGTAATACCATACTTGTGAATATTTTCATAGAAGATAAAAAGTTCTAGTTCAATTTAAAATTTCCTCAACGAAGTGAAGAAAAGTTCAAGTTCTCATCTGAATTTTACTAAAGAACACAATTCAATTCTAATTTCACCAGAGAAAATAAAAATCTTCCACTTCAGCTCTTTATTTCACAAGGACATAAAGAAATTTAAAGTTCAATTCTAAATTTTTCCGTGGAAGATAGAAAAAGTAATACCTTACTTGTGAATATTTTCACGGAAGATAAAAAGTTCTTGTTCAATTAAAATTTTTTCAACATAGTGAAGAAAAGTTCAAGTTCTCTTCTGAACTTTACCAAAGAACACACTTCAATTCTAATTTCTCCAGAGAAAATAAAAATATTCCACTTCAGTTTTAAGTTCCCCAAAGAAATAAAGAAATTTAAAGTTCTATTCTAAATTTTTAGATGAAAGATAGAAAAAGTAATACTATGATTGTGATTATTTTCCATGAAGATCAAAAGTTTCACTTTATTTATAATTTTTCTTAAATTTGGTTCTGATTTTTCTCAAAGAGATGAAAAATTTTAAGTTCTGTTCCAAATTTTTCATAGAAGATAGAAAAAGTTATACATTGATTGTGAATATTCAACATGAAGATAAGGAACTCCACTTTAATTCAGAGTTTCTCGAAGAAGTGCAAAATGTTCAAGTTCTCTTCTGAATTTTCTTAAAGAAGAGAAAAAAGTTAGCTCAATTCTGAATTTTACCAATGAAAATGAAAAAACCTTCCACTTCAGATCATAATTTCTCAAAGACATAAAAATTTAAAGTTCAGTTCTAAATTTTTCTGTAGAAGATAGGAAAAGTTATACTATGATTGTGATTATTTTCCAGTGAAGATAAAAAGTTTCACTTTAATTCTAATTTTCTTAAATTCAGTTCCGATTTTTTGCAAAGAGATGAAAAATTTGAATTTCTGCTCCAAATTTTTCATAGAAGATAGAAAAAGTTATACATTGATTTTGAATATTCGACATGAAGATAAGGTGCATCACTTTAATTCTGAGTTTTCTCGAAGAAGTGCAAAATGTTCAAATTCTCTTCTGAATTTTCTTAAAGAAGTGAAAAAAGTTCGCTCAATTCTGAATTTTACCAATGAAAATGAAAAAGCTTCCACTTCAGTTCTTAATTTCTCAAAGACATAAAAAATTCAAAGTTCTCTTCTAATTTTTCCAAGAAAATAAAAAGGTTCTACTTCACTTCTGGTTTTTTCTCAAAGAGATGAAAAATTTAAAGTGTTATTCTAATTTTAAATTAAATTTTATCTCCTTTGTCTTATGGATTTACCCCTCAAATTTTTAAATTAGAAAATGAGTGACTCGTTCTATTATTAAAGACAATCGTTCAAACTCGTTCATCTAACCTCCAAAACAATAGGTTAGGTTAGGCATAGATAAATATTAATAAATAAATAGAAACATTTCTACATGTTTAAGTTAGGTTAGGTTAGATTAACTTATCATGAGCGCTCATGATAAGTTAACCTAACCTTTTCCGGCAAGTATGGTTAGAATAGGCTAGATTAAGTTAGGTTAGATTAGGTTAGGTTAGCCTACGTACGCTTCACTTAGGTTAGGTGAGAGACAGGCAAAAAGTTAGGTGTATGATTAGGTTAGGTTAGATTAAGTTAGGTTAGGTTAAGTTAGGTTAGGCTAGGTTAGCCTACGTACGCGCGCGTACGTAGGCTAACCTAGCCTAACCTAACTTAACCTAACCTAACTTAATCTAACCTAACCTAATCATACACCTAACTTTTTGCCTGTCTCTCACCTAACCTAAGTGAAGCGTACGTAGGCTAACCTAACCTAATCTAACATAACTTAATCTAGCCTATTCTAACCATATTTAAGTTAGATTAGGTTAGATTAACTTATCATGAGCGCTCATGATAAGTTAATCTAACCTAACCTAACTTAAACATGTAGAAATGTTTCTATTTATTTATTAATATTTATTTATGCCTAACCTAACCTATTGTTTTGGAGGTTAGATGAACGAGTTTGAACGATTGTCTTTAATAATAGAACGAGTCACTCATTTTCTAATTTAAAAATTTGAGGGGTAAATCCATAAGACAAAGGAGATAAAATTTAATTTAAAATTAGAATAGAACTTTAAATTTTTCATCTCTTTGAGAAAAACCAGAAGTGAAGTGGAACCTTTTTATTTTCTTGGAAAAATTAGAAGAGAACTTTGAATTTTTTATGTCTTTGAGAAATTAAGAACTGAAGTGGAAGCTTTTTCATTTTCATTGGTAAAATTCAGAATTGAGCGAACTTTTTTCACTTCTTTAAGAAAATTCAGAAGAGAACTTGAACATTTTGCACTTCTTCGAGAAAACTCAGAATTAAAGTGATGCACCTTATCTTCATGTCGAATATTCAAAATCAATGTATAACTTTTTCTATCTTCTATGAAAAATTTGGAACAGAAATTTAAATTTTTCATCTCTTTGCAAAAAATCGAAACTGAATTTAAGAAAATTAGAATTAAAGTGAAACTTTTTATCTTCACTGGAAAATAATCACAATCATAGTACAACTTTTCCTATCTTCTACAGAAAAATTTAGAACTGAACTTTAAATTTTTATGTCTTTGAGAAATTAAGAACTGAAGTGGAAGCTTTTTCATTTTCATTGGTAAAATTCAGAATTGAGCTAACTTTTTTCTCTTCTTTAAGAAAATTCAGAAGAGAACTTGAACATTTTGCACTTCTTCGAGAAACTCTGAATTAAAGTGGAGTTCCTTATCCTTATGTTGAATATTCACAATCAATGTATAACTTTTTCTATCTTCTATGAAAAATTTGGAACAGAACTTAAAATTTTTTATCTCTGTCAGAAAAATCAGAACCAAATTTAAGAAAAATTATAAATAAAGTGAAACTTTTGATCTTCATGGAAAATAATCACAATCATAGTATTACTTTTTCTATCTTTCATCTAAAAATTTAGAATAGAACTTTAAATTTCTTTATTTCTTTGGGCAACTTAAAACTGAAGTGGAATATTTTTATTTTCTCTGGAGAAATTAGAATTGAAGTGTGTTCTTTGGTAAAGTTCAGAAGAGCAATTGAACTTTTCTTCACTATGTTGAGAAAATTTTAATTGAACAAGAACTTTTTATCTTCCGTGAAAATATTCACAAGTATGGTATTACTTTTTCTATCTTCCACGGAAAAATTTAGAATTGAACTTTAAATTTCTTTATGTCCTTGTGAAATAAAGAGCTGAAGTGGAAGATTTTTATTTTCTCTGGTGAAATTAGAATTGAATTGTGTTCTTTAGTAAAATTCAGATGAGAACTTGAACTTTTCTTCACTTCGTTGAGGAAATTTTAAATTGAACTAGAACTTTTTATCTTCCATGAAAATATTCACAAGTATGGTATTACTTTTTCTATCTTCCACCGAAAAATTTAGAATTGAACTTTAAATTTCTTTATGTCATTGTGAAATAAAGAACTTAAGTGGAAGATTTTTATTTTCTCTGGTGAAATTAGAATTGAATTGTGTTCTTTAGTAAAATTCAGAAGAGAACTTGAACTTTTCTTCACTTCGTTGAGGAAATTGTAAATTGAACTAGAACTTTTTATCTTCCGGGAAAATATTCACAAGTATGGTATTACTTTTCTATCTTCCACCGAAAAATTTAGAATTGAACTTTAAATTTCTTAATGTCATTGTGAAATAAAGAACTGAAGTGGAAGATTTTTATTTTCTCTGGAAAAATTAGAATTGAATTGTGTTCTTTGGTAAAATTCAGTAGAGAACTTGAATTTTTCTTCACTTCATTGAGAAAATTTAAAATTGAACTAGAACTTTTTATTTTCCGTGAAAATATTCACAAGTATGGTATTACTTTTTCCATCTTCCATCGAAAAATTAGAATTGAACTTTAAATTTCTTTATGTCTTTGTGAAATAAAGAACTTAAGTAGAAGATTTTTGTTTTCTCTGGAGAATTTAGAATTGAAGTGCGTTCTTTGGTAAAATTCAGAAGAGAACTTGAACTTTTCTTACTTCAATGAGAAAATTTTAAATTGAACAAGAACTTTTCATCTTCCATGAAAATATTCACAAGTATGGTATTACTTTTTCTATCTTCCGCCGAAAAATTAGAATTGAACTTTAAATTTCTTTATGTCTTTGTGAAATAAAGAACTGAAGTGGAAGATTTTTGTTTTCTCTGGAGAAATTAGAATTGGAGCGTGTTCTTTGGTAAAATTCAGAAGAGATCATAAACTTTTCTTCACTTCGTTGAGAAAATTTGGAACATTATTTTAAATTTTTTCATCCCTTTGAGAAAAATCTGAACCGTAGTGGAAAATTTTTATATTATTTGGAAAAATAGAACTGATTAAAAACTAATTTCTTTTTCATTGAGAAAGTGGGTGAAAAAGATAAGTACTTCAAGTTGCAAAATGGGTTTAGGATGGACATTAAGAAAGTAACTTGCTCTGAAATGATCTTTGAAAAGTATTTCTTAGTGTTGAGGTAACCAAAATGCTGTAAAGTACAGTTGCGGATGAAAAAAATAAGTACTTCAAGTTGGAAAATGGGTTTAGGAGGGACATTAAGAAAGTAACTTGCTCTGAAATGGTCTTTGAAAAGTATTTCTTGGTGTTGAGGTATCCAAAAAGCTGTATGGTCTAGTTGTGATGAAAAAGATAAGTACTTCAAGTTGGAAAATGGGTTTAGGAGAGACATTAAGAAAGTAACTTGCTCTGAAATGGTCTTTGGAAAGTATTTCTTGGTGTTGAGATATTCAAAAAGCTGTAAAGTATAGTTGAGGGTGAAAAAGATAAATACTTCAAGTTGGAAAATGGTTTAGGAGGGACATTAAGAAAGTAACTTGCTCTGAAATGGTCTTTGAAAAGTATTTCTTGGCGTTGAGGTATCCAAAAAGCTGTAAAGTATAGTTTCGGGTGAAAAAAGATAAGTACTTCAAGTTGGAAAATGGGTTTAGGAGGGACATTAAGAAAGTAACTTGCTCTGAAATGGTCTTTGAAAAGTATTTCTTGGTGTTGAGGTAACCAAAAAGTTGTAAAGTATAGTTTCGGGAGAAAAAGATAAGTACTTCAAGTTGCAAAATGGGTTTAGGAGGGACATTAAGAAAGTAACTTGCTCTGAAATGGTCTTTGGAAAGTATTTCTTGGTGTTGAGGTAACCAAAAAGGTGTAAAGTATAGTTTCGGGTGAAAAAGATAAGTACTTCAAGTTGGAAAATGGGTTTAGGAGGGACATTAAGAAAGTAACTTGCTCTGAAATGGTCTTTGAAAAGTACTTCTTGGTGTTGAGGTAACCAAAAAGCTGTAAAGTATAGTTGTGGGTGAAAAAGATAAGTACTTCAAGTTGCAAAATGGGTTTAGGACGGACATTAAGAAAGTAACTTGCTCTGAAATGGTCTTTGAAAAGTATTTCTTGGTGTTGAGGTAACCAAAAAGCTGTAAAGTATAGTTGTGGGTGAAAAAGATAAGTACTTCAAGTTGCAAAATGGGTTTAGGAGGGACATTAAGAAAGTAACTTGCTCTGAAATGGTCTTTGAAAAGTATTTCTTGGTGTTGAGGTAACCAAAAAGCTGCAAAGTATAGTTGTGGGTGAAAAGATAAGTACTTCAAGTTAGAAAATGGGTTTAGGAGGGACATTAAGAAAGTAACTTGCTCTTAAATGGTCCTTGAAAAGTATTTCTTGGTGTTGAGGTATCCAAAAAGCTGTATGGTCTAGTTGTGGTGAAAAAGATAAGTACTTCAAGTTGGAAAATGGGTTTAGGAGAGACATTAAGAAAGTAACTTGCTCTGAAATGGTCTTTGAAGAGTATTTCTTGGTGTTGAGGTATTCAAAAAGCTGTAAAGTATAGTTGAGGGTGAAAAAGATAAGTACTTCAAGTTGGAAAATGGGTTTAGGAGGGACATTAAGAAAGTAACTTGCTCTGAAATGGTCTTTGAAAAGTATTTCTTGGCGTTGAGGTATCCAAAAAGCTGTAAAGTATAGTTTCGGGTGAAAAAAGATAAGTACTTCAAGTTGGAAAATGGGTTTAGGAGTGACATTAAGAAAGTAACTTGCTCTGAAATGGTCTTTGAAAAGTATTTCTTGGTGTTGAGGTAACCAAAAAGTTGTAAAGTATAGTTTTGGGTGAAAAAGATAAGTACTTCAAGTTGCAAAATGGGTTTAGGAGGGACATTAAGAAAGTAACTTGCTCTGAAATGGTCTTTGAAAAGTATTTCTTGGTGTTGAGGTAACCAAAAAGGTGTAAAGTATAGTTTCGGGTGAAAAAGATAAGTACTTCAAGTTGGAAAATGGGTTTAGGAGGGACATTAAGAAAGTAACTTGCTCTGAAATGGTCTTTGAAAAGTATTTCTTGGTGTTGAGGTAACCAAAAAGCTGTAAAGTATAGTTGAGGGTGAAAAAGATAAGTACTTCAAGTTGCAAAATGGGTTTAGGAGGGACATTAAGAAAGTAACTTGCTCTGAAATGGTCTTTGAAAAGTATTTCTTGGCGTTGAGGTATCCAAAAAGCTGTAAAGTATAGTTTCGGGTGAAAAAAGATAAGTACTTCAAGTTGGAAAATGGGTTTAGGAGGGACATTAAGAAAGTAACTTGCTCTGAAATGGTCTTTGAAAAGTATTTCTTGGTGTTGAGGTATCCAAAAAGCTGTATGGTCTAGTTGTGATGAAAAAGATAAGTACTTCAAGTTGGAAAATGGGTTTAGGAGAGACATTAAGAAAGTAACTTGCTCTGAAATGGTCTTTGGAAAGTATTTCTTGGTGTTGAGATATTCAAAAAGGTGTAAAGTATAGTTTCGGGTGAAAAAGATAAGTACTTCAAGTTGGAAAATGGGTTTAGGAGGGACATTAAGAAAGTAACTTGCTCTGAAATGGTCTTTGAAAAGTACTTCTTGGTGTTGAGGTAACCAAAAAGCTGTAAAGTATAGTTGTGGGTGAAAAAGATAAGTACTTCAAGTTGTAAAATGGGTTTAGGACGGACATTAAGAAAGTAACTTGCTCTGAAATGGTCTTTGAAAAGTATTTCTTGGTGTTGAGGTAACCAAAAAGCTGTAAAGTATAGTTGTGGGTGAAAAAGATAAGTACTTCAAGTTGCAAAATGGGTTTAGGAGGGACATTAAGAAAGTAACTTGCTCTGAAATGGTCTTTGAAAAGTATTTCTTGGTGTTGAGGTAACCAAAAAGCTGTAAAGTATAGTTTTGGGTGAAAAGATAAGTACTTCAAGTTAGAAAATGGGTTTAGGAGGGACATTAAGAAAGTAACTTGCTCTTAAATGGTCCTTGAAAAGTATTTCTTGGTGTTGAGGTATCCAAAAAGCTGTATGGTCTAGTTGTGGTGAAAAAGATAAGTACTTCAAGTTGCAAAATGGGTTTAGGACGGACATTAAGAAAGTAACTTGCTCTTAAATGGTCTTTGAAAAGTATTTCTTGGTGTTGAGGTAACCAAAAAGCTGTAAAGTATAGTTGTGGGTGAAAAAGATAAGTACTTCAAGTTGCAAAATGGGTTTAGGAGGGACATTAAGAAAGTAACTTGCTCTGAAATGGTCTTTGAAAAGTATTTCTTGGTGTTGAGGTAACCAAAAAGCTGTAAAGTATAGTTGTGGGTGAAAAGATAAGTACTTCAAGTTAGAAAATGGGTTTAGGAGGGACATTAAGAAAGTAACTTGCTCTTAAATGGTCCTTGAAAAGTATTTCTTGGTGTTGAGGTATCTAAAAAGCTGTATGGTCTAGTTGTGGTGAAAAAGATAAGTACTTCAAGTTGGAAAATGGGTTTAGGAGAGACATTAAGAAAGTAACTTGCTCTGAAATGGTCTTTGAAAAGTATTTCTTGGTGTTGAGGTATTCAAAAAGCTGTAAAGTATAGTTGAGGGTGAAAAAGATAAGTACTTCAAGTTGGAAAATGGGTTTAGGAGGGACATTAAGAAAGTAACTTGCTCTGAAATGGTCTTTGAAAAGTATTTCTTGGCGTTGAGGTATCCAAAAAGCTGTAAAGTATAGTTTCGGGTGAAAAAAGATAAGTACTTCAAGTTGGAAAATGGGTTTAGGAGTGACATTAAGAAAGTAACTTGCTCTGAAATGGTCTTTGAAAAGTATTTCTTGGTGTTGAGGTAACCAAAAAGTTGTAAAGTATAGTTTCGGGTGAAAAAGATAAGTACTTCAAGTTGCAAAATGGGTTTAGGAGGGACATTAAGAAAGTAACTTGCTCTGAAATGGTCTTTGAAAAGTATTTCTTGGTGTTGAGGTAACCAAAAAGGTGTAAAGTATAGTTTCGGGTGAAAAAGATAAGTACTTCAAGTTGGAAAATGGGTTTAGAAGGGACATTAAGAAAGTAACTTGCTCTGAAATGGTCTTTGAAAAGTATTTCTTGGTGTTGAGGTAACCAAAAAGCTGTAAAGTATAGTTGAGGGTGAAAAAGATAAGTACTTCAAGTTGCAAAATGGGTTTAGGAGTGACATTAAGAAAGTAACTTGCTCTGAAATGGTCTTTGAAAAGTATTTCTTGGTGTTGAGGTAACCAAAAAGTTGTAAAGTATAGTTTCGGGTGAAAAAGATAAGTACTTCAAGTTGCAAAATGGGTTTAGGAGGGACATTAAGAAAGTAACTTGCTCTGAAATGGTCTTTGAAAAGTTTTTCTTGGTGTTGAGGTAACCAAAAAGGTGTAAAGTATAGTTTCGGGTGAAAAAGATAAGTACTTCAAGTTGGAAAATGGGTTTAGAAGGGACATTAAGAAAGTAACTTGCTCTGAAATGGTCTTTGAAAAGTATTTCTTGGTGTTGAGGTAACCAAAAAGCTGTAAAGTATAGTTTCGGGTGAAAAAGATAAGTACTTCAAGTTGCAAAATGGGTTTAGGAGGGACATTAAGAAAGTAACTTGCTCTGAAATGGTCTTTGAAAAGTATTTCTTGGTGTTGAGGTAACCAAAAAGCTGTAAAGTATAGTTGTGGGTGAAAAAGATAAGTACTTCAAGTTGCAAAATAGGTTTAGGAGGGACATTAAGAAAGTAATTTGCTCTGAAATGGTCCTTGAAAAGTATTTCTTGGTGTTGAGGTATCCAAAAAGCTGTAAAGTATAGTTGTGGGTGAAAAGATAAGTACTTCAAGTTAGAAAATGGGTTTAGGAGGGACATTAAGAAAGTAACTTGCTCTGAAATGGTCCTTGAAAAGTATTTCTTGGTGTTGAGGTATCCAAAAAGCTGTAAAGTATAGTTTCGGGTGAAAAAGATAAGTACTTCAAGTTGGAACATGGGTTTAGGAGGGACATTAAGAAAGTAACTTCCTCTGAAATGGTCTTTGAAAAGTATTTCTTGGTGTTGAGGTAACCAAAAAGCTGTAAAGTATAGTTGTGAGTGAAAAAGATAAGTACTTCAAGTTAGAAAATGGGTTTAGGAGGGACATTAAGAAAGTAACTTGCTCTGAAATGGTCCTTGAAAAGTATTTCTTGATGTTGAGGTATCCAAAAAGCTGTAGAGTATAGTTGTGGGTGAAAAAGATAAGTACTTCAAGTTGGAAAATGGGTTTAGGAGGGACATTAAGAAAGTAACTTGCTCTGAAATGGTCTTTGAAAAGTATTTCTTGGTGTTGAGGTAACCAAAAAGCTGTAAAGTATAGTTGTGGGTGAAAAAGATAAGTACTTCAAGTTGCAAAATGGGTTTAGGAGGGACATTAAGAAAGTAACTTGCTCTGAAATGGTCTTTGAAAAGTATTTCTTGGTGTTGAGGTAACCAAAAAGCTGTAAAGTATAGTTGTGGGTGAAAAGATAAGTACTTCAAGTTAGAAAATGGGCTTAGGAGGGACATTAAGAAAGTAACTTGCTCTTAAATGGTCCTTGAAAAGTATTTCTTGGTGTTGAGGTATCCAAAAAGCTGTATGGTCTAGTTGTGGTGAAAAAGATAAGTACTTCAAGTTGGAAAATGGGTTTAGGAGAGACATTAAGAAAGTAACTTGCTCTGAAATGGTCTTTGAAAAGTATTTCTTGGTGTTGAGGTATTCAAAAAGCTGTAAAGTATAGTTGAGGGTGAAAAAGATAAGTACTTCAAGTTGGAAAATGGGTTTAGGAGGGACATTAAGAAAGTAACTTGCTCTGAAATGGTCTTTGAAAAGTATTTCTTGGCGTTGAGGTATCCAAAAAGCTGTAAAGTATAGTTTCGGGTGAAAAAAGATAAGTACTTCAAGTTCGAAAATGGGTTTAGGAGTGACATTAAGAAAGTAACTTGCTCTGAAATGGTCTTTGAAAAGTATTTCTTGGTGTTGAGGTAACCAAAAAGTTGTAAAGTATAGTTTCGGGTGAAAAAGATAAGTACTTCAAGTTGCAAAATGGGTTTAGGAGGGACATTAAGAAAGTAACTTGCTCTGAAATGGTCTTTGAAAAGTATTTCTTGGCGTTGAGGTATCCAAAAAGCTGTAAAGTATAGTTTCGGGTGAAAAAAGATAAGTACTTCAAGTTGGAAAATGGGTTTAGGAGTGACATTAAGAAAGTAACTTGCTCTGAAATGGTCTTTGAAAAGTATTTCTTGGTGTTGAGGTAACCAAAAAGCTGTAAAGTATAGTTGAGGGTGAAAAAGATAAGTACTTCAAGTTGCAAAATGGGTTTAGGAGGGACATTAAGAAAGTAACTTGCTCTGAAACGGTCTTTGAAAAGTATTTCTTGGCGTTGAGGTATCCAAAAAGCTGTAAAGTATAGTTTCGGGTGAAAAAAGATAAGTACTTCAAGTTGGAAAATGGGTTTAGGAGTGACATTAAGAAAGTAACTTGCTCTGAAATGGTCTTTGAAAAGTATTTCTTGGTGTTGAGGTAACCAAAAAGTTGTAAAGTATAGTTTCGGGTGAAAAAGATAAGTACTTCAAGTTGCAAAATGGGTTTAGGAGGGACATTAAGAAAGTAACTTGCTCTGAAATGGTCTTTGAAAAGTATTTCTTGGTGTTGAGGTAACCAAAAAGGTGTAAAGTATAGTTTCGGGTGAAAAAGATAAGTACTTCAAGTTGGAAAATGGGTTTAGAAGGGACATTAAGAAAGTAACTTGCTCTGAAATGGTCTTTGAAAAGTATTTCTTGGTGTTGAGGTAACCAAAAAGCTGTAAAGTATAGTTGAAGTGAATCATTAAATTAGGCTAGATATTGGTTTTACATTAGTTTTGCAAGCTAATGTTGAAGTGAATCAATAAATTAGGCTAGATATTAGTTTATTAGTTGAAGATATTAGATATTAGTTGAAGTGAATCATTAAATTAGGCTAGATATTGGTTTTACATTAGTTTTGCAAGCTAATGTTGAAGTGAATCAATAAATTAGGCTAGATATTAGTTTATTAGTTGAAGATATTAGATATTAGTTGAAGTGAATCATTAAATTAGGCTAGATATAGGTTTTACATTAGTTTTGCAAGCTAATGTTGAAGTAAATGAATAAATTAGCCTAGATATTAGTTTTACATTAGTTTTGCAAGCTAATGTTGAAGTAAATGAATAAATTAGCCTAGATATTAGTTTTACATTAGTTCTGCAAGCTAATGTTGAAGTGAATCAATAAATTAGGCTAGATATTAGTTTATTAGTTGAAGATATTAGATATTAGTTGAAGTGAATCATTAAATTAGGCTAGATATAGGTTTTACATTAGTTTTGCAAGCTAATGTTGAAGTAAATCAATAAATTAGGCTAGATATTAGTTTATTAGTTGAAGATATTAGATATTAGTTGAAGTGAATCATTAAATTAGGCTAGATATTTATAAGTAGTAGGTTTAATGTGTCACTGAGTTATATATTTCTGTATATAACTTATATAGGCCTAGTCAGTGAGTTACACATATTTTAAGTAGTAGGCTAAATATGTCACTGAGTTATATATTTCTGTATATAACTTATATAGGCCTAGTCAGTGAGTTATGTATATTTATAAGTAGTAGGTTAAATATGTCACTGAGTCATTGCCTTTGCAAAACAAAAGTGATCCGTTTGTCTGGCCTCCCCCAGGCCATTCAGCATGTCCCCAGGTGGCGATAGGGGAACGCTCTACAGATATGTAGGGTACCTCCATAGGAGGCATGGACCAAGGGGGGACCTTGTCCCTGGGGGTCCATAATAGAATCTGGGGCACCCTTGCCCGGGGTCATAAATACAGGCGGAGGAGGAAGAAGGCCCCTCAAATGTACACTCAAAAGGGCCCACTTGTTTATCCACAAGTTCCATGAGTTGCAAACCTTCTCCCAGCAATGGGTTAAATTGCATGGTGATGCAGAACACCATCGCGGGAGGATCCTCTATAGGAGGACAACTGTGGCAGGGCGTAAGATCCAGATCTATGGACAACGGCCTCTGCAAAGGGCTGCCTCGACCTTTTCGGGGCACCAGCAAGACTGGGGACCTTGCGGTCAACTCTATTCCCACTTGAGGAGTGGCGCCCCTCGAGGAAATTATAGCCTAGTAAACGACACAGCATTCGCACGGGATTCTGACTAATGGACAATTCTTCTGGGATTGGTATGTTTTGATGGGCGTCTTTGGGCTGAAAAACCTCTTCCTAGCTAATTTATCTATTACGGGTTGCCTCCCCGTAGTAGCATAATATTTGTAGGCATGAATATATAATGAGTCGGAGGTAATAGGCTTGAGATTGTCTGTGCAGGATTTCGACTCTTGTTGATAGAAGAGCATCGCCAAGCGCTGAAAACCATGTTGTGACCAAGATGGGCCCAGGATTGCACAAAGCCTCCATTCATGGAGGTCCCAGGGACTTCTTGCTGTCCGGTTCTAAGCCGGCTTAAGCACTTCGGTGTAGACTTGAGAAGATATGTGATCCCCGTCCTGCACTGGTATCCGGGATCATTGCTTTTCCTGAGGCGAAAAAAATTTCAATGATTTAAAGAACATGAAAATTGGAACTTGGAATGTTACGACATTAAAAAATGACTATCGTATCGACATTTTGACTGACGAATTCAGACGATTCGAACTGGATCTATTAGGAGTTTCAGAAACTCATATCCCAGGGGTAGGAAGCATGAAATTAGGTGATATAGAATTTGTTTACTCAGGCAGGAAGGATGGGTTACATAGACAGGGAGTAGGGCTCATGATGAATAAGGAAGCGGCTAAGTCTTGTTTAGGCTGGGAAGGTATTAATAATAGAATACTAATTGCTCATTTTATGACTAGAAAGTTCAAGGTATCAGTTATAGTAGTATACGCCCCTGTAGAACCGACTGATGGAGATACTAGTGACTCAGATGAATTCTACTTACAGTTACAGGAGCAAATAGACAAGGTCCCAGGTAGAAATATGATGTTATTGCTGGGAGATTTTAACGCCCAGGTTGGTAGAAATAAGGATAGATGGTATCCCAGCTTAGGTAAATTTGGTGTAGGAAAAGAAAACAGTAATGGATACAGACTTTTGCAATTTTGTAGGTATAACAATCTAGTTATAACCAATACGGTGTTTGGTCATAAAATGGCTCATAAGCTAACATGGTATTCACGTGATGGTAAGACAGCAAACCTTATTGATTATGTTATAGTAAATCGAAGACTGGCAGGATCAATACAAGATACTAGGGTATATAGGAGTGCTGTTATTGATGTTAAAAGTAAAGATCACCATCTAGTAGTGTCAAGGGTTAATTTAAAGCTGAAATATCGGAAGGGTAATTACCTCCCGGGAAGTTATGATGTTAGTAGACTCCAGGATGAGAATTTGAGAGAAACTTTCCAGGAACAGTTGAATACTAAACTTGAGAGTTTAAAATTTGATAATGTGGAAGATGGTTGGAATAATTTTAGAAAAATAATTTGTGAAGTTGCTGAAGGTGTATTAGGGAAGAAAGCTAGAACTGTAGCTAAGAATATTAGTGAAAAAGCTTTAAGTTTAATAGAAAGGAGAAAGGACTTGTACAAGAATTATCTGAGTGATAGATCACATGAAAACAAAAGAAATGTAAAGAAAGTGGAGAAAGCATTGAAATATGAACTAAGGAGGTGTGAAGTGGAGGCCATGGATAAAATTGCCGAGGATTTAGAAGATGCAGCTAGACGGCATAATAGTAAAATATTGTACTGGCACGTTAACAAATTGAGAGGTAGTAGTCAATCCGGACTTGTCCCAGTTAAAGATAGGAATGGGGTGGCAATTAGCGATAAGACAAAAGCTAAAGCGAGATGGGCCGAACATTTTGAGAATTTGCTTAACCGTGATAGAGTTGCAGGAAAAAATATAGAGGAAAATGAAAAAGTTTGTGATACCTTGGATGTGAAGGAAGATTTGTTTTGTGAGGAGGAATTAGAAACAGTACTAAAAGGATTAAAGAATAATAAGGCTCCAGGTGCTGATAGGGTAGTAAATGAGTTTCTTAAATATGGTGGCTCTGAGGTTAGAAATAAGTTATTGGAGATTATGAATATGATTTTTGAAAAAGGGGAAGTACCTAATGATTTTAGGAAAACCTTAATTAAGCCACTTTATAAGAAAGGTGATAAAAGTGAGTGTGGTAATTATCGAGGCATTAGTCTGGTCTCTGTAGGTAGCAAATTGCTTAGTAATATGATACTTTTTAGACTGAGAGATGCCGTAGACAAAGTTTTAAGAGAAGAGCAGTGCGGTTTTAGAAAAGGTAGAGGATGTGTTGACCAAATTTTCACTCTTAGGTTAATAATTGAGAAGTGCCTAAGTTTTCAAACACCTTTGGTCCTCAGTTTTATAGATTATGAGCAAGCGTTCGATTCTGTTGATAGAGGAGCTTTAGTAAAGGTTTTATCCTTGTATGGTATACCAGACAAATACATTAAAGTGATTAGTGCTATGTACGAGAATAACACTGCTGCGGTTAAGGTAGGAAATGAGGTTAGCAGCTGGTTTTGTATTAAATCAGGAGTTAAGCAGGGTTGTGTTCTATCCCCCTTTATATGGATTATTTTGATGGACTTTGTTTTAAGGAGCACAGGAAAGGCAATGGGAGACCACGGAATCAAATGGGGAGGAAAAAGTCTCCTGGACTTGGATTATGCTGATGATTTAAGCATCCTAGATGAAAGTGTGAGCAAAATGAATGAAGTTTTAGAGGTTTTGCGAGTTCAGGGTGCTAGTATTGGTTTGAAAATTAATGTTAGGAAGACCAAGTCACTAAGGCTAGGAATAAGTGAAGATGAAAAGGTGACGTTGGGTAATGAAAAGATTGATCAGGTGGGCAGTTTCACTTACCTTGGTAGTATTATTAGTAAAGATGGTGGGAGCAGTGAAGATGTTAAAAATAGAATAGCCAAGGCTCAGGGTGTTTTTTCACAGTTAAAAAAAGTCTGGAAGAATAGGAAGATAAGTCTGCAAACCAAGATTAGAATCTTAGAAGCTACAGTGATGACAGTGGTCAAATATGGCTCTGAAGCATGGACGCTCCGAAAAGCGGATGAAGATTTGCTAGATGTTTTCCAGAGAAATTGCTTAAGGATTGTTCTGGGTACCCGGCTGACTGACCGTATTTCAAACAATAGGCTATACGAAAAATGTGGTTCAATACCGCTTTCTAGGTCTATAATGAAAGAAAGGTTGAGGTGGTTAGGGCATGTTGTTCGGATGAAGGATGACAGATTGCCGAAGATTGTTCTTTTCGGCCAACCATCTAGGGCTAAACGGAAAGCAGGTCGTCCCCGTCTGGGTTGGGAGGACGTCATAAAGAAAGATTTAAAGGAAATGGGAACTTCGTGGGCGGGTGTAAAAAGGGAGGCTTTGAATAGATTGGGGTGGAGGAGGAGCGTGCGTAGCTGTGTTGGCCTCAGGCGGCTTGGTGCTGCGATGAGTTGTTAGTAGTAGTTAGTAGTATTAAGAAAGTAACTTGCTCTGAAATGGTCTTTGAAAAGTATTTCTTAGTGTTGAGGTAACCAAAAAGCTGTAAAGTATAGTTGTGAGTGAAAAAGATAAGTACTTCAAGTTAGAAAATGGGTTTAGGAGGGACATTAAGAAAGTAACTTGCTCTGAAATGGTCCTTGAAAAGTATTTCTTGATGTTGAGGTATCCAAAAAGCTGTAGAGTATAGATGTGGGTGAAAAAGATAAGTACTTCAAGTTGGAAAATGGGTTTAGGAGGGACATTAAGAAAGTAACTTGCTCTGAAATGGTCCTTGAAAAGTATTTCTTGGTGTTGAGGTATCCAAAAAGCTGTAAGGTATAGTTGTGATGAAAAAGATAAGTACTCCAAGTTGGAAAATGGGTTTAGGAGGGACATTAAGAAAGTAACTTGCTCTGAAATGGTCTTTGAAAAGTATTAAAAAAAATGGAGAGGGGACTCTTGGGGGGGGGGGGCCGGGGAGGGCGTTTGGGGATCCGGGGGCCCTTGAGGGCCGGGTGGTCCTTTGGGAGCCCAGGGGACCTTTGGGGACCGGGTGAGAGCCTTTGGGGGTCCGGGGGCCCTTTGGGAGCCTGGTGGTCTTTTGGGAGCCCGGTGGGCCTTTGGGGGCCCGGGGAGGGCCTTTGGGGGTCTGGGGAGGGCCTTTGGGGGTCCGGGGGCCCTTTGGGAGCCCGGTGGTCTTTTGGGAGCCCGGTGGGCCTTTGGGGCCCGGGGAGGGCCTTTGGGGGCCCGGGGAGGGCCTTTGGGGGTCTGGGGAGGGCCTTTGGGGGTCTGGGGGCCCTTTGGGAGCTTAGGGGACCTTTGAGTACCGGGGGCTTATTTCGGGGTTGGGGTAGGGGGATTGGAACCCTTTGGGGTTGGGGTAGGGGACCTCACGACACTGTTAAAATACAACTTGTGTATTATAACGACCACAGAGTTTCACCCTTAAATTCTCTTCTAAAATCATCTTTTAAATCATCTTTTAAAATGTCTCTAACTGTTTCGCCGAAATAATTCCATAAAATGGCTAAAACGACTTCGCCCAAATAATCCCTAAACGTAATTTCAGCGTGTTCCTTTTGTTTGACATCTCTGCGCTGACGCATTTCAAATTATTTGGAGACCTGATTCCCGCGCTAAAACAATTCATCGCTAAGATCTAAACATTCGCTCGGAGACAGTTCTCTTTAGAAATAACAAATTAATTCCCCTTTCGTGAATCAATTCTCTTTAGAAACAACAAATTAATTCCCCTTTCATGTCAATCAATCAATCGTGACATCATCTGTCATGTGTGATCTAAACTTTGCCTCGGAAACAATTCTGGTCGAACTCCAAAGACATTAATTAACTTGACGTCATCTGTCAGACATTAATTAGCTTCCCCGGAAACAATCTATTTCCTATTCCTGGATCATAACATTCGCCTCGAGCGTGCCAAAAACACACCTGGAGAAAGAGGTCATTGACCCCATTAACCACGTGGTTCGTACTGGAGTAGCATTTCATTCTTCCCTAGCGGGCACTGGGCCAAAAACAACAACAAAAAATACTATTTCTGGATCATACCATTCGCTGAGAGCGTGCCAAAAACACACCTGGAGAAAGAGACCATGGAGAAAGAGGTCATTGACTCCATTAACCACGTGTTCTCTCTAGGGAGGCTATGCCCATATAAGGAGCCCTGATCGGACCTTTAGGGTCATCTCTACTTATTACAACAATTAATTTCTAACATAAAAAAAAGGTATTTTTCTGAAGCTCTCAAAATGTGCATTGTTCGTAATTTTTTTTCACCTTTAACTGTGGCTTGATTTTTTTTTTTTAACGAACAATGTTAGTTCCCCCCCCCCCCCGCAGTTTCCAAGACCGAGAACATAAAAGTGGATATACCAATGTACGCCTTTTAAGCTTACTTGTGTAGTATTGCATATTTTAGGTTTCTCTCGGAAGAACATGGCTTGTTTTTTTTTATGTCATTGGAGTCAGTACAAGGGATTATAACATCTCAGTTCATACTGCATCGTTGGAATTCAAGTACCTTGGACATTGAAAATGAAATCTGATTGCTTAGTCATTAGAGTAAGAAGTAAAGTGGGTTCAATGTATTATTTATTTTTTTTATTTGTTTTTGTTGATTTTTATTTATCAAGGCGCTTTGTATGGAAGGAGTTGTCGTAGAAAGTTCGGAAGGAGCTCATTCGATTGGAAATTGAAAGTTCTAGTGGCCTTTTTATGAGTCAAAAGTTACTGTAGGGAGATCAGCCCCCCCCCCCACTCACTTTTTTCCCCATAGTCATCCAATCAAAATTTTTAGATAGCCATTTTGTTCTGCGAAACGTCCAATAACTGTGTCTCTGGGGACGTAAGCCCCTCAAAGTCCGCGGGGCAAGGGCTGTTATACAATTGCAAAAGTTATGCAATTCACCCATTGAACTAAATGAATTAAACAAAACACTATGCGCATGCAGGTTATCAAAAAGACATATCTCAGGAGTGGTCTAGAGTATTAAGTTGGAACTTTTGGGGGAATGATGATGGAGATGATCATTTGACCAAAAGACAAAATGTGCACAGTACTACAGATACTGTTTCTATTGCAATTACTACTAAGACTGAAGATATTAAGGGGAAAATGTCAGGGTATGTTGTGGGGAAAGTGGAACTAAATCAAAACACACTGTGTGCATTACGATTGTCAAAAGTGCGTATCAGCAATATATTAAGAATAGGTTAGAGTATCTAGCTATATTTTCCAGAGTATGATAAGGGGGATCACGGGAGATGATTAAACTGACGAAAAGGCAATATACGCTATTACGTGCTGAGATGGAATATGTGCTAAACGTTTTATTTTTAAAGGGAAAATATTAAAACTGAAAAAAAAGAATCAATAAAGAAACCACGAAAAAAGAATTATATAAATTTTCCAAAAAAAAGGCATCTACATGTCTTGAACTATGGATTGTATATCTAGAAACTTTTCTAGGAGTTTAAGAAGAAATTTGAGAACCCCATTCTCAGAGGAAGGGACGCAGATGCCTCACCAGAGATTCAGAAAAAAGGCGAAGAAAAATTAAATGAACTAGCTTTAATTGTGAATAGATGTATCATCCGACGAACGTCTGCTCTTTTAACGAAATACTTGCCACCAAAGATGGAGCTCGTTGTCTGTTGTAAGTTGTCACCGATGCAGAACGCCATCTACAAATCATTCGTTGACTCCTCGTTAATGAAAGGCACCACAAACGGTAAAATTAATATCTTGTTTGAATTTCTTTTTTGAATTTGTGGCTCTATGGCTATCCTTTCACTAACAATTTCAAATTATCCAAAGAAGATAGAAGTTAATATTGTGGTAAAAGTCTTTGCCCAAATTTTTTTTTTTTATATTTAGTATTGTTTTTACCTAATTTTGTTTTGGGGTGTGTGAATCTATGGTGTAAAGCTCAAACTAGGAAATTGTCATATTCGTAAGAATTCTCTAGTGTTGTACTTTTGGACGTTTTGGGTTTCTAGGTGTAGAGTAGAGGGTTGATGGCTCCTGTAGTCCTCTGTAGTTGCCCTATTGTAAGTTGTCACCGATCCAAAGTTTCATCTATACATAATTTGTTGACTCTTCAGCTGCCAAGGTGCAATGAAAAAGAAATATTTGTAACTTGTTTTGAATATACTTATATGTGGCTGTATCTAACGAAAAATGTTCAAATCGGGAAAAAAATTTTGCACCAAGAATTAATTTTAGAGATAGTTAAGATTATATAGCAAACCTCGTTTTGTTTTGAGATTTGTTGAATTTCTTCTTAGTAGCTCGAACCAAAAAAGTGTCATATATTCCAGGATACTAAAAATGACACACATTTGGACGTTTTGGTTTTCTAAGGGGTGAGGGGTAGCTTTATGTACTCCGCTGCGGGTGCCCTTGAAAAAGGATACTATAACCACTTTTGAACCACTTAAACATCTGAAAAAGAAAGCAAAAATTAATCTTGGAACCGTTGCAGTTTTTGAAATAAAATAATATGTTACTTTAAATTTCTTTTTCTTTTGTTTTCTTGTGTTTTATTTGAAATTATAATAGGCATTACAATAGTGGTGTGTTTATTGTGTTGTACGTTTCTACCATATTGAATATTTGTTATTTTCAGCATTTCTCGATCTCATTACAGTTTTATAATTTTAAATTTCTATAATTTTGAGCATAAATAGTTGGCGGTGTTGGATAATTCATGGCTTGAATATGTTAGTTAGAGCTGCTAAATAAGCTAATTAGGAAAAAAGAACAAAGTAAAGTTTCATACCAAATTCCGTCATCATAGAAAAATTCGAAGTATTCATTTAAAAAAAGGGGAAAGGGCCATGTACGTACGTAGGGATGGAGGCCTTCGGGCCTGGTCCCATCGAAATCCTAAATTTTGCAAGATTTCTTGGCATGTTATCAATTACATTCTTATTCCCTCTCCCTCCCCCCGAAAATTTCTTGCGTTCTGTTTAAAAAAAGGCCCCGAAGTTATGTAAAATTTCAAAGAAAATCACAATGGCTGTAAGTTATACTAGTTGCCAATTGTTAACATATAAGGTTTGTAGAAGGGGGGTCGTATATACTCTGGAGGAGGCTTATTCAATTGGAAGTGGAAAGTTTTAGTGCCCTTTGTAACAACTAAAAGTTGTTGGAGTTCAACAGCCACAAGATAATTAAGCTATTGATTTGTAACTGATGTCTATGTAATTTAAAGATACATTATTAACTGTGTTTGTTATTTTTGACCTTGCCAAACGTGTGTGTTGAACAAAAGTGCGCGTTGAACAGGGTACAAGCAACTATCCTGGGGGAGTAGAAGTAGGGAGTAGAGTAGAACTAGGGTGGAGGGGGAGAGTTTTCATTTGTTTTTTAGATTTATTTAAATGAAGATAAAATAATTTCTGTTCGTTTTGATTTTTATTGTTGCTCCTTACTGGCAAATTTAACAGGTTTGGGAATTGGAGAGCCAAATTTTGGCTCCCCAATTATAAAAATGTATAATTTCGTCTTGTTTTTTTTTTTCTTTTTTAAGACAGCTCTTTTATAGGAAAAGGCTTTGCAAATTTAAAGTTTTAGTACTTTTTTTACGAAAGAGATTGCACAACAATAAAATATAATTGTCAGCCATGTTGCAAAACCAAAATGTTGGCATGATTAGGGTCTAATTAGGTGAAGACGCTAGGGTCTTTTCATGCTAAAGTTAGGACTTTTTCCTAAAATGAGGGTAATGTAATGAAAAGTTTTAATTCTTTTTTTATCGCGCAAAATTCCGAAAATGAAATGGATAATTCTGTTTTTCCTTCAGTCTTTGAACTGTGAGGACGTAAGCTGGATTATACTTTGTATTTAATTGGATTGCACAATTTGCGAAACTGTTGAAAGTAAGAAAATTCCGAAATATTACAAATTCTCTGAGAAGGAAGTACTATAACTTACCGACGGCTTGATCGAATACGGACTATGATCTTTGATTATCCTTTAGATTATGGGAAGTAAGTTTTTGGGCCCTGTAAAATGGATTTAGTGTATATTTGTCCAGTTTTGAATTTTCTACAGAGACAAATTATTAACAAGGCAGATAAGGACGCTGTTGTTAAACTAGCAGCGAAATTTTTCGGAAAAGATGCAGTTAAAGATACTATTGAAATCTGTCGTGATGTGTTTAAAGTGGATATTCTTGAGAGGCGCCGAGGCTCACATCCGAGTGCGGCTTTTATGGCCGACTTTTACGAATTGCTATCGGACCGGATCTCGAAAGATGATCCTGTTCCACGATTTGCGATTATGGACCCGTCAGATGTTCCGGTTTTCCCAAGCGAACCAAATACTATTTTGGCATTAAGATTAAATGACTGTGTTCGAATGTTAAATTTCCTCGTTGAAAAAACAAGAGTCTGTTAGCGAAGATATGGATGAACAAAACCGTTTGTGGCCGTTCCTCCCTAAGCCAGAAATTGCTACAGTTCCTGTTATTTTTAGTAATTTACCTGCTAGTATGCAGTCTCCCAACCTCGCTAAGTAGCGCGAGTTTATTTCAAATTTAGGATGCTCAGACAAAGTCGAACATGTTGAGCAACGGAGAGATAGGCTACTGGTGTTTATGAAAGATAATGATTCTGCCTCGTCAGTGGTAAGTGCACTACCACCCGGTTCACGCATCAGTGCTAAGGTCGTAAAGAAGGAACATCTAGGAATTATACGTATTGACAAGGGCTTTGATGAATCAACTGTTACAGGTCTAGTTAATTCTGTTGTGCAAGCAAAGCGCTTTGGAGGTAGTTCAGTCATGCAGTTGTCCTTTAAGTCTCAACTAGATCTCGATATCGCTTTAAAGCATGGCATCAAAATTGATTATTCGCCTTTCCGGGTGTCAACTCCCCTGAACCGACCCAAACAGTGCTATAAATGCCAAGGCTTTGATCATTTTGCTCGTGAATGTATGAACGAACTTAAATGTGGTAAATGTGCCGGGCCCCATGTAAATAGCCGTGATAATGCATGCTCAGCGTCTACTGTGAAATGCGCAAATTGTGGTGGAAATCACAGAAGCAACAGCTTCTCCTGCGTCGTGTTGAAGAGCCGTATGCCTGTCGTTGCTTCGAGCGCTCAAGCTTGAGGCCGATACCCCCCCCCCTTCCACACAGGTATGGACCTTTGCACCGAACCTGACAGCGTAAACCTGTATTTTCAGAACATAAATGGAGCAAGAGATAAGTTAATAGTTTTAGCCGAAATATTCAAGTCATTCGAAATAGTGTGTATAGTAGAGCATCAGTTAAGTGGCGTTAATAGTAATCAGTTGGAAGTATCTTGTGAACACGAGTTCTTCATCCGTCCTGCGAAAATCACAAGAGGTCGTCCCTCTGGCGGCATTATGATTGGAGTAAATAAGAGCCTTAAGTGTGTTTTACTTGAAACAAATTATACTTTTGTTGCGGTTGATCTAGGTCATACCGTAATTCTTGCAGTTTATATGCCTACTAATTACAGAAACGAACAATCTAACGAACGTTTTGCTAAAGCATGTGCAAGTGTCTCAAAAATTTCTCATAAAGTACGAGCGTCTGGTAAAGCCATTTTGCTTTTTGGCGATTTTAACACTGACCTTACTATTCCTAGTTTACGGTGGTCCCAGATCTAATTATCATCACTTCCGGAAGATCTAACTGTGGTAACTAATAGCAGAAATTATACTTATGTTCATAATTCAGGTAGTGTGGCAAATTTGGACTTTATAATCTCAGATCTTGAATCTTTAAAAAAGTCTCTTGTTAAGGTATCGGATGAAATGTGGATTAGTCATCATTCTTACCTTGAAGTGTCTGTTGTTTTAAATGTTTTTTGTCATATACGTTGCAGTCTGAAATGGTTTCAAAAACAGCTATGGGATAGGATAGACGTAAACTTATATCAATGCGTATTAGATGATATTCTCAGTAGAATTAGAATTCCTTTTCACCTCCTATCACAGTCTCAAAAATTTCACTCGGTGGAATTGGATATGTATTATGCTGAAATAGTTCATGCTATGAAAGTTGCGGCTTCCGTTGCGGTTTCTGTTATTAGAGTCCGTAAAAATACACAGAAAAAGGGATGGTCTGTTATACCTGGATTGGGCGAAGCAAAAGAGAAATATCGGCTATGGTATCATATTTGGGATTAATGTGACCGACCGAGAAATGGCCCCCTTTTCTAGATAGTTAAATCAACAAAAAGAAATATATAAAGTTAGTGGCAACATGGAAGAAACAACAAGTAAAAGATATATCAACCAAAATTAGGAATAATCCAAAGTTACTTTATAATGAGGTTAATAGATTAACGCAATCATCAGCTGATGTATCAGACCAAATCCCGCCAGAACTATGGTATGGACATTTTAATTCAGTATTTTCGTCCAACCCACCATCAACTGAAAGGAGTTATCGTGAATTGTTATATAAGCATTTTTCTCAGTTGAACCCATATAAAACCTAGTTTATTTTTCTCCATCTTGGGTTTTGATTAAAATTAGATCACTAAAATGTGGGAAGGCCCCAGGTCCAGATGGTTTGTTATCAGAGCACCTTCTGTATGGTACTACAAAACTACTAGAACATCTTACGTTGTTATATCAAGTAATAGTAATCCAGCATTATGTCCCTTCTTTGATGGGAGAAGGTAGAGTAGTTTGTATACGCAAGAAGGGCAAGGATCCTTCATATTGTTCATCGTATAGACCTATAACACTTTGTTCTGTTATTAGTAAATTATTTGAAAATATTTTACTCCCATATTTATCAACAAAATGTGATGTGGGGGACCATCAGTTGGGTTTTCGAAGTGGTGTAGGGGTTCAAAATGTACACGCAATATTTCTAGAAATATTGGAGCACCATCATAACTTTAAAAAACAACTATTTGTGTGCGGAGATGATATTTCAAAAGCGTTTGATAGTATGTTGCATAACCACGCTTTTTTATCATTGTTGCGTAGTGCAGTGGACCCATTTATAAGCCAGTGTTTGATGGGTTGGTACGGTAATTCCTCTGTGAGAATTTTTTCGGGAGGGCACCTTTCAGACCGAATTTCTTTACGTCGTGGAGTAAAACAAGGGTCAGTTCTTAGCCCCGTTATATTTAATAACGCAATTAGAACAGCCACACGGTACCTACCCCCATATGTGATTGACGGTATCGACATTAGCCACTTGTCGTATGCTGATGATATTTTGTTATTTTCGGACAATTTAATATCAAGACAGAATACAATTAATATATAACATTCACATTTACGGGAGATAGGATTAGAGATTGAACCTACTAAAACAAAATTCCTAGTGACAGGCAATAACAGTGGTTTCCAGCATCACTCAATTAGGGTGGGATCATTTAATATCTTTAATAATGATTCTATTAATTACCTTGGCTTGCCTTTTGGCCCAACAATAAAAGCTACGCGAGAGTTGGTGTTATCATCTGTACTGGGAAAACTTAGGAAAACTTATGGCCTGCTAGTCAGGGTGAGAGGTCGTTTTGATAAACAAACACTTGCTATAATTTATAATTCAATGTTTGCACCTCATGTATTTTTCATTGTTCCATTTTTGAAGTTTTTAAGTCAAAGTGATAAAAAGCGTATCCGTGTGTACTTTTTCCGGTTTTGTAAATATTTTCTTGGAATTCCACTGTGGTTCAAAAATAGGTATATTTTACAAAAATTCGGAATATTTGATATTAATGTTAAAATGGATCAACAAAATGACCGATTTCTTAGACGATAGAAAATAGAATAAATTTTCCCCTTAATTGTCTCGTTTAATGGAAAAATAGTTTTGTCGAAATTGCTTTAATAAAACAGCTATTTATGCGTTATGTATTATGAGTGTTTATGCGTTATGCTTTATGAGTGTTTTTAGTGTTATGCACTAATGAGCTATCATAAGCTATTTATTATATATTCATGAGTTATTGAGTATTATGAGCTACTTGCTGTCGTCCTTTTCGTTAAAAGTGTAATTTTGTATTTTTCAGTTTTCTTTTCATTTATTTCCTATGCTCCTCTGTGTACATCATGTATGTATAGAGGGCATAAATAAATTATTATTATTTGCTATAAAATGCAAGTTTTCAGGCTAAATGTCATGAAAAATAGTGAATAAGCTAAAAACTGTGCAAATAACAACAGGCTATATTCATTTTATTCTGAAGTGTTCCGAGAAAGATGCTAGTCATCCTTAAACGTAAAGGTCGGGGGAAGGGGGAATAGTGGACCGGCAACCCTGTAATATATATAAAATATTCGCTTCCGTTTAAGCTTTAGCATTGCTCCTTACTTGTAATTAAAAGACATTTTTTTTTTGTTTTTTATCTAATATTTTAAAGGGACGATAGAAATTATTGAGAATGTAAGAATATTGTTTTGGGTCTGAAAAGTCTATTTATATCATAGTTTCTTGATTTCAATGGTTTTAACTATTTGGTTTGTTTTTCGTTTTTTTTTATCTCAAGCACTAGTTCTCGTCTTAATACAGTTTAAATTTATTTTAATGCTAGTAGAAATGAATTGCAGTTTATTCATGCACTAATGCGAATATACAAGCTAATTTATTTCAAAGAATTTGGTTGTAAACAGTTTTTTTTCCATTTTCTCTTATAAGCCTTAAAGATTTTATATCCGTAGTATGTTTTTCCAAGCACCAGTTTTCTTTTCTTATAGGATTTTTTAGGTTGTGAAAATGTTTTTTGCATTCAGTTTAAAACTTTTGTGGTCTACCATTATTTAAGATGAATTTGTTGTAATACCTCCCTTTCAGAAAATGGGAAAACCGGTGTTTCAGCTTTAGCATCAATTACACATGTGAAGAAACTGTGTGCTCACCCTGACCTAATTTATGACAAATGCCTCGAGAAGAGCCATGGATTTCAGGGTGCCTTGGAATATTTTCCCAAAGGATATATCCTGAAGTAAGAATTCATTAGCCATTTTAGTAGCAAAGACAAAAAGATAAGTCTCTCTCTCTCTCTCTCTCTCTCTCTCTCTCTCTCTCTCTCTCTCTCTCTCTCTCTCTCCTCTCTCTCTCTCTCTCTCTCTCTCTCTCTCTCTCTCTCTCTCTCTCTCTCTCTCTCTCTCTCTATCTCTCTCTCTCTCTCTCCCTCTCTCTCTCTCTCTTATATATATATATATATATATATATATATATATATATATATATATATATATATATATATATATATATATATATATATATATATATATATATATATATATATATATATATATATATATATATATATATATATGTATATATATACATATATATCCTCTATTTTCTTTTCTTTAGTGCCATTTTATTGTATTATACAAATATATTTTTTCTGCTGTTAATAAGTTTGTATTTTAATTATAATTTTTTCTGAATCGTGGTAGCCACTTCTGTGCCAGACATAATCTTACGAAGGCTGCTTTGGTATTTGAAAGATCCCCCCAATAGAAAGGGTTACCAAGTATGTAAATGAAATTTAAGATTTCTTTGCCTATATCTACATAGAAAGGTTTTAATTTTCCACCCTATAAAAGAAGGGCCATGGTCTGCCTTTAAGATTGTCCATCTTAGTATATACTTGCGCTAGTCCGTGCTTTCATGGACTGCCACTTAGAGGAACCGACAAACTAGTACTCTTTGCTGTAACTCGATTAAGTGGCGCTTATCCAGTTTAGTCTGGTCCAGCTATTGAAGCGGTTGAATATTTTTCAGTATATACTATTATTACAATGTCATTTACTGACTTTTAATAGCCTCTCGCGCTTTGTTTCATTGAGACAAGGCCGTATCCAGGGATGGGATGGAGGGGGGGGGGAGTAGCTAGGGCTTTTGACCTCCACCCACCCCGAAATGCTAGTCAACTCGTAAAAAAGTAACAAAAATAATATATACGAATTTTTTGCGCTTTTTTAAGTTTTTTTGTTAATACCCCCCCCATGAAAAAAAAAATCCTAGATACACTTTTTTATTGAGATTTAAACGTGATGCTCCGTAAAGGTAAGCACAAAAATTTACAGCAATGTCACCAGTAGTTATCTCTTCCCCTCCCCGCGTGGGCCTTATACAAAGAGTGACTTTCCTACTTTATTTTAAGTCTAAGGTAAATGTCCTTAGACTTTTCAGCCAATAGCTAATCTGGAAAATATGGCATTATAACATAGAACGGGTAACAGTTTCTTTGGAGACTTTTCCAATTAGATGATAGTCAGTTTGCTTTTGGATGCTAAGAAGAAAACATGTGTTTTTTCTTTTTTCTAGAGGCAAGTGACTATATCCATCGTAGTGAATGCATGTAGATAGTTGGTTTTGTTAAAAGATGACGTATTTAATGTGTAGTTTGGGAAATCTGCTAAGTTTTCTGTCCCGGCTCGGTCATTGATTGAAAATTCCCGTTTTTTTTTTTTGGGGGGGGGGGAATGCTTAGTAGATTTAAGTTTTGTTTGCGAGAAGGGTGTAAACAATTTTCTTTCCGGTTCTTACTATGTATATGTTACTGTGAATGTCCGAATTCCTTTTTTTCTCCTTGGATTTAGTCAGCGTTGCCAGTCAGTTTTTTCAGTTTTATGCAAGGTTTGATTGTGACAGGTTGGTTTAGATTAGGTTTTTAACCCATTTTTTTATTGATAACCTAATTTACCCTAATCTAACTTTAACTTTAACCATCAAAACTCATAAGACTGAAAAAGCTGATTCGCAGAGCTAATTGAATTGAAGCAGAAAAAAAAGGAATTTGGGACATTCACAGTAACATATTTACTATGTTTCTTTTATGCCTTGTACACTCTTTGACTAGTTGCTTATAGGGGAAATTCATTATAAAAACATATCGCTAGTGCTGATTTGATTTGAACCCGTGGTCTTCCGCTAACTAGGCTGGTGATTCTACAGCCATGATGGCTCTCCGACAGATTCTGTGGCAAACAATTTAATTAAAATCTCAAGTGAATTTAATTGCATTTTCGTTTTTTTCCAATTTATTATCACTATTGATTTATTTTGTCATTTTCGGAGTCTATTTACTTCTTATTTATCATAATTGGCTTTTGTTTTCCAGGCAACTAGTACCTGAATTGTCTGGAAAGCTCTGTGTCCTTGATTGTTTATTGGCGATGATAAAGCGAACAGGAGACAAAGTTGTACTCGTTTCCAACTACACGCAGACTTTAGACTTGTTTCAAAGGCTATGCAGTCTCAGAAACTATCAGTATGTTCGACTTGATGGATCAATGACTATAAAAAAAAGAGCAAAGGTAACGTTCCTCTTCCTTTTTTTTTACTACTTATAGGCTAAGGTTAGTTAGATAATAGATGGCACAAATAATGTTGTCTCTAGTTATTTTTGTATACAAGTAATTAACTTCTTTTTTTATAGATTTCTTCTATTTGGGTAGTTAAAAAATAATTATAGATACATTCTCTTTTTTATAGACATCATCTCTTTTTTTCTATACATGTCTTTGATTATGATAGCTATATTTTTGGTGTAAACATTATCTGTCTTGGCTTTTCTCTGTCTACAATTACCCAGCCCAGTCTTGATGCAACCTATTGCCCAAAATACTTGACAAATTCAATTCAAAATCAACGGATTTTTTTTTTTTTATTATTCTCTATGGTAAAGAAAAAAGTTTTTTTTACAGCCATTTGGTTATATAAATCCTAGAAATTTCACAAAGTATTTTGCGGTATTGTTCTCGCGTCTTCTTAATGTGAGGGGCAGAAACGTGACAGTAAGTCGAAATGGGAGGGAAAAAGACCTATCTACATGTAGAGGAATGGAGGCTTCCTGTGTTGGAGGGACCCAGAAATATCCATCAGCTCCCATCTCGTTGAAAATCTCACCGGTCCCCCTAAGCTTTATCTTTATGTCCCTAGATTAAAGCGCAACAGGCATACTTGAGAGTGTGGAAGTTTGGCGATACGTTATTTGTAAAAATAAATTAATTATAATTTGCACCTTAAAAGTCAATATCTTCTTGTATGAATTGTCTGTTATGTAATTGCAATGATGCTATTATTGTACATATCTGTAGAGATATTAGTGTTTCTATTCTTTTTTTTATTTACCTGAGAACCGCTATCAGTTATGTAGCCGATTAGTTATATTGATTTAATGTTACGGTCTTGAAAAAGTCCTCAATTATCTGAGCTGCTTAATCAATTTAATAATGATTTACCATCAGTTCAAATGTGGGTTATGAATGGAGATGCTGGGTAAATATACCTTTGACTGGGATTAAAGGAGAATAGTTTAATTTAATTTAGATTTATTTTAATATTTTGTTGAAATGTTTTTATTTTGTTAAAAAATGGTTTAACTGTTCCCTATCTTGAAAACAGTAACGTTTTGTTTGCGTTTGGTTGTTTTATGTTTGACTTGTTACATGATTTCACCAACTATATGTTAAATAATAATAATAAAGTAAAATTATTTCAGTTCATATACTCAGTTATATTTATTATTGTTTTTGTGTTTTTTTCGTTGTTATTGTTTAGTAGCACGCTCTCGCAAGCTTAGATTCTTTTTTAACTGCTGATTAATTTTTATCTATTTATTTATTTGCTACTACTATTGGAATTGTTTTTTCTTGTTTCCTGTTTCTTTAAAAAAAAAATTTCTTCTCAAATTTACATCCACTTTATTAATTCTAGATTGTTGAAAAGTTCAATGACCCAATCAGTTCTGATTTCGTGTTCATGTTGAGCAGCAAAGCCGGTGGGTGTGGTCTAAATTTAATTGGTGCTAATAGGCTGGTTATGTTTGATCCAGATTGGAATCCGGCCATGATGATCAAGCAATGGCTCGTGTTTGGAGGGACGGACAGAAGAAACACTGCTACATTTATCGTCTTTTAGCTGTGAGTCCTTTCAGTCAATTATTAGGTTATTCTCTCTTGTTGTAGTTGCATAAAATAGGGGAATTCAGCTTAAGAACCCTCTGAATATTCCTCATCCCTATATCAAAGTGAGAAATGCACTAAAACTTGAATTGCTGGGTTTCAAGAGCTTCTCGACCGCAGTAGCTCAACCAGTGGTATGTTACATAACATGCCCGAAAGAAAGAGAAAAAACTGAAAAATATATTATAGATTTTTGAGACCTTGTATTATCATAGGCAGCTCAATAGCGCTGCCTAAGTAAAGAATGATGTTGGCACAATGTATTGTTTGTTCATTTTATTTTTTTCTAGACCGGGCACTTCGTAATGAATGAGTTGTCGTAGAAACTTCGAAAAGGGCTCATTCGATAGGAAAATGGAATGGCTGGTGTCCTTTTTAATAGTCGAAAGTTATTGGAAGGCAACTAACACTGCTTCCATGCCCACCATTCCCCAAACACATCCAATCAAAATTTTGATATAGTAATTTTGTTCAACATAGTTGATTTCCAGATAGGAATTATGTTTTTGAGGAGGACACTCCCCACAGCCCTCAGGGGCAAGGGTTGTAAGTTATGCCCTGGGGGTGTATAAGGTTTTTATAGAAAGCTTTGTCGTAGAAACTTCAAAAAGGGCTCATTCGATTGGAAATTCAAAGGGCTAGTGCCCTTTTTAATAGTCGAAAGTGATTGGAGGGCAACTAACCCCCCTCTCACGCCCACCTTTTCCCCAAACACATCCAATCAAAAATTTTTAGATAGCCATTTTGTTCGACGTAGTTGAAAGTTCTGGAAATTAGGTCTTTGAGGATGACAATCCCCCACAGCCCTCAGGACAAGGGCTGTAAGTTATGTCCTGGGGGTATATAAGGTTTTCATAGAAAGTGTTGTCGTAGAAACTTCAAAAAGGGCTCATTTGATTGGAAGTTGAAATGGCTAGTGCCCTTTTTAATAGTCGAAAGTGATTGGAGGGCAGCGAACCCCCTCTCATGCCCACCTTTTCCCCAAACACATCCAATCAAAATTTTTAGATAGCCATTTTGTTCGACGTAGTTGAAAGTTCTGGAAATTAGGCATTCATTTAAAAGAATAAAAAAAATATATATTAAATGTTTTTGCTTTTATAACTTTAAAAAATAAAAATTAATTAAGATTTTAAGGAATAAATGTCAGTATATGTATTTTAAACTGACAATGCACATTTTTTCAGCAAATTCATTTGAATTTTTTCAGTAAAGTACAAATTATATTCTGACTTTTAAAAGTATAGGGTTTAGAACCCTACTCAGATTAATTTCTGCTCGTTTTGAGTTTGACTTATTTAAATTTCTGTTTGTTTTGGGTTTCATTTGTTTATTGATCCTGATTTGTGGTAGTTGTATGCTTGGTAGATTATTTGATTCTATTTTTTTTTTTTCATTTTTGGTTTAATGGAGTTCTTTACTTTTTTTGAAAAACTTATTTTGTGCAAAAAGTTTTTTTGATTGATTTAACACCAAATATCAGTAAAATTAAATTGAGAAATCGAATACGATTAAGATTTCCAGTGGGTACTATGTCCGTGATTGGTTATATAGGTTTTGGCTATTATATGCATGGCTTATACATTAAAGACTGGGTACAGAGGCGTCAGCTCATAAAAATGGAAGAGGGGGGGGGGGGAATGTATTTTTCAAAATCACTTCGCAGTTTTTTTTTTAGTTTTTTTTAGTGAAAATACCAAAAAGGGTATTGATCGACGAAAATACGAAAAAAGGTATTTTCAAGCCTATGGAAGAGGGGGACAATAATTCTAGAGGGCAATTGCCCCCCGCCCATAATGTACCAGGCTGTTGTGTTAGGGCTTTTTGTTACCATTTAATTAAGGTTTTTGAATGCGTCCGAGAGCTAGTTGACTTGGCTATAAAAATCAAGAACAATTTTGATGTTAGAAGTTCCTGTTTCAAGTACTTCTATGTCCAAGATACGTTGACATAGGGCATTTTTAGAAAAAATTTGAAGCTTATGAGTATCTTGAGCACCAATAAAAATGGGGATAATAGATTGAATTAGCATATAGGACTGGCTGAGCTTAAGGGGTTGGTTTATCTCTTAGGCCCCATTTGACTCAATAATCAGCTTGATTGTCAGTTTAATCCTCAGTTTGACACGAATATGACGTAAATCTTTTTGAAGTAGTGCAGCCGTATTTAATTAACAAAGCTACTAATTGACAAAAGAGTATGACAGCGTATTGTTATGAATTGTACAGTAGTCTAATCGGTGTTTCACTGGCATTTGTAGAAGTTTATTCACTGGCCGATCTGTAAAAGGGATTTTTTTTTTTTTTTTTTTTTATAACTAGTCTTTTTCAAAGAAAAACACGATTAATGGAGTTACACGATCTAAAGAATTTAATAAATTAGAGTGAATTCATTGCCCGAGAGGGCGAAGGTTCGAATCCTAGTGTACCCAATTATTTGGTTTGGTAAGCTCAGCCAACCCCCCATTGCACTTCCTGGCTGAAGGGCCAAGAAACGGAGATCAGCACTGCCGGTAGGGACTGTAAAGTCCAATGCCGTATTATTTACCTTATTTACCTATTATATTCATACGCCATGAATTTAGTGATACGGTTGTTTTTTTTTTTGTTTTTTTTTTAGCATATTCTAGTTGTTCATGCATATTGTCCTAAAGGGATCAAGGCTATGGTCCTGCTCATACATTTTTGACAATTGAATTTTGTTTTTAAGAAGTCTTCGAGTATGGCAAAAAAACATTCATTGTATGTTGAAGCCAGGTTTATTACATACACTCGAGAATGAGCATATTATGGAATTTAAGGGATATGTGCGTAACCCCCTTCACCTTTGACTTGAAGGCACTATTCTTTTTTTTTAATGCCTACATTGGGTAGCTATGAATCGAAAATCAACTGTTGTTTTTTTATTTTAATTTGAAAAAATTTTCCACGTGGTTTGAGATGGGAAGTTTTTCCTGACTATTAACCTGTTTGAACAAACTGGATGATATAACTTCTAAAATATATAGTTTTTAACTAAATTGAAGCAATTCACAGTTTATACGCCATGACTCAGTCATGTGGTCGTTCTACTGAAAATAAAATTTTATGTATCATTTACTGTAACCATTCATTAATGTAATTGCTTTTTTCTCTTCAGCCATTTTTTCCCTTTATTTCTGCTATTTAAATTAACCACCATATTGTTGAGATATAAGTAATGTACCTCTTATCGGCGAGCCACAGTTTACTACATTGGCGAATCCAGGGGGTGAGGGCCCCCCTAACGTAGTCAAAAGTAGTGTGATTTTCTTAATTAACGCAAGTTTGCGCTAATTGAAGTTGCTCCTAACGCAAGTTTATCGGATCAACCTATTTTGTACCCCCCCCCCCCCCCCCCCCCTAAAAAAATCCTGGATCCACCCTTGGTTTATCTCATTGGTGTTTAGACGCATCATAATTTGATCATTTACCATCATATGACTTTTGTCAGCAATACCATCAGATAGCCATGAATTATCATCGGTTATCTGCAGATTTTGGGTTTCTAGAAGTATTTGGTTCGTTAGTGGTCTTTATTTTCTTGCTTGGGGTTAAGAACATCTTTGGATGAAATTAAAATGAAATGGTGATATAGTTAGTACTAAAACTCTAAATTTTAAAATCTGTGTTGTTCGTGGTATTTAGCCACCAGTGTTATACCGATAGGCCACAACGCCACTGGCGTGGTAATATACGGGTGTCACCACGTATTGGAGGGGAAAGCCCCGGCCCCAAAATATAATGTGATGCCGCGTCTACCACACTGGTTCTGCAAATATCGGGTTTGGAACTACCCGATTTTACAGTATATCTCCTTTCTATTAATTAGGCCAGTTCGCACATAGGTTTGGTCACTGCAGGAATCAATTGCCATTTCGACTAATTCCCCGTTCAGTTTTCCGTATATTTTATGCGACTCTGCAAATGCGTAATTTTTTTCCTTATTATGGGTCATGGCCCAGGCTGTCGTTTTATGTGGTTTTTGGTCATGTTTACTGGGGCAGTTTCTGGCAAAATGCCCCCTGGTACCACAGTTATAGCAAGTTAGTTCTCCTTGCGCTGTGCCATAGTGCCTATTTTTGTTATACTCTCTGTATTGAAATATGTCTGTCTCCTCAACTTCCTCTCTTATTTCGGTCCACCTATTTGCCATTTCCGCCATTTCTTCGCTTGTTTTTGGGTTCTTTTCTTTCAAATATATTTTCAATTCTCTGTGGGTATTTTCTAAAAATTGTTCCATTACTGTTTTATCTATTATTTCCTTTATCTTTTCTTTTATTTCTTCCGGGTCTTCTAACATTCTATAGTTTTCTAACTCTAACCATTTTAAACACATATCTTTCAATTTGTACCCGTGTTCTTTATAAGTTTCGTTGTCTCGTTTTCTTTCGCTTCTAAACCTTCTTTGAAAATGCTCGGGGGAGAGTTGAAACTTTTCAAAAATGGCTTGTTTTAGTCTTTCAAAATCTTTTGAGTAGTGCATTGGTAATGCTTTATATGCAATTTGTGCTTTGTAGTTAAGAAGGGGCTGTAATTTTGTCACCCAATTTTCTCTCGGCAATCCATTTAGTTCCGTGGTTTTTTCAAAGTTGTAGAGGTACAAATGTACATCTTCATTCTCTTTCATTGGTTGAAAGTTTATTGCATGCATTATCTCTATTGTAGACGATTTCTGAGGCTCTTGGGAATTTCTCCCTGCAATCATTTGCATTAGTTCTCTTCTATCCTCCCTATCTGCCTCTTCTTTTCTCTAGCTATTCTCTCTTTCTCTCTTTCTATTCTATCTTTCTCTCTTTCCTGTCTATCTCTCTCTCTTTCTTTCTCCATGAAATTTAATAGTTATTGTGTCATATCCATTTGAGTGCTTTTTCGCGAGCTCCTGCTGGATCTCGATTCAACTTTGCTCCTTCTACTCGGATTACTTTGATTCCGTCTGTCATTATTTGTTCTTAATTCATTTTCTGAATCTGTTCGTTCTCTATCCGTATTGCCTCTTTCTTTATAGGCTACTCTAGCCCTTTTGTCCTCTTTTCTATTCTTTCTAATTTCATCTTTCTCAGCCTGCATTTTTCCCTCATATTCTCGGTGCTCTCTCTCAAAGGCCTCCATATTAGCCTTTCTTTCTAATTTCCTACTTTTTCTATGGGCTTCACTCGCCCTTCTTGATCTTGAGTAAATCTCATCTCTGTCCGAAATAATTTCAAAATCCTGTTAACTTCAAATTACCTCTTCAGTCTAAATGAAAATTCTCTCACCCATGTAACTTCCGGTCTCTCGCGAAAATTGCTGTGTGTCAGTTAGCCTTATATTTTTGCTGACTAATTAGTTGCGCGATATATTGATCCGTAAATTTTTCAATTATGATCTAACAAGGCACAGCCCATAATAGATCTTCATAATTCTATTAATTGATTCCGTTTTTTTTCTCTTTATATGTAACCACAATAGGCTACTATCACTATGTAGACTAACTCAACTAGTCGCTTCGAAAACGCGGAATTCTTTTACTATCAGGTTTACTGATAGCTTCTTTTCTTGCTGCCGCCAATGTTCGTGGTATTTAGCCACCAGTGTTATACCGGTAGGCCACAACGCCACTGGCGTGGTAATATACGGGTGTCACCACTTATTGGAGGGGAAAACCCTGGCCCCAAAATATAATGTGATGCCGCGTCTACCATACCGGTTCTTCAAATATCGGGTTTGGTACTACCCGATTTACAGTATACCCTGTCCCAGGGTATGATAACGCGATCGAGTGGTCAAATGGCCACTTTCTAAAGCCAAGTGTACCCGCCTTGGGTTACGGCTAGAAAATCTCTAACTCTCCTTGGAGGTAACAAACCTCCCTGTCAATATAATAATGACGGTACCTCGTAGCTCTATTCCTACCCTGCCTGGGTTACGGAAACTAGTGCACAGTTTGTAGAAAATACCTTACTTGTATTCTTCCGAAGGGTCACAATAATCACAAAAATATATCTCCCCGAATGGGGTCCAAACGCAGACTAAAAAAATATAATAATAATAGGTACAGCAGCTGTTCATAGGGGTGGACCTTCGCTTGGCCCAGCCAATCATCCCAATCCCCATTCAAAACCAATTCTACCTCTTAGCTTTATCTTTCAATGACTCCAAACCAGGAAGTACAAAAATAGAACTTACTTCAAAGCTTACTAATTGCGACGCCTCTAACTTAGCAATGAGAATTTAACCTGTCTTTTGAAGTTATACTATAAGCAAACGTAATTAAGAAAACGAAAACAGGTCATTTATCTGAATGGAAAAGAAACAGGGGTGGATCCCCAACATGTGTGTATACTTCACAATGATATATCGTTCTTGAATTTTGACAAAGCTAATATTTTTTCGTGGTTTCCCTTAGATTTTCTTGCGTCCTAGATTAAACAAAAATTCTTTTTGCCGATCCCCTTGAAAATGCTCTTTTTTGGTGTTTTCATTAAAAAAGGAAAAAAAAATCACCAAGGTCCCCCCCTCCCTAGATTTTGAAAAGACCTTAGGCCAACCCACTGTATATAAATAATACACAGCATAATCACGACTAAGCATGAGCACTGTTCTGTTTTTCTGAAGAAACAGAAAAAAAATTAACAGGGCTTGAATAAAACAGAAAAGAAACAGAACAGGTCAACAAAAAACAGAATACCTGTTCCTGTTTCTGATCTGTTTTTTGGTAAAAACAGAAAACAGCTGTTTTTGATACAAAAAAAACAGCTGTTTAAACAGCTGCTTTTGATCAAAAACTACGCTTGCCATGGGTAGTGCTTTTCTGTGGCGGTAACACTTTTGAGAAAACCTAGTACTCTTGGAGCATTTTTTTCCACAAAAAGAGCAGTTTTTCTAATATAGGGGCGAGAAATTGTCTGCGCACAGAAATATCGCTATCATTTTTTTCTTTATGGTTATTTTTCTTCCATTTTCTTATTCCAAAAATAGACTTATATGTTTATAATACATACTAGTTATTCGAAACATTTGAAAAAAAAATCAGCATGGAATTACGCAGTCAGCTCAAAGTCATTAGTATTTAAGCAGAGAATATAGTTGATTTGGGAGGGGAAAATTTTCCCCTCCAGACCATGCTTCCCCCCCCCCCCACTCTATTCTGATGTGTGGAAGTCATCTTAAACAAAAGTAAGGAAGAAGAAAAATGCACGGAAAAATGACACTTCTTACTGTCAATTAAAAAATTGTTTGTTACCTTGCAGCTTAAAGCAGCCTTTTAAGATTAATTATTTCCAAGCCAATTTGTGTGAAAATTTTTCAAATAATACCCCTCAAATAAACCCATATGCCTTCCCAAGGCCAGAACAAAATTTGCACTTTACTGAAAAAATATAAATGTTTTTACTTTTATATCTTTAATAAATCAAATAATATTAACATTTTGATTACTAAATATCAGTATATGTATATTAAACTGACAATGCACATTCATTTGTATTTTTTTTTCAGTAAAGTGCAAATTATGTTCTGGCCTTGGGAAGGCATAGGAGTTTTGAGCCCAACTTATGTTAACTTCTGCTCGTTTTGAGTTTGACTCGGTTATTTATTGTAATTTCTGTTCGTTTTGGGTTTCATTTATTTATGGATGCTGATTTGGGGTAGTTTCACGCTTGGTAGATTATTTGATTTTATTTTTGCTCATTTTTTGTTTAATGGAGTTCTTTACTTTTCTTTGAAAAACTTATTTTGTGGAAAAAGTTTTTTAATTAATTTCTGTTCGTTTTATATTGACATAGTCTTTTCAGGGAAAAAGAAAATAATACTTTAAATCTTTTCGTTTTTTAGGACTTTATAGTTTTGCCTGCTATTTGTATGCTGGAGAAAAATTTTCAGCAATTTTTAACAACCTACACCCTTTTAAAAATCTGGACACAAATAGTACTATTTGATTTAGTTTCATACCTCTTCTAGTTGACCTGAAATGGAAAACTTGATACCATTCGCAAAAAAATCTGTTTACTTTCTTTGATAGCTTGGATACACTTACGCTATTTTGATTTGGTTAAATTTTAAGAGCAGAAGTAGCCCCGAAAGTTTGAACATAATACCCTCAGTCGTTCTTGGGATACTGTTGAGGTGCCTAATTGGGAATTGGCATTATCACAGTGCATTTTGATTTTATCTTAAAGCGACATTTAGTTTTTAAACATAATGGGCAAATGGGAGGGTGGGAGTGGAAGGGGGATTAGTTGCCCTCCAATCACTTTCGACTATTAAAAAGGGCATCATCCCTTTCTATTTTCAATCGAATGAGCCCTTTTCGAAGTTACCACGACAACTCCTTTGATACGAAGTGCCCTGGTCTAAACAACAACAACAACAACAAAAAATAATACATTATACCCACATCGATCTTTACTATAAAAATGTCAAGCCTTCCAATAACTTTCGACTATTAAAAACGGCACTTGGCCTTTCGATTTCCAATTGAATGAGCCCTTTTGGAAACGACAAAGCTTACTATAAATACCTTATATGCCCCCAGGGCATAAATTACAACCCTTACCCTAAGGTCTGTTAGGGTGGTTGTCATCCTCTAACACCGAATTTCCAGAACTTTCAACTACGTTAAACAAAATGGCTATCTCAAAATTTTGATTGGATGTGTTTGGGGAAATGTTGGGCGAGAGAGAGGCGGTAGTCGCTCTCCAATCACTTTCAACTATTAAAAATGGCACTAGCCCTTTCAATTTCCAATCAAATGAGCCCTTTTGAAGTTTCTACGACAACGCTTTCAATAAAAACCTTATATGCCCCCAGGGAATAACTTACAACCCTTGCCCTGAGTGCGGGGGGGAGGTGTCATTCTCAAAGACCTAATTTCCAGAACTTTCTACTACGTTGAACAAAATGGAATCAAACTCTGTCTATAAAAACCTTATATGCCCTCAGGGCAGAACTTACAACCTTTGCCCTTGGGGCTCTGGAGGGTTTGTCATCCTTAAATACATAATTTCCAGAACTTTCAACTATGTTGAACAAAATGGCTATCTCTAAACTTTGATTGAATGTTTTTGGGAAAATGGTGGGCGTAAGAGGGGGGTTAATTACTCTCCACTCACTTTCGACTATTAAAAAGGGCAATTTCAATTTCCAATCAAATGAGCCCTTTTTGAAATTTCTATAACAACTTTCTATATAAACTTTATATGCCCCCAGGGCATAACTTACAACTCTTGCACTGAGGGTTCTGAGGGGGTTATCCTAAAAGACCTAATTTCAAGAACTTTCAACTACGTTGAACAAAATGGATATCTCAAAATTTTGATTGGATGTGTTTGGGAAAATGGTGGGCGTGAGAGGGGCGTTAGTCGCTCTCCAATCACTTTCAACTATTAAAAAAGGCACTAGCCCTTTCAATTTCCAATTGAATAAGCCCTTTTGAAGTTTCTACGCTTTCAATAAAAACCTTATATGCCCCCAGGGCATAACTTATAACCCTTGCCCTGAGGGCTATGAGAGGGGGGGGGGGTTGTCATCCTTAAAGACCTAATTTCCGAAACTTTCAACTACGTTGAATAAAATGGCTATCTAAAATATTGATTGGATGTGTTTGGAGAAAAGAAGGGCGTGAGAGGGGGTGAGTTGCCCTCAAATCACTTTCGACTATTAAAAAGTGCACTAGCCCTTTGAATTTCCAATCGAATGAGCCCTTTTTCAAGTTTCTACGACAAAGATTTCAATAAAAACCTTATATGCCCCCAGGGCATAACTTATAAACCTTGCCCTGAAGACTGTGGGGGGAGTGTCCTGCTCAAAGGTAAAACTTCCTGAACTTTGAACTGCGTGGAACAAAATGGCTATCTCAAAATCTTTATTGGATGTGTGTGGGGAAATGGTGGGCGTGGAAGGGGTGTTAGTTGCTTTCCAATCACTTTCGACTATTAAAAAGGGCTCTAGCCCTTTGAATTTTCAATAGATTGAGCCCTTTTTGAAGTTTCTACGACAACGCGTTATATAAAACCTTATATGCCCCCTGGGCATAATTTACAACCCTTGCCCCGAGGGCTGTGGGAAGGGGGGGTTGTCATCCTCAAAGACCTAATTTCCAGAACTTAAAACTACGTTGAATAAAATGGCTATCTCAAAGTTTTGATTAGATGTGTTTTGGGAAAAGGTGGGCGTGAGAGGCGGGTTAGTTGCCCTCTAATCACGTTCAATTACTTAAAAGGGCACTAGTCCTTTGAATTTGCAATCAAATGAGCCTTTTTTGAAGTTTCTACTTCAGCGCCTTCTATAAAAAAAACCTTATATGCCCCCAGGGCATAACTTACAACCCTTGCCCTAAGGGTTGTGGGGGACTGTCGTCCTCAAAAACATAATTTCGATCTGGAAATCTACTACGCTGAACAAATTGGCTATTTCAAAATTTTGATTGGATGTGTTTCGGGGAGTGGTGGGCGTCGAAGGGGTGTTAGTCTCCTTCCAATCACTTTCGACTATTAAAAAGGGTACAAGCCACTCCAATTTCCAATTGAATGAGCCCTATTCGAAGTTTCTACGACAACTTCTTCGATACGAAGTGGCCTGCTCTAAAGGAAAAAATTATTAAATAATACATTGTGCCAACATCGTTCTTATATGCCCCCAGGGCATAACTTAAAACCCTTGCCCTGAGGACTGTGGGGGAGTGTCCTCCTCTTTACTTAGTCCCCGTTTCTTGTCTCGTTCTCGAGTGCCCCCGTTCTTTACTTAGGCAGCGCGATTGCGCTGCCTATGATTTATACAACAACTTTCTATATAAACCTTATATGCCCCAGGGCATAACTTACAACCCTTGCACTGAGGGCTCTGAGGGGGTTATCATCCTAAAAGACCTAATTTCCACAACGTTCAACTACGTTGAACAAAATGGATATCTCAAAATTTTGATTGGATATGTTTTGGAAAATGGTGGGCGTGAGAGGGGTCTTAGTTGCTATCCAATCACTTTCAACTATTAAAAAAGGCACTAGCCCTTTCAATTTCCAATTGAATGAGCCCTTTTGAAGTTTCTACGACAACGCTTCCAATAAAAACTTTATATGCCCCCAGGGCATAACTTACAACCCTTGCACTGAGGGTTCTGAGGGGGTTATCATCCTAAAAGACCTAATTTCCAGAACCTTCAACTACGTTGAACAAAATGGATATCTCAAAATTTTGATTGGATATGTTTTGGAAAATGGTGGGCGTGAGAGGGGTCTTAGTCGCTATCCAATCACTTTCAACTATTAAAAAAGGCACTAGCCCTTTCAATTCCCAATTGAATGAGCCCTTTTCAAGTTTCTACGACAACGCTTTCAATCAAAACTTTATATGCCCCCAGGGCATAACTTACAACCCTTGCCATGAGGGCTGTGGGGGGAGTGGTTGTCATCCTTAATGACCTAATTTCCAAAACTTTCAATTACGTTGAATAAAATGGCTATCTAGAAATTTTGATTGGATGTGTTTGGGGAAAAGGTGGGCGTGAGAGGGGGGTTATTTGCCCTCAAATCCCTTTCGAATATTAAAAAGGGTACTAGCTTTTTGAATTTCAAATCAAAAGAGGTCTTTTTCAAGTTTCTACGACAATGATTTCAATAAAAACCTTATATGCCCCAAGGGCATAACTTATAACCCTCGCCCTGAGGGTTGTGGGGGAGTGTCCTCCTCAAAAACATGTTTTCTATCTGGAAATCAACTACGCTGAACAAAATGACTATCTCAAAATTTTTATTGGATGTGTTTGGGGGAATGATGGGCGTAAGGGGGGATAGTTGCCCTCCCATCATTTTCGACTATTAAAAAGGGCACTAGCCCTTTGAATTTCCAATCGAATGAGCTTTTTGTGAAGTTTCTACGGCAACACTTTCTATAAAAACCTTATATGCCCCCAGGGCATAACTTAAAACCCTTGCCCTGAGGGCTGTGGGGGAGTGTCCTCCTCAAAAACATATTTTCTATCTGGAAATCAACTACGCTGAACAAAATGGCTATCTCAAAATTTTGATTGGATGTGTTTGGGGGAAAGATGGGCGTGGAGGGGGGGGGGACTAGTTGCCCTCCAATCACTTTAGACTATTAAAAACGGCACTAGCCCTTTGAATTTCCAATCGAATGAGCCTTTTTTTTAGTTTCTATGACAACGCCTTCTATAAAAACCTTATATGCCCCCAGGGCATAACTTAAAACCCTTGCCCTGAGGGTTATGGGAGAGTGTCCTCCTCAAAAACATATTTTCTATATAGAAATCAACTACGCTGAACAAAATGGCTATCTCAAAATTTTGATTGGATGTGTTCGGGGGAATGATGGGTGTGGGGGGCGCTAGTTGCCCTCCAATCACTTTCGACTATTAAAAAGGGCACTAGCCCTTTGAATTTCCAATCGAATGAGCCTTTTTTAGTTTCTACGACAACGCCTTCTATAAAAACCTTATATGCCCTCAGGGCATAACTTAAAACCCTTGCCCTGAGGGTTGTGGGGGAGTGTCCTCCTCAAAAACATATTTTCTATCTGGAGAAATCAACTACGCTGAACAAAATGGCTTTCTCAAAATTTTGATTGGATGTCTGGGGGAATGATGGGCGTGGGGGGGGGGGCTAGTTGCCCTCCAATCACTTTCGACTATTAAAAAGGGCACTAGAACTCTCGATTTCCAATCTAATGAGCTTCTTTTGAAGTTTCTACAACGACCCTTTCCATATGAAGTCCCCTGCTCTAAAGGAAAAAAAAATAATAAATGATACATTGTGCCAACATCGTTCTTATATGCCCTCAGGGCATAACTTAAAACCCTCACCCCGAGGGTTGTGATACGATGTGCCCGGGTATGGAGGGAAAAAAACATTGTGCCCACATCGTTCTTTACTTAGGCAGCGCTATCCGCGCTGCCTATGATTAGAAATAAGGAATCGTATGTCTACTCTTCTTATTCTATATTTCACTAATTCATTATCCTCTGTGTCACTTGCTTTGCTATTGGGAGCTTTCTTTAGGGCAGCAGCCTGACTTGATATAAATTTTTTTTTGAGTTGGTTTGGGTTTGTTATTTTACTGCACCAGCCGCATATACTTTATTTTTGTGCACATCAATTATATCCTTCCTTTTAAGATGGTATATAAATGTTGTGGTAGAGACTCCCTTAGCCTTTAGGGACACTTTGCAGAAATTGCACCTGATACTTTCTGTGATTCCTTTTTCAATTGGGATACCCAGAGAGATAGTTTAGAAGTTTTAGTTGGAACATCCAAGTCGTCATCAGAAGATGACATCATGCTTCTCCTAGCGCAAAGGTTGATTTTAGGATTTTTTACAAAATTAGGAGCACCTTCCAGTAGCCTACTATTTTAAAAATTGCACCTCCACCCAAATATCTGATCTCTTTCACCTCACTGGCATAACTAGGGGAAAGGGACCAATTGCCCCCTGAGCTGCTTTGTTGGCACAATAAGTCAAAGAATCTGTCTGCTTATAAAAGCAAAATGACATATCCCAACTACGGTTTCATAACAACTTAGACCATTTGAAGCACGATATTAATTTTTACGGGAACTAGCTTGTCTATAATTGGTATTTATGAGACAGATACATGAAATAATTCACCGCTTAGTGTTAATTTTTTTAATTTCTTTTGCTGTATGGTAAAAAATACTGTGTTCAACGGAAGATTGGTATCCTACTGAATGAGAAAAGTATATCAGCATTTTATAAGAATTTGTCCCTTCCAAAAAATCAGCTAGTTTCAACTCTAGACTTTTCCTTGAAAGGATTTCTATTGATTTTAGAGATGATTTTAGTAACATGAGAAAAAGTATATTTGGCTATCTTGTTATGTTGATGCAATAAAGATTTGCTAGCAAAAACTTATATTTCTACTGGACAAGACTTCAATATATTTACATTGCTCTCTGACTAAGCATTTAAGAGAATTTTACAAATTAATAATCAGTATTTATCATGTACAGGTCAGCACGGTAATCGTAGCAAGTCAATGTTATTTAGCAGCATAAATTCCATAAAAACAGTTAGATTAAAGTTCTCGCGGCAAATTATGGTGCAAATTAATTCCCATGTAATGTAGGAGACAGAGGCCCTACCGCTACCACTAGAACCAGGATACACAGTAATAAGTGATTTGTTTGTATCCTGCTTCTCCTGGACAGTAACTGTGCAACTTTCCTGCTCAATTGATGGAATAATATATTGCAAGCAATGCGTCGTTTTAGTGGAATTGAACTGCACCTTTACCGTCTTAACATTCAGGGGCGGATCTAAAGTAAAATCTCTGGCGAGGCCTAATGTGACAAGGCCACAAATGAGCAAAATTTGGGGGGACTCAATGTGACAAAGGTACCAATAATTGACGAAATTGACAAATTTATTCTAAACAAAGGAGTGAAAAAAATAAAAAAAATGTAAGGAATGAGGGTGCAGGAAAAAATCTTGGAGGGGGGGCCGGGTCCTCCCTGGATTCACCACTGCTAACACTTACGCAAATACCTACAATTATCTGATTCCTAGTCCCTAATTCTGCCTAGCTTAAACAGTCAAGCAGCACTATTTGATACGCTTGACAGACTGAGTTCCATCATTTTACTTACGTTCCAATTCTAGAAATCGCATGAGGCGTAACCACGCTTCTACACAATTTCAAATTATGTTTTAAAAATCTTTTTGAAAGTTCAAAATTCTCAAATATCTCATTCTCATATCACTTAAATAAAATCAGAAATAGAAGAAAAACAGGTAGGAAAAAAACAGAAACAGGACGGAATAGCTATTATAAAAACAGAAACAGAACAGAACAGGTAAATAAAAAACAGGTCATCTGTTTCTGTTCTGTTTCTGTTTTTTTGCATAAACAGAACAGAAACAGGTACTTTAAAAACATAACAGAAACAGAAAACAGAAACAGTGCCCATGCTTAATCACGACTCAGTAATATTTGGCTACTACAGTCTTGGCGCGTATAAAAGATCCGCCCATATTGTCGTACGCCCTCGTCCATCAATAATGCAGTGTATATTACCCTGGAACACCTGTTTTCGCATTAACTTCCTAAATATGCCTTTGAAACCAATTCGAGACTTTGCAACCTACTTGTAATTTCTAAAAACATCTAATAATAACATTACGCTACTAATTACCGATTTTTATATATGTATTAGAATAAATTCATTTAAAATTAGATTATATAAAAGTTAGTGTTACCAAGGTGAAGCCAAGTTTCGCGTTGAAGAGAAATCTGACTGTTCTGCCCGTGAAAAAAATATAATGTCGTTTATGTTTCGACGTTCTCCGGAGCACTTGCATCTCGGTCCGGCTTTGTATAATGGTTGCAGGGTTCGGACTCGCCTATAAATTCCAATAAATTCCTATATTTTAATGCACTTCTATAAAATGCCTATATTTTGGCTAAAATCCTATTATTCCTATATTTTCGGCTGAAGAGCACCAAGAACATTGCTAATGATTTGCAATTTTCACTGCTCGTTAAGTAAGCCATGATGTACTTTTCTTTGCTTTTGACTCTGCTTGTAGACTATGCTGTCTTTCGGTGTAGATCGATAATTAGTTACAACTGTTGAGCTGTTTGAACTTAACTAATGCTTTATGTTGGGATTAGTAAGCTGCTTCTGCCTGGGCTATGCTGTTGTGTTGACTTAGTAGCCTATGTTTTGTTTTTTGTCATGTAGGGACTGTCCGAAATGAGCGGAGATCAGTATATAGGCGAGCAGTCTCTGCTTAATGAGACTGTGAGTTCTTGCGACTTATGTGTTTCCTGGCTGAACGTTATAAAAGGCTGATGCGAATACGGCCCAGTTTCAGACATATCCACATTTTTTCTTTTTATGGCCTTTTAATCGAGGGGTGCTATTTTGCAGGTGATGCTTGGTAATCTAGTATGGGGCCTGCCAAGTTCAATAGTTCATGGCCTGCTAAGACGGATTGCAGCGGCAGAAAGATTGGCGAATGGTGTAAGACTGGGAACGACCAGTACTCGTTCTTTTGCAAACTCTGCTGAAAAAACCTTGGTTGCACAGCTGGGGTTGCTCAGCTAAACCAACATGTGTGATCTGCAGAACACAAAGCCGCAGTTACTGCTCAACTACTCCACTACAGCTTCACCTGACCGGACAATCTCGAGTTGATGAAACAACCAAGAATAAACCATTAGTTGGTACAAACATGTTTTGTGAGCGTGATGCCGCTTATAAAGCTGATTTAATATGGGCACATCAGACGGTACAGAGTTCCATGTCTGCTAACTCTTCAGACCATATTGTCGCAACCATCCATGCGATTTTTCCTGGTAAGATCTCCGACGGAATGTCCCTATGTGAGAAGAAAGTCACGTATCTGATCACCGATGCGCTCCATCCTTACTGTAAGCAAATGCTTGTGAAGGACATTCAGTCATATTTTGTACTAGAATATGATGAGACCACCAACAAGGCTGGTATGAAAGAGTTACAGATACGTGTTCGATATTGGTCCTCATACGGAAACGAAATCCAGAGCAGACATTTATGCACAAGTTTTATGGGCCACGCGACAAGTGATGACCTGTATAGGAAGATTATGTCAGCCATTGAGCAGAATCAGCTGGCACTTGAAAAACAGGTCCCGCTTGGAAGTGACGGACCAAACGTCAACAAAAGCGTTTGGAACAAGTTCAATGCCGAAAAAAAGAAAGTGACAGGAAAGGGAATGTTGAACATTAGTACTTGCAACATCCATATAATTCATAACGCTTTCTTGAAAGGTCTTCAGGTGTTCGGAGAAGAAAGTTACGATTTTGTTTTTCTTGTGCATTCATTTTTTGACGGCTGGCCTGCACGTTGTGAAGACTATCGAAAGTGCCAAAAGAAAGTGGGAGTGCCAGAGAATGCTTTCATGAAGCATGTCCCAAGCCGCTGGCTGACGATCGGACGTGCCCTCGCTAGAATCATGCAGCAGTGGCCGGCAATCTTAGAGTACTTCCTGAACTTCGTGCCGAGAGAACAAAAACTGAAGAATGTTCTGTCCACTCCCAAAATTCTGAAGATTGTGGCTTATATCAAAAGTGCGATGATGAAGGCCCAACACGAGTTTGTTCTAGCCTCAGCAGAACTGTTCATGAGTTTCACCCAATTGTTCCAGAAAGAAGAGCCTGCTCATTCATGTTCTGCACTCAGAGATCAAAAGACTAGTTGTGACGCTTTGCGGACGGGTCTTTACTCCAGATTTCGTGACCGAGACTGAAAATTAAGAAATAGAAAGAAATAGAAGACCTGGAAAGCAAAAGGAAAAAACTTAGAGTATCAGAGCAAGAAAAGAGAACAGTAGCAGATACTCTACTTCAAGAAGTGACCGACAGGATGAAGATGGCTGCCGAGTCCAAGAGTTCCATAGACATTGCCCTAGTTGTTTCTTCGCTCGAAGAAGCTGTGAAGTCCAGAACAAGTGAAAGAGAGCAGATGGTGGAATCTGCGAGAATGGAGCAGTCTCTTACAAAGAGAACTGACCTCATATAGAAATTGATGCCCAAGAAGCAGCAAGAGTGATTCCAAATATTTTACCTGTATCAATCAATCGTTGGCACAGTATGTGTATCAGATTTTTTACTGTTTTTTACTATTTGTACAGTTTGTATTTGAAATAAAAAATAAAAAAAATAAATAAATGCAAAAACTCGGGAAATGAGGAATTTATGTAACGAGGCATCCCACGCCACCTACCACAGATCTGATCCCGAGGACTTCCGAATCCTATATTTGGCCTATATTTGGGCCCGGGAAATCCTATAAAAATAGGACAGAGTCTATAATTTGTAACGAACCGATCTGTCCGAACCCTGTGGTTGAGATAGGGAATGATTCTACTGTACATATTTATCTACTGTGGGCCAACTATTGATTAGCTATTGTAAGCGTTTTCCTATATTTACTTTAATATTAGACTTGTCACCCGTATACTTGATTTGTTCTTGTCTTCCAAAAAATGCAAAGTTTTTTTTAAAAACATGGAGGGAGTGGGGGCTAATCGAAGTATAATATCACGCTTCTGGCACACTTGCTAGAGTTGTGTCAAGAAGTGTGATATTATACTTCGATTAGCCCCCACTCCCTCCATGTTTTTAAAAAAAAACTTTGCAATTGTTGGAAGACCAGAACAAATCCAGTATACGGGAACTTTTTAATAGTCAAAAAACAGTTAAGTCAACTATAGTTAAATATTTTTTCTATACATCCAATAGTTGTTCTCAGCGAAATAAAAGAAAAATTAAACACAAACCTTCAAAAAAATCCTGATTGAAAACTTATCTTGAAAAGCAAATTAAAACCAACATTAAATTAGCCTTTACCTCATCACCACGGCCACTGCTTTGTGTGGGGATAGTTATTGGTCCTATAGCCAGAATGTCTGAACGTTTCCTAACGTCTGCTTTTTCATTATCTTGATACAGTTTTCGTTTATTGGAATATTTTGGTTCATAAATGGCGGAAAGGGAGTGCAGTTGTCGTAGCAGCCTTTTTTTTAGATATACTGAAGCCTTTTTTTAGGGGGGGGGGGGGTATTAATAAGAGTGGATCTTTAATAAATTACGAAAACATTAATTTCTTTGATAAATGCTCTCAAAAGTTTTCTAAGGAGTTCTTCCTGGACATTTTTGAGACAAGACATTAAAGACTTGTGAATTGAAATATTTGGGCCTAACACGTACTGAGCCATAATAGTCCTGGTGAAATACAGGTTTTGCGGGAGCGTAGTGGTATCTGAGACAAAATTGCGACGATAGGATATCAATATACATTTTTTGCAATTTGATACCTATGTCCTACCGGGATATTAGCTTTTTATGTTTTGAAATACCAATCGATATAAATAAAACTTTAAGTCTGCTGCCAGCTAAACAAACATTAACTATTATAATTCTTCAACGAAAAGAATGTGAGCATAATCTAGACAAATTTAACACAAGAGTACCTTACGATAGTACAGTGGATGTGGCCGTGGTAGCCAATCATGGGTGTCCGTGTTCGATCCCTCCTGTCGTAAGGAATGCTTTCTTTGTAATGTTTATCGTTAATTTTTTTTTTCTTTATTGTTCAAACCAGTTTCTTCTCTGATTCTTTCTGACTGTATACTATTTTTTCTTTTAGACAAATAAGAAAAAGTTGCACCGTGAATATGCAAAAATGCGCAATTCTAAAGTCTATTAATTTTTTAGATCCCTAACCTTAGATCCCTAAATTTTTAGATCCCTAACCTTAAATTTTCTTTTCACTTCTGAATGTTTAAAGTGTGCTCATCTATTTCTTTTTAAGTATAATGATAATGAGATGAGATGAAATGAGATGGGTTTTATTTTCAACTAATAATTACATCATACTTAACTGGCACTTACCACAATTTTTAAATAACATTATCAACCAAACGTCGAAAATGGTAAGAACGTGTGACGCTTTATTAAGCCACTATTGTGGCTTGAGCAGCATCACATAATCTTTCATCATAAACCAAACTCATTCACTCTTCTTACTCTTTTAATACCATTCAATACTATTCAACCCTTCCGAATAAAAAAAAATACCCACAAAACAAACCCAAAAAATATAAAAACAACAATCAAAAATACTCAATTCCCACCCAACAAATACTTTTTTAATCTAATTTTAAACTGAAACTGGCTTTCCGACTCTAATGCTCTACGGGAAGCCATTCCAAAAATTAACTGCATAACTTCTAATGACAAAACTTGAATTATAAAGCTTTAATCAAAATTATAAAGCTTTGATTCACTCAGCCACGTCGCTTGGTCTTTTCTCTTGGCATAATTTGATGCCCTCTTTCAGAAGTTCGCTTAACGGTCCAAAGTTATAATAAAAACTCATTTTGTGTGCTAATATGAATAAGAAGTGCCCAGAAATACAAGAAAATTCAGGATTTTCTGGAATTTGGGTCCACGCCCCCTACCTTCACCACCCCACCCCGCGCATGTTTCTGCTTCTCTTGAATTTTAGGTTTTGGCAAAATGGTCCCAAGGATTTAAGCCTTTTTGAAATTAGGACTCTTGATTTAAAGTGTCGTGCCTTACAAGTGGGTGAAGAGTGTAATTGATTGCTGAAAACTGCTTTTGAGACCCTAATTTGGGGTTTAGATCCATTCCTGAAAGTTTCATCCACCTAGCACACGAATTTCCAACCTCGTGTAGAATTTATTTTGGGTGTAGGAAAGTGGTCGAGGATGGAATGAAACAAAACCTTCTCAGGCCTTAGGCAGTAAAATATTCCTGAAATTTTGGCTCACCCAGTTCCAATCCAGTTTTTCAATTCGTTCTAATTTTATTCGTAGCTATCTACATTTCGTTTTTTTTTGCGAACCATTGCGGTTGAAGAAACACCTGAAAAGTACAACCCTCCCCACCCCCCTCCCACAACAAAAAGAAAAGAAAAAGAATTACCATCTTGATGTTTCATCTGATGATTGAGAAACCCTTTAGTAAAATATCAAGTTTTCCTATTTTTGTTATGTTTAACAGCTCTGGATGCATTTCACATTTTTTTTTTCGTGGAAGACTCTGTTGGTGGTGGTAGTTTGGATTGGACTGTATTGAATGTTTCAGTGAGGCCTCATTCAGTTTTATATTTTAAAGTCCATGTATTTTATAGTTAGAAACATAATTTTACAGTAAGGGTGCTTAACGTTTCCAATTTGTTCTTTGCAAATACTTCACGCTCTCTTTTGATTTATAGACTGGAACTATAGAAGAGAAGATGTTTCAACGTCAAGCCCATATGAAAGCTTTAAGCTCTGTTGGTGGTGGTAGTTTGGATTGGACTGTATTGAATGTTTCAGTGAGGACTCATTCAGTTTTATATTTTAAAGTCCATGTATTTTATAGTTAGAAACATAATTTTACAGTAAGGGTGCTTAACGTTTCAAATTTGTTCTTTGCAAATACTTCACGCTCTCTTTTGATTTATAGACTGGAACTATAGAAGAGAAGATGTTTCAACGTCAAGCCCATAAGAAAGCATTAAGCTCGTGTGTTGTTGATCAAGAAGAAGATGTTGAAAGACATTTCAGCTTAGCCGAATTAAGAGAATTATTCAAGCTCGATGAGCAGACTACAAGTGATACTCATGATAGGTAACTGTTTCTCCCTCGCTGAAAAAAGAAATATATGATACTAGGATATATAAGATTGAAAATTTAAAGCTAATTACGTGCTATCCTTGTAATATATCTGGATGAAGGGACTTGGGAATACATCTGAAGGGAGTTTCAGAGGAGAATATATCTGAAGAAAAAGAAAGAAGGATATATGAGACTAAAAATTTATTATATGGCTTTAAAAATTGATTACTTGCTGTCCTTATAATATATCAAAAAATATAATATATCCTATGGAAGGGACTTATGTAGAATTTTCTTCTGGGGGGGGGGAGAATAAAAAAAATAATTTGATAATTTCAACAAGAAGTGCCAGAAATGCGGGAAAATTTTGGATTTCAGGGCTGTGGGCAATATCTAGTCTTCTATTATACTCAAAAATATCATTTATCCCAATAAGAGGGGAACTGTCACCCATCAGGACCCATATTGCAGGTTTAGCCTAAAGATATTTTTCAAGAAGAACAGAAATTTGGACTTGATTGCCCCTCCTTGATTTCTTATTCCTTGATTTCATTGAAATTAGGTAGAAAATTGTATCTTTAATTCCATTTGTGCTTGATCAGTAAATTACAAGCGATTCTCGTGACATGCAAGTTCGGGGTATTAGGGGTCTTGCAAAAGTCTTCATTTATTGAATTGCGTTGCACCTATGTCAAGATAATTAAAGATAAGGCGTCGAAAAATTGACGTCTGGATTGCTGTGAGGAAGTAAACCCAAACGCCTCCACCAAGTTTTGTATAATCGACCTATAGTTGTTCTAAACAGTTCAATTAATATTACAAAGCTGCTTTGAAATCCTTGGAAATCCGAAGCTCTTTCTTCACGTCTAAATTTGATTCAATATATCCTTTTAAAACTTCCTATCTCTTTGTATATTTAGAATGAAAGAAATAAACTTTTAACTGATCCTGTATCAACGGATACTAGCGAATAGTATCCGTTGATGGCGGTTCAATTTTGAATTTCTTTGCAAATCACGGATATTGGTGAATGACTCATTTTTATTGTTGTTAGGTATTTGGTTTTAATTCTTATAATTTTGGCTTTTATTGAATTTTATTCATCTTTTAATTTTTTGTTTTTTTTTATTGGTTTTTGACATTCACATTGACTTTCCGCGTTTTATTTTGTTGTTTTTTTCTTCGGCACTCTCGTTGAATATTTTTTTGCGTTGCGCTGAAGAAGAGAGGAGTTTGTCTCCTCGAAATATTCGCTTTGTTGTGTTTTGTCAGTATTTTCATTTGGCCTAAAAAAAAATTTTTTTTTCTCGTTTTTCTTTCTTGTTAAGTTTTTTTTAGGCTGGAAAGGTATTAATAATAGAATATTAATCGCTCGTTTTATGACTAAAAAGTTCAGGGTATCAGCTATAGTAGTATATGGCCCTGTAGAACCGACTGATAGATATACTAGTGACTCTGATGAATTTTACTTACAGTTACAGGAGCAAATAGACAGGGTCCCAGGTAGAAATATGGTGTATTTATTAAGAGATTTTAACGCACAGACCAGTAGAAATAGGAATAGACGGTATCCTAGTCTAGGTAAATTTGGTGTAGGAAAGAAAAACAATAAGGGCTACAGATTGCTGCAATTTTGTAGGTATAACAATCTAGTTATAACCAATACACTCTTTGTTCATAAAATGGCCCATTAATTAGCGTGGTATTCACTTGTTAGTAACACAGAAAACCTTATTTATTGTGTTATAGTAAAACAAAGACTTGCATGATCAATACAAAATACTAGGGTGTATAGGAATGATGTTATTGACGTTAAAAGTAAAGATCACCATCTAGTAGTGTCTAGAGTTAATTTAAAGCCGAAATTTTGGAAGGGTAACTACCTCCCGGGAAGTTATGATGTTGGTAGACTTTAAGATGAGAATTGAAGAGAAAATTTCAAGGAACAGTTCAATACTAATCTGGAGAGTTTAAAATTTGACAATATAGAAGATGGATGGAATAATTTTAGGAAAACAATGTGTGAAGTTGCTGATGGTGTCTTAGGGGGGAAAATCAGCAGCACAGCTTGGAATATTAGTAAAAAAAAGCTTTATGTTTATAGAGAGTAGAAGGGGCTTGTACAAGAATTATCTGAGTGATAGATTATATGAAAACAAGAGTAATGTAAAGAAAGTGGAGAAAGCATTAAAATATGAGGACGTGTGAATTGGAGGCCATGGATAAAATTGCCGAGGGTCTGGAAGATGCAGCTAGACAGCATAATAGTAAAATATTGTACCGGCATATTAATAAATTCAGAGGGAGTAGTCAACCCGGACTTGTCCCGGTTAAAAATAGAAACGGGCCACAATTAGTGATAGGGAAACAGTTAAAGAGAGATAGGCAGAACAATTCGAGAATGTACTAAACCGAGATAGAGTTGCATGAAAAGATATAGAAGAAAATGAAAAAGTTTGTAATACCTTGGATGTGCAGGAAGATTCGTTTTGTGAGGAAGAAGTAGCGACACTACTAAAAGAACTAAAAAATGATAAGGTCCCAGGCACTGATACTGTGGTAAATGAGTTTCTTAAATATGCTGGCTTTGAGGTTAGAAATGAGTTACTGAAGGTTATGAATATGGGGAAGTACCTAGCGATTTTAAGGAAACCCTAATTAAACCACTTTATAAGAAAGGTGATAACTGAGTGAGTGAGTGATAAAGGTGATGATAAGAGTGAGTGTGGTAATTATCGCGGCATTAGCCTGGTCTCTGTAGGTAGCAAATTACTAAGTGATATGATACTCTTTAGACTGAGAAATACTGTAGATAAAGTCATAAGTGAAAAACAATGCGGATTTAGAAAGGATAGAGGATATGTCGACCAAATTTTCAAGTCTTATTCTTGTAGGGTATACCAGACAAATGCATTAAAGTGATTAGTCCTATGTACGAGAATAGCACTCCTGCGGTTAAGGTAGGAAATGAGGTTAGCAGCTGGTTTTGTACTAAATCAGGAGTTAAGCAAGGTTGTGTTCTATCCCTCTTTATATGGATCATTTTGAGGGACTTTGTCTGAAGGAGCACAGGAAAGGCAATGGGGGAACACGGAATAAAATAGAGAGGAAAACTTTCCTTGGCTTGATTATGCTGATGATTTAAGGATCCTAGATGAAAGTGTGAGCAAAATAAATGAACTCTTAGAGGTTTTGCGAGTTCAGAGTGCTAAAATAGGTTTAAAAATTAATGTTAAGAAGACCAAGTCACTAAGCCTAGGAATAAGTAAAGATGAAAAGGTGGCGGTGGGTAACGAAAAGATTGATCAGGTGGACAGTTTCCCTTACCTTGGTAGTATTATTGGTAAAGACGGTAGGAGCAGTAAAGATGTTAAAAGTTGAATAGCCAAGGCTCAGGAGTTTTTTTCATAGTTGAAAAAAGCTTGTAAGAATAAGAAGATAAGTCTGCAAACCAAAATTAGAATATTGGAAGCTGCAGGGATGACAGTGGTCAAATATGGTTGTGAAAGATGGGCGCTCTGAAAGCGGATGAAGATTTGCTAGATGTTTTCCCAAGAAATTGCTTACAGATTGTTCCTGGTACCCGGCTGACTGGCCGTATTTCAAACATACTGCACGAAAAGTGCGGTTCAATCCCGCTTTCTAGGGCTATAATGAGAGAAAGATTGAGATGACTAGGGTACGCTCTGCGGATGAAAGATGACAGATTGCCAAAGATTGTCCTTTTCGGCCAACCGTCTAGGGCTAAACGGAAAGCAGGTCGTCAGTGGTTGGGGTGGGAGGATGTCATAAAGAAAGATTTAAGGGAAATGGGTACTTCCTGGGAGGGTGTAAAGAGGTAGGCTTTGAATAGATTTGGATGCAGAAGGAGCGTACGTAGCTCTGTTAGTCTCAGGCGGCTTGGTGCTTTGGTGAGTTGTTAGTAGTAGTAGTAATAGTAGTAGATAGTACCGAAAACCAAGGTACCAGAGAAAAAAACGAAAAGACACTCTGAGAAGAAATAAAAACGAACGCTTTGCTACCACGGCTTGATGTGTATTGGATGAGGGAAGAATTAGACATAAGAAAAAAGGTGGAACTGCTCTGCCATCTCGCGTTTCTTCATGCTCGAAAATATGTCAGGTGACAAAATGTTTTGGAGAGGGGTATTAAAAACTGGGTGCACCATGCTGATAAATGTCTCAGTTTTAATTGGAACTATAAAAAAGAACTGCTGTTCAAATGTATTTAATAATTTTTTTTAATCCAAAGCGTAAATAAAATTTTGGATAACCCTTGTATAATTTTTTGACTAGTAACAATTCAAGATGATACTAATATTATCATAAAAGTTAAAATATATAAGCATGAACTAATAATAATTACATTGTTGACCCTTTTCTACCCAGCCTTTGTAGATTTTAGGTCTTCGAAGCCATGAATTAAGACCACAACTTCACTCTCGAATGAGAATTTATGCTTAAATGTCTAAATTTTCCGATTAATAAATGCACCTTGTTCTCCTTTTAAAAGTATCCGATCCATTCCCTAGATTTGGTGTTATATTTTCCCATAGCTATATTTCCCAGGGGTGGGAGGGGGAGAGGAGCGGGGTTTCCAGAAACCCCGAATCGCTCATGCTTTTCGTTTCATCTCTATAGTGTTGGGGGTACCGTCCTCAAAACCATATTCCTCTAGCTCTTTTTTTAATCCCACCTCCCCTCACTGGCACTAACTTTAAAAAAACAAAAATTACTTTGGAACATTTTAAAATTCCTAGTGCCGCCTTCACCTTATCTTTAACATTAATTAGCAAACAAAAAAGTGGTATAATTGTACTTGGGGGTCTAGCTAGGTCCCCTCTAGCTCCTAGGAACCTTTGAATTTGAAAAATTTTCTGTTTATATTTTTATTTTTGAGATTTTGTGTTAATGTTTTTGTTTTGTTTTTTTGTTAATAAAATAAAATAATTTTTATTAAAATATATTAAAAAATTTGAAATTGTTTTGTTTTTTTCAGGTTGAAGTGCAAAAGATGTACTCTAGGTATCCAAGTTCGATCTCCACCAGAATCTGCAACTTGTAACTCGGATTTATCGCAATGGCACCATGCGTCTGATAAAAAGAATATCCCCGATCTTGCCTTAAAGACAGCCTGGGCATCGGGCATCAGTTTTGTTTTTCACCAAAAGTCGCACGAGATGACAGTTGTACCCTGAAGTTTACTCAACCCTTTCATTTAGTGTTTAGATATTGACGAATAGCGGTTAAATTTAAACATTGCCACTGTCATTTAATTAATAACCAACACATAAAAAGTAAATATGCTTCTAGTTATTTATTTTTTGAATCCTACCAGTTAATTAATTTGTTTTAAATCTTGGTTAATCTCTGGGGAGGACATTATGACAGTGGACATTATGACATCAGGGGTGTTTTACACAAGGATCTCTTTTTTTTTGGGGGGGGGGGAGGGGGGGGGGTATACAAAAAAAAACCAAAAAAAACGCATGAAAATTTTTTATATCCATTTTATTTACGTTTTTACGAGTCAGACAAACATTTGGGGGGGGGGGTCCCCCCTGGGTACGGCCTTGGCTGTGGGAATAATTATGTCACTGGATTCCAGGGACTTTTAGGAGGAGGGCAGTGTATGTGCTATGATCATAACTATTTCTCCATTCCGTTTAAAGCGTTAAGAGGTTTTGACGATATAGCACCTTTATATTAAAAAAATATTTCTACGTTGCTAATTTTTCAAAAATATATGTTTAAAATAAATTGGGGACCTTGTACTGGATTAGTTAATATGTAAAAAAAAAAATGAACACCATAAACTAATATTGTTACTCAAGCTGGTATGTTTTTCTATTATTGTCATAGTGTAAGCTTTTGGCCTGGCTTTCGCAAAATTTTCAACAAAACACCTTCTTTTCCGAATAAATAATTTTCATATAGTACCTTAAAGTTCGATTATAGTCTGAAGGCAACCTAGTATCTGAGGCACAGCTCTTACTGATCTTCGAGGGGCTGTGTCGCCAGTGTAACTGTAGTTACGTACCTGGGAATTATTCAAAATGGTGGCTTTTAAGTTATTAAATTGCACTCGGGTTGCCTCTGTTAGACCTAAAAATCATAGAAGATACTTTTCTCGGAGAATCAGTTATATTCTTACAGGAGCCTAATTTATCTTTATCCTGTGTTCGCATTGGATGAGTCATAATTACTTGATGGAATGTGGGAGGGAATGGCCATGACTAGGACAAAAATATGTTCAAGAACCTGAGATTAAAGGCCATATGACGTATATTTTTGGGGTTATATGTTAAACTAAAGTTTTAAAAATTGGGTTATGCCCTGTAATTTCACAGATATTTTCCTTGTTTCAACCCTAAAAAACAGCAATAAAATACCGCGTAATATTCAATTTCTGCTCCCCTAGTAAAATTTGTTGCCTGTAACCTTTACCTGTAACAGTGACTAATATAAAAACTTGTCATTGTGAATTGGAAAAAAAATTACTAAACTTTTCATTTTATCAAATAGACTGCCAAAAATTGTATATTTTGCCAACCTAGTTGGGGCAACTTCAAGAGGGAGTAAATGGTGTATATAAAATAAAATACAAGAGCTGGGAGGGAAGAAGGGCCTATGTAGCTGTAGCTGTGTTGGCCTCAGGTGGCTTGCTGCTGCGATTAGTAGCATTAGTAGCAATGGAAAAATTGAGCAGGAAGCAATGGCACATCACCTTGCGCTTTATTGCGACGAAAAAGTGTGCTGGGATCTAATGTCGTAGAGGGCTTCTGTCTTATATAAACTGTCATGAACTGTCATTTTGTTATTTAAACTGTCATGAATTCCAATTGTCGATGCCTTATGCGCTATCTATGCCTCATGAGGAACTTTGTCCTTTTTTACCGTAAATTTTAATAGCATAATTGAACTAACCCTGAGGAGTTCAGTGCTAACTACGGATTACTTAGAATTAGGGCTTTCATCCTCAAAGCATCATCCACAATTGCAAAGTGTTTAGATTGAATGTCTACACCCCACTCCAAATAATATAAATACAACCTTTTATTTTTTTAGAGAACGGTTGATTTGTAAAGTTACTTTTGTGAAATTTATTTTCGTCAAGCGAATTAATACTGAAGATTAGGTCTAAGGAGTATGTAATACTAATTTGTCTGGACAGGGGTACTAATACTCCTTTTTAACTGTTGTAGTTATTATTGCCTGCTTTTTATAATTATCTAGAATATTCCTTGTTATTCTATTCTTTCACTAAAATATTTTCTTAAGCAAAAACCAAATGAATCATATTTGGAATTTTATTGAAATGGATCTTTCGCCTGGGACCGTCTTTTGAAAACTAATCTTAAGTAAAAAGAATATGGGTAATGATGCTTTGTCATAATAGTTCATCCCAGTTAATAGAATTTGCAAGAGCGTACCCGTTATTATTGGTCAAGGGGGAGGGGGTATTTTTGGGGGGGACCAGGGAAGGCTATAAAAAAAAAATTAAAAATCGCATCCGAAATTTGTTTATATACACTTGTGTTATGTTTCACAAATCAGACAAAAATTTTGGGGGTGGGGGGTTCAAATCCAGTAATGCCATCCCCAACCTCCCTGAATACGGCTTTGAGAAATTGGTATGATTTTTCATAATATTCGGTTTTATTCAAAAAAATTTTGCTTGCTCTGAATCGAATATTAACAGTCAATTCATTGAAAAAATAAATTTTCACCATGTAGTGGCCCAATGGATTGGTCTCTGCCTGGCAATATGAGGCACAGGGCTGAATCCCAGCTGTCGCATGTTCTGAATTTGTATTGACATAATATATTAGCGTCTCATCTTTATCAAACAAGGAAAAGAGGGATTTTGCTGATGCTAATAATAATTATTTGATTAATAGTAATAATAACTAATTACATGACTCTCTGGACTTTGACGTGTATGACCTGACATTCCAATTTTTCCTTGTTGAAATATATATTTTATAAGAACTTTTTTCTTTGAGATATTAACAAAATTAGGTTACAGCTGTACAATTCCAGTAATCATTTGTAATCAATTGCAAAAGTAAAAAATTGTAAGTAATCATGGTTTTATTCTTGTTAGTCTGTAAATCAGCCTAAAAGATATTTGTGAGATACCTTGCCTAATATATTATTTTAGGAGATTTATTGTTTTGTCTTTTTATATAATCTGTAGAACTATGTTCGTGGCGCATAAATTTGTACAAGTTGAGTGTTGTTGTTTTTTTCAGTGTCAGTCAAAGAAATTTTATGCAAAAATTTTTGTTACGAATTTTTCTCAAATATACATTTGGAATTTATTTTTCTTTACATCGCTTGGTCAACGACATTTTTGTAAATTCCATTTTAGTAAAATGTAAAGCATACACAACTCCACAATTTCGACAATCTCTTAAATTATAATACAGTGTAGCTTAAGTGTAAAGCAGAAACTGACTATGGTAAATTTGTTGTTCAGTAAATGGTAATACCATATTATGGTAAAATCAGTAAATTCATACTGGTAAATCTAAGTTATTTTTTGCATTTTGGTTTCTGAACTACTTAGTCTATGGGCGAGATGTCCGTTATCAAAAACATACAAATGAGCTTCTTGCAGTATTACCTTTTTTGTAAATCATTGAATGAGCCTAATAGTAGTTTAGGGTAACAAACCAATTATGTAATTAATAACAATTATTATACCTTGATTCTGTAAATTTACCCAAATGGTATAGAGGGTTTAATAATAAAGTGAACCCGCGGCCTTTCCAATGTTCCCCCTCCCCTTCTAGACCCACCACCAGCTTTTTAGTAACGAGGTGGTTGTTGTTTGCACCTTCATAAATATGTGATTAAAGACATGTTTCTTTTTAATATATCATTGTTTTAAATTGATAACAGTTGAGGCTAATGTTTGAATTTTGCAATTAGGTGACAATGATTCTAGCGCGGTTCTCTATATTCATTCAAATAGTTTGGGGTGCTCAAAAATAAACTGAATAGAGTCCCGAAGATCAGCTTTTGAGTCTTAGGCAACGTGACTAAGAATAAAATATGGGATTCTCCCTGTCACTTGTCTTCTAACCACAGATTAATGTAAACTTTTTTACAGCTTTTCCCCAGTAATTATTTTTACTTTAATTACGTTGTTACATAATTCAGTAACAACCAGGCGTGTTCCGTTGCACATATCCCCTGAAATATATTTGGTAGATTGGGTCCCCTATTTTCAGTCATTGCTTTCAAGAAAATTAAGCAACTATAGAGTTTTTCGTAATAGCAGAAAATAATATTATTTTAGAAACTTAATGTTGCCATGAAAATCCATAATATATTTCCACTAACTTGTTGAAGTATACCACTAAACGCATCAATTAGAATTTAGTTCAGTTCGTGGGTCCTTCTGAAACAGATAGGATTTCAGCGATGTCGAGATATTGCTACTTTAAAATACAAAAAAATGGTCTTGTTTACTTTGATTCTAGACTCTCCTAGCATTAATTTTTCAAATTTTATGAAAATACTAGTGCAAAGGTTTGTTAATAGGTTAATATTGCAACCGAACAGAAAATGGCACTGAACAGTCCAACCGAATAGTTCAGGGGCCGGCAATCTATAACCCGCGGGTCACTTGTTGACGTATTCACTAATTGTAAGTAGATCTCTTTAGTTGCGAAAAAAGTAATGTGTATTTATAAATGAATTATAAAACATAAATGAGTTATTACGTTGAGAAAGTTACGGTGGCGATAATAGGTAGAATACAGAGATGTTCTTCAAAAAAAGTTTACAATTACTGAGCACGCGGTGTGTATCGTTTTCTCAGTTTTAGGTTATGTTTAGTTGCACAAGGATAGTGACGCAGTTACAGAGCTAAATGATTGTTACCATGGGCAAAGAAAACAATAAAAGAGGTTACTTCAAGATATTAGGATTAAAATGTACGGCTGTATCGCAAATGGCTACAAAGTGATATGTACCTTATGGGCAGATGTCATTACCGCTAGGACTTACAATATGGAGTGTGTCTTTTCTTAAAAACAAAGATGAGAATGAAGTGACAAATTGAGGCAAATCTCATTACATTGTTAAACGTGTATTAAGTTTTGCAAATTCTTTAAAGAGTTTTGTTACTAGCTATGACGCTTATTTGATGACTTTTCTGATGAAAACAAATGATTGCCAGAATCAAAGCCATGCTGTTGTTAGCTGCGACAGTCGAGCGTTGCGTTGAAAATGTGGTCGAAAATACTGAAGATGTGGACTTCTGGTATAGTTCTGCAAGAATCCCAGCTCGTTTTCTATTATCGTTTCTTCGAGTTACTTATTTAGGGGGAAGGGCATGTTAATAGAGGGAGGGGTACAAAGTTTGAAAAAAAAATCTACGAACTACGTATAATCACCAAGATTACCACAAAGCAGATTGAACTCGGATTCTCGTATTCAATAGGAGGGTCTAATTCCCAGTATACTATCGTAACTATTAATAAGCAGTCCTCCCACTGGGTTCATAATTATGAATAAAGTTCATATTTTTAACCTAGGTTCATAAATGGGTCATAATTTAGAAAAAAGATTCATAAAGTTCATATTTTTCTTGCCATTAGCTGGAAAGCACTTGCGGTTGCCGTCTTTTTCCTTATAAAGGACAAACAAAGCAAATATGCGAGAGTTTTATTTAAAACGTTTCAAACTGTAAAATTGCATGTTTTTATGAAGATGTGGAGCTTCCTCCACATTGTTTTCTTAAACATGTTCCAAGTCGATGACTAACCATCGTTGTTTGAGCTGAGAGACTTGATGAGCAATAGGATGGTCTCGATGAGTATTTCCTGAAATTTATCCCTAAGAAAAGACAAGAATTGATGAAGTCCAGCGGATACCGAGAGATATCTAGCAGTGTCAAGTGTACCACAACCAAAGCATTAGTCCTCTTTGTCATATCTTTCGGAAAGCTATTTGCTCAGTTCACAGAGTTGTTTCAACATGGAGAAACACCTATCCACATTCTGTATGACGAAATGCATCGACTAGTAATGATGACCGCCAGCCGTTTTGTCAAGCAAAATGCTTTGACTGATATTCAGAAGGAAAAAAAAAAACTTTCTGAGCTCTCCCATTCAAGCGGGGATTTTCTTCCATCTGATGAAGTGGCATGCGGTGACGTCGTGGAAGAATGCCTCTCGAAGGTACAAAAAGTTGATGCTCTGAACTTCAGGAGTAGTGCCAGAACTGCTTACATGGCCGGTTGTCGCCATGTTGAAGAGAAACCACTAGGCCAAAGTGCCCTTCATTATTTCTGGTGTCTGTGGCTGGATGATTCGAATCAGGAGACAAGAAAAAGTGACTTCGTGAAAATTGTTGGATTTATGCCTTTCCGTGTGAATACTGAAGCTGCCAGTGACGAATAGAACTTGCTCCAGCTGGAACCAAGTTTGCCTAAGAACATGGCTTCATCAGGGATTGATGTTTTATGGAACTCGGTTTTTAGTCTGAAAAACTATCAAGGGCAGACAAAATATCCCCTTGTTTCAAAGATAGTAAAAGCAGCTCTCTGCATGTCGCATGGGAACGCTGACATTGAACGTGATTTTTCCCGGTCAGGACGGATCATGACCTAGGAAAAATCATTGATGAATTTGAAAATGCTCAATGCTAGACTGACAGTCTCTGACTCTCTAAAGAAGCTTGAGAACAGGCCCGAGATAGTCCCTATTACCTGAGAGCTGTTAAATTTGGGGCGAAATGCGTGCCAGAGCTATAAACTGTGCCCGGAAACTGAGCGATCTAGACAGGCTGAAGAGGAGTCCATTAGGAAAGAAGAAGAAGAGGAAAAAAGAGGATGTTATCTGGGAAGAAGATCATTGAACACCTGGAAAAGATTTTTTTGAGAAGAAGTCAGTTGAAAAGGGGAAGAGACAAGTAGCAGAAAGGCTTCTTCAAGAAGCTAATGAGAATCTGAAAAAAGATACAGATGCCAAAGACTTTGTAGAAATAAGCCTTGCACAAAATGTGATCGAGGCTTTGAGCCGGAAGATGCACGAAGTAGATAAGGCAGCCAGAGAGGTTGATCTGATACGGAGCAGGGTAAACAAACGAAACTCGTCCTTAATTTCGTCATATTTTGCCAAAAGGAACAAGTAGGGTGGTATATTTTGTACTGTTGTATTGAAAAATTCGTGAAAAAAAAACAACAAAAACAAGAAGAGTATGTGCACCAGTGATGAAAACACCAACTGCCGCTTTTTGTGTCCACGGACAGTTTCTGAGGTGCACATATCGTAAATTTAGGTTCATGATTGGTTCATAAAAAGCGCAATCAAAGGTTCATAAAGTTCATATTTTTGGGGTCAAAAGTTCATATTTTTCACGAAAAATCTAGCGGGAGGCCTGAATTAGTTATTCGTAGCTAGGTTTGGTTTATCATAGACCTAGTGACATAAAAATAGAGCACAAGGCGTATTCCCAGTAGCATTAGAACAAAATTTTCCTTGGGGGAGGAGGGTGGTGTTAATTTCTAGGAGTGTATTATTTTGCCTACAAAATTATTCCGAGAAATACTATCAACAAGCCTTTCCCTTGGTGGAGGTATCTACTGCCGCTACTAGAAATAGCTCTTCGTACCAAAAAGTCACCTAAAGCCAACGCAGTTCAAAGCCATGGTGGTTTTCTGTCTATTTTTACCTCCTCAAGAGAGAAGGCGACATACTGCGATCCCCAGAACCCCTGTTTCGTGGGCGCATTTATTTTTATTTTTCAAAGATAAGCAGAGCGGTTTGAAGACCTAAAGTGAGCAGAAATAAAGTCGTACGTATTTCTTATGCATATCTAAGTCAAACTTTATGGGTTTTGTACATACGTATATTGTAGTTAACAGCATAAGAAACACTGGTCAGTTTTTTGTGTGAACTAACTAGAAAAGAAAATTCATGTGTCGAAATGACGTAACCCATTTGTAATACATAAATTGGCTCATTTTTAAAGCTGAAGGACCAAGTTGCTTTCAATTTACTCAAGCAAAGAAAAGGCACGTGAAGCTAGTTTTCATTATAAAGGCCCGCGAAGCTAGCTAATTAAAGCAAAAATAATTAGTGGAGAAAAGGCTGGAAAAGAAGTTCACATTAATCTGCGGTTAAAAGACAAGTGATAGCGAGAAGCGTCTAGAGATATGTCGCGACTTTGGGAAAATTTGTTTCACCCTCCCAGCGTCCTTGATATATTTTTCGTAAATCCTGTGCTACCTGAAATGAGGGACCCAGCAATCGGGAAAAACTGTCAAAATGAAGTTGGACAGTTGGACAAAGGCGACTGAATATCAATAAAATCATTACTATTCTTAAACGTTCCGACATGGGTTGATTTTTCATTGTATCTGACCAACTAAGTGTATCAAATTCGTATGCAGAGATTGTTTGATTAATTAGCCCCCTTTCGTGTCAATTGAACCTTTTAGATTGACAGAACAGGTCAACTGAATTTTCAGAGTAATCTTAACAAGATATTCAACTTAAAATGTTGTTGTTTTTAACTGAATAGTTAGTAAAGTAAGTTTGTTTTTTCTTTGTTTAGTTCGGGGGGCACCAATTCACGGATTGGCTAGGCAGAAAAATGAAATACTAATAAATCTAAAAAATGCACAAAGAGGTCTTTCCTTGTGTGAACCAGGGAATGAGGGGATTGTATTTTCGGGGTGGGGGGATTTTCAGCAGGAGGGCATACACCGGACTTGGTTTTTATATACTGAAATTCATTCTATCAAGCGAAGCTCGATCCCTGGTACTATATATTAAATTCATTAGGTATCGCTACTTAGGCTTTATAACGGTATTAAGTGAAAAAAATGTTTTGAACCCCGCCCACTGCTGTTTCAAAATCTGGTAATTAAGAAAGAGAAAACAGAGCATGCCAAATCCAGGGTGCGTTAATATGTACAATTCAATATTTATGTCAGTGGTTACTAGACACATGCACCACGCTGTTTAATACTTCTTGCTGCCAGTTGATGCGTGACGACCATAGTGTTCACTCAGCCATAACGGTATGATCAGAATATTAGTTTCAGAACACCCGAAAGTGGTGTGAACCTACTCTCAATCAATTCTCAAAAGGAGAATTTGTGCTTTGTGTAGGTAAAAAAAAAATAAATCAGGATTTGGGTGGTTTTTTGACAACATTAACTTTTTTTAACCTTTTGCTAGTTTAACAGATATTTTCACCAAATTTTAGTCTGAAGGGGTTTTTGAGGCGTCAACTATTCATAGCATTGCCATCCATCTTTACTAAATTGTCACGCACCTGACATAAGAAAATTTCTAACTATTTCCATCTTTTGGAAACAATGGAAGACTAGGACAAAGAAACCTGGCATTTTCCAATAATGTTGTGCCGAAGTTTTTAGGGAATATTAAGGACCCTGACTACAACACTTTTGTACAACGTATGCTTGTAGCTTATGAACCCATATTGGCTGTTTTTCTGAAAACTTGGAAGCGTACAGCAAAGAACAGGGTAAAAGATTTATCTTAAATTACCTTAAATCGGACTTGCCAGCGATAAGGACAAGTAAGATTTCAGCAAGATGTCTGTGGTTTTGAGAACGTTTTCAAGGACAATAAGATGTCAATATGTTAGCTGACTTTGTGAATGCTCAATAGTAAAACCAAACAAAGAAATCAGAAACGAGTTTAGAGAAGCAGAAAAAGAAAAAAATAGTAGACCTTAAATTGTTTGTATATATTGGAAATGTTTTGATTAGCTGTAAGAAAATATTGTCAAAAAATAATATTTTGTATTTGAATTTGATTTCGATTTGGAAAAATCTATATATGATGGAATTTTAGGGAAGTCCTATTCAGAATCTGTGAACTTAAAACAAATAGTTCAGCATAAATATGTGATGCATCTGTTTTTTTTTCTGACCTATGTTATCTGTGAAGTAACAAGAGGATTTTTAAAGGACTTAAAATGTAAACTTGCTCTAGTCAGTACCCCCCCCCCCAAAAAAAAAAAAAAATTGGCTTCCCTCCTAATATTTTGACTATCCCCAAATGCATCCATCCCACTATTGTCACCATGGTTGCAGCGGTAGCTGCAATACAGTTTCTTATATAAAAATTCTCAATAAAAAAAGATGGAAGAAAAGGAAAAAAGCATGATGTTCTTTCAAGAACTTTGTACAATAGTTTTGTGGTTAGGGTCCTTAGTATTCCCAAAAAACTTCTGCACATCGTTCTTGAAAGAATACCATGTTTTTTTTTCTTCTCTTCCATCTTCCAAAAAGAGGGAATCTTCTTATTTCGGGGCCTTTGAAAATCCCTCTTTTAACTTGGTTTCAGACAGTTTAGGGAACTTGGAACACAGGTATCTAAAACATTTCCTTTCTCTTGGCAGTGACTTGACAACCTGTCTTGGAAGCCCCAATTTAATGTGAAGAGGCTGTAATAACACTTTATGGTGGAATCAATGCTGAATTGACGATGTTTTTCTCACCAGTTGTGAAACTTGACGAGGCCAGTCCATTTTAGTCCAGTGAAAATGTCTGGCGCTACTATTACATAAACAAAGAACGCGTGAGTATTTTGTAAAACCTTGCCTGCTGACCTAATAACATAGTTATATACCATAGGATTGCCTAAACGAAAGGAAGTTTTCTTACCCTTTAACTACAAACGAAGATCTTCCTCTCGCCAACCTTCCCTAAGGTTTCATCTTAACCCCCTTAGTCTCTTCGGACACACCCACAATAAAAATTCTTCTTTTCGCAAGGATAAACTCTGGTTGTAAACAACGGGCAAATTGAATGACCTATGACCCTTGCCCTTGGGCTGTGACGCGCGTGGTATCCCAGGAAGTATAGTTTATTAGACCTTTCGGTTATTTTGAACAAAATAAGGGAAGTTTATTTTTGACCACTTACTTCCTACAAAAATAAGCGAGTATAGGAAAATCAACTTCTAGCAAAGAAAACAGATAATGCAAAATTGTAACTGTGACTGTGTGTAACTTGTAACTGTGATTACTTACGACTTCAACTACGACTACTTGTGACTAGAATCACTTGTGACTATGACTGCAGCCACTTGTGATTGCAACTACTTTTACTTGCGACTACTTTCAGGAAATTTTGAGGAGGATATTGAACAGAATCAAAACATACCATGTGTAAAATCAAAACATATGATTTTCAACTACTTTCAAAAATTTTAAGGGGGATATTGAACAAAATCAAAACACGCTCTGTGCATAGCGGTTGTCAAAAGAGTGTATCAGCTTTCATAAGCCCCAGATACAATACCAACGAGTGCACCTACCGGTCAAACTGCTTACCATCGTTGACAGACGTGGAGGTGCCAAAGATACTTGAACCTACCAAAGAGTCACCAAAAAAGGCCAGCCCATCCAGCGATACCAATCGAAATCGTAGACCGCTGGAAGAATGTTTCGAGGCACCAAAAGCACATCGACAACCAAGTGCTCAGAAAGTGCATAACATATCAGCTATATCTCAGGGACGGCTTAGGGTATTAAGCTGAAACTTTCAGAAAATAATCAAGGGGATGCTTAAAAGTGATCAGAAGGCAGCCAGCTCCTCCCCACTTATCCCATTTAGACGCGCTCTCCCCAAAACTAATCAAAGGTTTTCAAAAGGCATTTTGAAAGCGAGTGCTGGTATTCCTGAGGAGCAATAGTCTCGCCAATATTCTTCTGTGTTTGTCTCCCGTGGTTCGAATTTAGAAACTGGAATTGCTGCTTTAATAAAAATGGGCTTGGCTCTCTATTGCGTAAACGTAACATGTTTCTTGTGACGTTGTTTCAAGTGATGTTGTGCATGTAAGCCAGCTTCTTAGGCGTCGTAAAGCTCCCGGTTTTGACGGTATCCGACCCCATTACCTTCAAAACGCGAGTGCGCTACTGATTGAGCATCTCACACTCTTATTTCAAATGTGCATTGACTCAGTTCAAGTACCTAATTCATTTGGTTCTGGCGCAATACCGAATATTTTAAAAAAGAAAAAAATGCTAATTTTTATAATAGTTATAGCCCTATTACTGTTTATAGTGTTTTAAGCAAGGTTCTACAAAGTCTTATCCTGCCTCAATGGAGTTTGGTTTTCGTTAGCTTCTGAATTGTGCGTTTGCTCGTCACCTACTGAAGTGTACCCGCAGTTTTGCTGAGAACTTGAAAAATCCTGTATATTTATTTAGTGTGGATATACAAGCAGCATTCTATTCAGCGGTCTAACCAAAAGTATTTTTGACTCAGTTTGTTTTTGGAGTTACGCCCCATATAGTTGTGTTGCTTTCATATTGGTATAACCATAGTTTTGTCAGGGTCTAACTGGAAATGGATCTTTTAAGTGACCCTATTCGTCATATTAGAGAACACAGGCAAGGTTCAATTTTAAGTCCTACTGTGTTTAACAATCTTACGACCACTGTGACTAGGAGGATTAATGGTGGAGTTTATACTGATCTTTGCGATTTTAGTTTGATTTGCTACAAAAATAATGTCCTGCTTCTCAGTTCGAGTCTTTCTACTTAACAGGCAAACCTTAATTTTTTTTTATTTCTCGTTATAAACTCGTAGGACTTAATGTTAATGCTGGTAAGACTGAACTTCTTGCTTATAATGCCCGAGGTAAAGCTGTATCTTATTAATCTGTTGTTATAACAGATCAATCTATTATAGAGTCTTCTACGCTGAAATACGTCGGCCTCGTTTAAAGTCCACACAAGCTTAGTACTCGGGTTCTTACTGTTGAACATGCCATATCAGGTTTCAACTCCAGCTATGCCAAACTTGCTGCACTTAATTACAGTTTTAGTAAGCGTATACTTACTAAACTATATAGTGCCCTAGCTCTGTCTCACTCACTGTGTATTTCGCCACTTTGGGATTCGCTGTTTAAAATTAAGCAGTTAAAGGTTCGATCGGGGTTTTGTCGTTATCTGAAGTTTTTATTAAGATTCTCGCTGTATGACAGAAATAGTTTATTTTGATATAATATTATGTTCCTGACCCTTTACATGTATGTGACTCGTTAGAGTGCGGTGCGTTTAAGAGAAATTTAAACCGTTTACTTCATTTTTTGCCATTTAGCATTATTTACGAGTGCTGTTTGGACTAATTAGTAGTACCACCTCCATTGGTTCTGTGACACACATAGCAGGATTTCTGTGACACAGAAAGGGAAAATAGCATTGGATTACAAACGCACAGATAGGGAAAATAGCATTGGATTTCAAACGCCCTCCCTCTGACGTCATGCGACACACCTGTTTCTAGGTGACATTCCCGCCCCTTGACAAGATTTCAAGGACACACCCTCTTCCCTTTTACTAGGCTAGATTTCTAGCGCATATAATGTTTCTAGACACGTTCCCTGGTGCTTGAAACTATTGATCGAGGATCAGTTTCTTTCTGGAAGTGGAACAGTCAACATGGATGCTTATACACTATTGAATCTTGAAAGTGCTGATGAAACGGGACCTAAAGTGCCTAAGGTGGCGGTAGAAATTACAAGGGGTTCTCGACTAACCTAGAATGGGACAAGATGTATAATGGATATATTATAACATTAAGCAAATTCAAGTCAGAAGAACAATTGTGGTTCGCGGCTAAGGTGAATATAGCGCATATACAGAGGCTACAAGATGGATTAAATGCACTGGCGAAATATATTGAAGAGAACAATTTATAGAAAACAGTCTGTGTTTGGCAGTGAGAGTGTTAAAATTGATAGATTTGAGAAACAGAAAATCATGCGCAATCTAGTAAAATTGGAAAAGTGGTTAGTTTTAGATGATGACTTTCTGGAATTATCTCTTCAAAGAAAGATATTTTCTGGAGAAATGCTTAACGATACCGATTCCCCATCTTTGGACTATTGTATGAAACTTTTTCGTCGTGGTTCCCAGGCTTTTACTCAGTAACTCTTGTCCTGAAGACATTTGTGACTCTCATAAAAGAGGATTCTTATGCTCCAATTGTCACTATGATAAATATGATCAATGGGAAAATACTTATCCTGGCCTGATTGCGAAAAACCCTAAACGTGAGTTCAGTTTATTTTTAAGAGACTGGTATCGTCGTGGCTTTAAATTATTTTGGGAAGAAGAACCTGGTCTACGCTTCAATTGCTGGAATAATAAAAGAGTCTGGCTTTTACGACATCGCTGTGAAGATACTGGCTACTTTGATTATAAACGAACAGACTTTTATTCGGTTGTTACAGAAAGTGATTCTTCATAGGAGAATTCTGTATTTGACATTTCTTCAAATAAGCAAATTGAAACACGTGAATTTTATCATATGAATCAGAGTAGTAGTATTGACTTTACAAAGAGCTTTAATAAAAATGAAATTACCCTATATTGTAGAAAATGTGACCTTGACTTTGCACGTCAAGTCGAATACAAGTTGATTCCTGACGAGCTAATTCATATACATTTTTAAAGCATTTCACTTTTAGGGCCCCGAAATTTATATTATAGAGGTAAGAAAGAGTATTTTCAACTAGAAAGGCGTTCAATCGTGGATTGTCACCATAAATCTTGATAAATTCCATGTAAGTATGTCCACGACTTCAGAAATTATTTTTATAATACGATTAACGGTGTGGTCCTGTATGGATAAAAATGCTAAAAAATAAAACTGTTTTGTTATATATTGACGAACGACCCCTGTAATAGTCTATTCCATGTCCCAAATGCCGTGGTCCAAGAGTAGCAACATAGGAATCAATATCAGGACATACAAACTGAGTTCTATTAGTCATTTCACTGAATGGGTCGAAAATGATATGTAATTACAGCCAAGCCTTTTGTTATTGAGAGAGAATCACCCAATTCGCTTCTTAATGTTAACTGACAGAGCTCCAAATACGAAGTTTTAACTGGAACGTATTGAAGGTGCTTTATATTGTAGTGATGAATATGGTCATTAGAGGTTTTTCGTTCAACAACACGTAGGAGGGGGACATTGGTATTACCAACTCTTGATCATTCGACAAAGTATGCGTAAAGAAATATACAACTGTCCGAAGAGAAGGCGGGTGCATAGTCTGCATAGATAATGTGGTCATTGCCAATAAAATCTTCTGTTTTAATAATACGGTTGTTAAAACCGAGAACCTCACTTAAAATTCTTTCATTCTCAAATGGATTGGTAAAATAAATTCTCCTTTGTTCCATCAAATAATTGAATTGAAAGGTACCATTTTTACGAGCGGAAATTTATTTGTTGATAGCACGACACAGCTCATGCATATTATTGTATACCCTGTAGGGTATGGTAGCAATGGGGTAATCATTAGATTCAAAAGTTGCCATTGACCCTTCATCACCGAATTCAAAAGGTCGTATTTTAATATCATATGTACGATCCTTTCTTAGGATATCATATGTATTTTTAAAAATACAATCGACAAGAGAAACTTCATACCTTCCCTCAAATTTAAGGGCCGGGGAAATTTTTGTCCAAAAATCGCTAGTTTTATTCAAATTGTCATAAAGAGGATCGGAAACATTGGACATGAATGTCACATAAAAACTTCAGACACTATGAATGTCTTCAGCAGGTATTCACGAATCAAAATCAGAGTTGCATCCTAGCCAGCGAATAAGCAACTATTGCTTACCCTTGAGTGTACGAGTCTTTAATACCTTTTAATTTGATACATTTTACTATTTCCAACTTTGTGTAATTCATAATCATAAAAACCGCCAAGAATCTCTTCATCTTTCAAATCACCAAGCTGATATGTTATTGGCTTAGTATCTAGGATTCTTGGCACTTTAAAAAGTTCAGTAGACCACAAGTAATTTCCCTTTTCAAAAATATTTCTGGCACGATTGATTCGAAAAGTATCACCAACACTGAATTTTTTCTTTCCTGCCTTTTCTTTAGAATATTGTTTAAGGAAATGTGTACTCTCACTATAATGAACTTCCTAAGGGCTAGTATTGAACAAGAATCGATGAGGACGTTGGTTGTATGTTTTCATAATTTTATCTAAATCATGAATAAATGTAGCCGTATTTTTCAATGTACAATATCTCGAAATTAAAAGTCGAATAGTTCGTATTAAACATTTAGCCAATGCCGCCTTTATAGGACTATGACTAGGATAGAGTATTGTATTATATTTCAATGAACTTTTATTTACATGGGGATTAACAAATCCACTTCCACAGTCTGTTTGAATTTTTTTATATGAATCTTGTTCAAAGATGGGTTGTTGTTCAAAGAAGGGCTTTAGCAACTTCATTGCCTCTCTTTGACTGCAATGGAACTGCATATAAATACCGACTAAAAACACTTATTGCAAGTAGAATGTACTTGTAGGGTTTATTATAACGTCTTTGAATCGCATCTAGAGTCAAAAGATCTGCTTGTAATATATGCCGAGGATAAAAGCCTTTAGTTTTCGATAGTGATTACAATAAACCCTATGATATCGATGAAGAGTATAACTGGATTCCTTTGGCAAACACTCTTTTGTTAGCTTTTTTTTACTTCCGGAAACCTGAGCAAGTGTAGTTTGAGAACTTAGACTTCCTGGTTCTCCAATATTTTCATAAACACCTTTCAAGACTTGATCCATTTTGATCGTAACCGTCCGCTACCCTTTTGTATACTACCAGGCGAATCAATACATCTTCGCTTTTGTCTAGCTAGTGGTATCAAATCGCCAGTAGGTGTGCTTTCCAAGAAGTATTTAAAATTATCTTCTACCTTTAACGGACTATTTTCTCTTAGTTTCTTTAGAATTTGCTTATTACCGATAAGACTTTTAGGAAAATTTGATGACTTTAAAAAATTATATGAATGCCCATCAAAGGGTTCGACTCTTTTATTATTTTCAATCAGATCTGATAATAAATCAATTAAATTGTAAGGCTTGCCCTGGATTATAACTTCATTCTTTTTCTCATCAATTTGTTCATTTTCAGTGAGATATATCAAGAGTCTCAGCGAGTCCTTATTAACCAGTCTGTTGATGCAGGGGAAAACAAAGTTTTTTACAGAGTCATGAAGTTCCAGAGGAATTTCACCATCAATTGCGAAAAACCCTCCTTGTGGTTCATTTTCCTCAACAGTGTGAATATTGGGGAAATCCGGAGCAGAAGGATCGTTAAGCCATTGGTAATTCCCGCACGGCAAATAAAAGTGAGACATTGCCGACGGATAAAGGGAATTCATATCCAAGAAAACGGCGTCCGACTGCTCACCGGTGCGTTTTCCAGTCAGGTCGGTTTCAAGGATACGATCCCCATGGAAAACAGACCCTCCCCGCATGGATCTCTCTACAAACAGGTGCTGATCCACGTCGGAGATCAGACCTATTTCTGCTCCACTGATTTTAAGAATCAAATCCATCACCAAATGAGGTGTGGAAAAATAATACCCCAAATCCAACCCGAATTCTTCATGAATTTTGTCCGTGTTCTTACAGAAAATATCCAACAACGTCAATACATCACTTGCCAGGTACATTTTACAGTAATCCCACCCATTTTTACATCCTCCGTTTGCCCAAACCCTCTTGGCAAATTCGTAATTGACAGTTGTGCATTGACGATCGCGAAGTAAATCATAAAATTCTGCGGTGGGTGGTAATTTTTCCACAATTAGCTTCGAGGCGGAGCTGTAGTACTCGTAAGGGTATATGCCCTTACACGTTAATAAATCATACAATTCCTCATCTGGAAAGTGCTGTTTGAGGAGGGGAAACTATCAGAAACGTCACTTTTCTGTACTTGAATCAACTGACTTAGAGATTAAGGGAAGAAACTAAAAGAATCATGGAAACGGATTTTATTCCAACAAGTATTATCATTATCAATTGTTGCCATTTAAATTCTAAGACTAGCAACTACCCAGATGATTTCGGTATGATGTTATATGAAAAAGAACTATCTACCTATGCGCCATCTACAACTTTACCTTTCTGCAATCGTGCCAACGCTGGTAATTCGGCTTAACATTTAAATTACCCGATTTATGAGCAGCCCCCCAAAAGTTACTTCCCCTTGATGAAATTTCTTGGTATAAATGATGACGGTTCCGGATTTTCGAATCCCCCTTATTTTTTTTTCTTACAAATCCAACAAATGTCTTGATTTTTAATAGCCAACTCGTCCTCTGGTGATAGATTCATTGGATAGTGTGTATGACACAGCCGTGAAATCTCTTCATTTGCTGTTTTAAGGAGAGCAACCATAGCTGTGCCAACACAATCTTTTCCACCCAGTGTCTCACAAAAATCTACCAATTGATGGTTTTACTTGAATCTCTCCGCGCGTGCGTAAAACATATCGCAATAGCTTTATGTTTTTTCACACGATTCGAATTTGACAGATCCGACACATCCATGAGAGCAGCTTCAATGTCTAATGTCACCTTGTTGTCCTGCAACAGTGTATTCTGCAGGCTTTTGAACCGCAAGGTAGCATTGTCCCCTGAAACCGTTTCCATAGACTGGTACCTATGACGCTTGCAGTGTCTCAAGCGATTATTCAATTTCAATTCACTACAAAATCTAGAAAGACACATCGGGCAGTAATAGTGCGTTGTTTGATATTTACCCCGACTTAAAACTCAATTGATTCAGGATCTTTGACAGGTTCGTAGAGAAGCCATATCCAGTCTTTCACAGAGTCAATGGACGGTGCTCTTGCGGAATAAAATACCCCTTTTTTATCACAAGTTCCCTATCTTCAAATTCTTCATCAGACTGTAAAACTGTAATCCCAACTTTTAAATGTCCATTTGTCTTTTCAAAAATATCGATCCCTTTAAGCGTAACTGGATATTGTCTCCTTAAACAATTAAGATCTACTTTTGGAAAATCTGATCCCTCTTTCCTATTTACTGCCCAATCGTCTAACATTGTCTTACTAACTCCTTGATTTGCCTCGGGCTTATGACCCGCTACAAGGACGGAATACTTGAATCACTCCAAGCCCGTGTCAAAACAAAAGCGATGTACACCTATAGTACCTTTTAAATGACTATTATATTTTTCAAACTCCCCCTTCCCACCTCTTAAAGCAAATTCCCTTTTAAATTTAGTTAGATTTAGTTCTAGTTTTTATAAAAACAAAACCGATAAACCAATCCCATTTTCATTATATCCTTCCATCTTATTAAAAATTTCATCCACCCAATCCGAAAAACACCCTCAAAATTATGCAGGTCTGGGTGTAGCGTCTGCATCTTTGTCTGAATATGGTGGTCACGCAAAACACCCAAACTTGCATTAAAAATAATAATTGTAAACGCGGTGGATGCTTTTAAAGAATCCCGCCCTCCTCCTGCATGTGGTTTTCGAGAAATGCCCGAATCCTCCTGACGTGGAGGTGTGCGGTTTCTATGGGGTCCATTTGATGCTATCACATGACAGGGAATTGAACGGGTCACAAAACTCTGCCCTATATACATGAATATTACCAAACCGGTATCTGCTAAATACAAATCAGGTAACACTGAGGCGAGCCAGCACCACTTTTTCCCATATCACTGTGAGGGGCGGGCGCTTATAGCACCCTCTCGACCTTGTTAGCTGGTAACTGATCTAATAAATTTATAAAAATTCATTGCTGAGGCCGAGATCCCTCACGAAACTGTCTAAATCAATGTTGAAGAAGTCACTAGCCGAACTCGCCCCTGCACTTAAACCCTCCTCGCGTTCACTGTCCTGTATATTATCGCGAAATTGCGATGGTGACGATAATATGTTCTCTTGAGATGTCGCCATGTGAACCTAGAATAATAAGAGCATATTAGCTCGCTGGAAGCTATTGCCTCTATGAAAAAGAGAGAACTATTATGACTAGTATGCCCTCTAGGAACTGTAGAAACTCCACTACTAATTGAAATGTATCATTGCATTGTGAAGGGGCCCCACTACTCATTGGAATGCAAAGGTGTCCTATGTCCTCACTACTGACATAAATGAAATGTCCCTTCCATAGAGCACATTTTGTATGTATTCTGACGCATTGAAAGGTTTGCCCGCATTAGTACTATATATGTTACACGGCTCTAAAAGACCCTTTATGGTTGTATTTAAAAAATAGTTATGAAAAACTTACCGAAGGGGGTTTGGTTCTGGACACTTGGCCAGAAACTCCTCAGCCGAGGCCAGTAATTCGTCTGAGCCCTCTTCGACTGTTCCTTTACCAATAAATTGGGCTACAAGTTGCTATAAAAATTAACGTTCCCATAATCTTCCCCCTTTCACGCTCACAACCCTACTTCTGCCTTTAATGCTTAATCAAAAAAGGTAAAACAAAAGAGTACGCAGTTTAAAACCTGAAAAGTTGGCTAGTCTAGAAAAATAGGTGTGAATAAAGCTAACAGGGAAGGGGGGACACATATGACTCCCAAATGCTATCTAGTAGGCTCTTATTTTCTTTAAAAACCACCTTCAAAGTCCAAAAATGGTGAAAATTCAATATTCTAGCACAATAGTGAAAAATTGTCCTAAAAAAGAGCCTTATTATGGGAAGGCGCTGACAACTCCCTCCAAAAGCTAGCGAGTAGGCGCTTAAAAGCCTTTTAATATCTATGACGAGCTTTTACTATGTTGAAAATGGCGAAAATTCCCTTCAAGGGCTGAAAGAGGTGTGAAAAATGTCTTTACTAGGCAGGAGATATAAGGTAGGAAAATAGTGAAAAGAAATAGGGCTAAAAAAGTTGAAAAAGAGTCTGAGTCTGGGTCTCTTAGAGATTTCTGAGTCTTTTAAAACTTGGGAAAAACTATAATATTCTAGCGAAAAATAGCATTATTAGCTTGAAATGGTGAGATGAAAGGCTCTCTAAGAGTAAACTAGAAATTAGTGAAAAATATCATTTTTAGGTTGAAAAAATAGCGAAAATGTCTTTTAATATCTCTGACAAGCTTTTACTGTGTTGAAAAATGGCGAAAAGAAAGGCCTAAGAAAGTTGAAAAAATAGTTAGATAATTCTATAATCCACTCCAGATAGAAGTTAGAGGTAAAAATGCTTACATCTCCAAATTCAGTCTGCACTTTGGCTCCTGAAGGTCCTGGGAGCGCATGTCGAAGGATAGACCGGGTGGTGACGTCACGCTCTTGTGCAGCCGAGCCAGCAATGTCACTGGGTTTTGCGGATGCGGCAGCGATGTCACTGGCTTGCACAGATGATTCATCGGGGGTCGCCATTTTGTAGCCACCCGCCAACTCTCTTTTCAATTTTCTACCAGGTAGCGATGGAGCCTTTTCGGATGGGACTTGGGCAGGCAGCAAAGGAGCCTTTTCAGATGGCACTTCGGCAGGCAGCGATGGATCCTTTCCAAATGTTACTTGGGCAGGCAGTGATGGAGCCTTTCTGGATGGGACTTGGGCAGGCAGCGATGGAGCCTTTCCGGATGTGACTTAGGCAGGCAGCGATGGAGCCTTTCCGGTTGGAGCATATTTAATTACTGATGGCCTTACTGGGGTCGCTTCGCCCACTCTTGCACGAGGAGTGAGGGCCTGGAAATTCTGAAAAGAAAAGAAAATTTAGTACAAAATAATGACTCCCTGTTACAGAAGTAAAAATAGTACCCTCCCTTCTAGAGGAGAAAAAAACAGAAACTATAAATATTTAAACATTGTCTAAAATAAGTCCTCTCATTTTCAAGAAAACATAAAACAGTTATCAAATAATCTAGATCTCAAAATATACACACCTCTCCTTTCCGGGAAGGTAAAACTTGGAAGCCATAGTTTCGTTATTGCCCCCTCCCACCTTTAAATAAGTCACTCTTTTTTTCAAGAAAGCATAAAAATAGGCTTGGAAATAATACGTAATCGTTTCTTTATGCATTGGAGTTTTAAAATGTAAAATAAACCGTACACTAAAGGGAAAAAATGCTAGAAAATAATTTATCTGTAGCCATGGTCCGCATGTGACCCTATTAAGGGGGAGGGGGACACATATAATGTTTTTACCACTTGGAAAAATTTTTTCACCTCTCTGCATCTATTCTTAATAACTATTTTACGCAGAGATTTGACTAAACCATTATTTCTCTTCATAAAGGAAGTATTTGCCATAATCAAACCCATTTGAAAACAGAACATCCTCGTCATAAGGTATAATTGACTGCAAAAGCAATCCTTCCGCTTTGTTAATAATAGATGTCTTTGTTTAGAGTGCAAGAGACATAAGTCTGATTTTACCACCCCCCTAAATTAAAGACATTGCTTTCTAACCCTGCATGTCAAAGTTAAAAACCTTAGTTATCACGCTCCTTCTGCAAATATAAAAGAAACTTTTTTGAAAGACAGGTATAGAGTTAAATAATAGACAATAGTCGTTTTCTCGTGAGTCATTTCAAGCAGTACCTAAAAATGTGCACTCTAAAGGGCTGTTAGCACCCCCCCCCCCCGCCTTTTACATAATCTTCACGTCCGAAAATATCTTCAATAGGCATTAATTTCGCAGACAGTTCGCCCCTTTTTCAGACCACCTTGAATTATGCAAAAGCCGCAAGCTTGACAATAACCCTTCCTTGTCCACCAGACATCCCACAGAGAGCGTTACACCCTTGTTTTGTTAATTTAGACAAAGCATGCACGATAGATTTTGACACATTTGATTAATGCTAAGGTTTAAACAAGCGTCTCTAATCATTAGCGGAGAAAAGACACTTTGGGTAAAATAATTTCTTTTTCGAACGAATTAAATGCTGGTAAATGGTGAGGGGGAGGGTTACACAGTAGAAAAAAGAGTATATTTTAAAACAAAGCAAAGTATAAAGATTTTGTTTTTTTTTGGGGGGGGGATATAGTGACAAAGGGACTTACTTGCTCAAAAGTATTATCCATTCTTAAAGTACTTGTTGCGTCTTCAATTGCTTAAAAGAAACTGATGAGGAAATGCCTTTAACATATCTATGTATAGCATACTTTGATAGGGGAAAGTTCTCTGTGGCTTTTAATAGAAAAGCTTTGCGGGGGTTTTCAACCACCTGGGAAGTTTGTCTAGTAAAAACGTGGGGAGTTTTGCTAGCTAGGGTTGTGTCTGGAAAACATCCTAGGGGATTCCTAGCACCTGGGAATTTTGTCTAGTAACAACGTGGGGGAGTTTTGCTAACTGGGAGGTATGTCTAGAAAGGCGTCGTAGGGGATTTCAGCCACCTGGGAATTTTGCCTAGACATGTTTTTGCCAATTAACAGGGAAGAGGGCGTGTCTTTGAACTCTTGCCAAGGATGGGAATGTCACCTAGAAACAGGGCTCCGGTAGAAACAGCTGACCGCATTGCAAAGGTGTAAGGGTGTGACGTCAGAGGGCTCCGTTTGAAATTCTAGAGAAAAGGGATAGGGCTGGCCTTGGATCTTTGATAGGGCTGTCCTTAAATAGATTGCCAAGGGGCGGAAATGTCACCTAGAAACAGGTGTGTCGCATGACGTCAGAGGGCTGCGTTTGAAATCCAATGCTATTTTCCCTATCTGTGCGTTTGAAATCCAATGCTATTTCCCCTATGTTAATTTCCCTATCTGTGTCACGGAAATCCTGCTATGTGTGTCTCAGAGCCAATGGAGGGGGTGCTACTAATTAGTCCAAACAGCACTCGTAAATAATGCTAAATGGCAAAAAATAAAGTAAATGGTTTAAATTTCTCTTAAACGCACCGCACTCTAACGAATCACATACATGTAAAGGGTCAGGAACATAATATTATAGCAAAATAAACTATTTCTGTCATACAGCAAGAATCTTAATAAAAACTTCAGATAACGACAAAACCCCGATCGAACCTTTAACTGCTTAATTTTAAACAGCGAATCCCAAAGTGACGAAATACACAGTGAGTGAGACAGAGCTAGGGCACTATATAGTTTAGTAAGTATACGCTTACTAAAACTGTAATTAAGTGCAGCAAGTTTGGCATAGCTGGAGTTGAAACCTGATATGGCATGTTCAACAGTAAGAACCCGAGTACTAAGCTTGTGTGGACTATAAACGAGGCCGACGTATTTCAGCGTAGAAGACTCTATAATAGATTTATCTGTTATAACAACAGATAAATAAGATACAGCTTTACCTCGAGCATTATAAGCAAGACGTTCAGCCTTACCAGCATTAACATTAAGTCCTAGGAGCTTATAACCAGAAATAAAAAAAAATTAAGGTTTGCCTGTAAAGTAAAAAGACTCGAACTGATAAGCAGGACATCATCTTTGTAGCAAATCAAAAAAAAAAAATCACAAAGGTCAGTATAAGCTCCACCATTAATCCTCCTAGTCACAGTGGTCGTAAGATTGTTAAACATAGTAGGACTTAAAATTGAACCTTGCCTGTGTTCTCTAATATGACGAATAGGCTCAATTAAAAGATCCATTTCCAGTTAAACCCTGACAAAACTATGGTTTTACCAATATGAAAGCAACACAACTATATGGGGCGTAACTCCAAAAACAAACTGAGTCAAAAATACTTTTGGTTGGACTAATGAATAGAATGCTCCTTGTATATTCACGCTAAATAAATATACAGAATTTTTCAAATTCTCAGCATTATTGCGGGTAGACTTTGGGAGGTGACGAGGAAACGCACAATTCAGAAGCTTACGAAAACCAAACTCAATTGAGGCAGGATAAGACTTTCTAGAACCTTGCTTAAAAGACTATAAACAGTAATAGGGCAATAACTATTAAAAAAATTTGCATTTTTTTAAATATTCGTTATTGCGCCAGAACCAAATGAATTAGGTACTTGACCTGAGTCAATGCACATTTGAAATAAAAGTGTTAGATTTTCAATCAGTAGCGCACTTGCGTTTTGAAGGTAGTGGGGTCGGATACCCTCAAAACCGGGAGCCTTACGACGCCTCAGAAGCTGGCTTACATGCACAACATCACTTGAAACAACGTCACAAGAAACATGTTACGTTTACGCAATAGAGAGCCAAGCCCTTTTTTATTAAAACAGCAATTCCAGTTTCTAAATTCGAACCACGGGAGACAAACACAGAAGAATATTGGCGAGACTATTGCTCCTCAGGAATACCAACACTCACTTTCAAAATGCCTTTTGAAAACCTTTGATTAGTTTTGGGGAGAGCGCGTCTAAATGGGATAAGTGGGGAGGAGCTGGCTGCCTTCTGATCACTGTCAAGCTTCCCCTTGATTATGTTCTGAAAGTTTCAGCTTAATACCCTAAGTCGTCCCTGAGATATAGCTGATAAACTCTTTTGACAACCACTATGCACAGAGCGTCTTTTGATTTAGTTCAACATCCCCCTCAAAATTTTTGAAAGTAGTTGAAAATCATGTGTTTTGATTTTACACAGAGTATGTTTTGATTCTGTTCAATATCCTCCTCAAAATTTCCTGAAAGTAGTCGCAAGTAAAAGTAGTTGCAATCACAAGTGGCTGCAGTCATAGTCACAAGTGATTCTAGTCACAAGCAGTCATAGTTGAAGCCGTAAGTAATCACAGTTACAAGTAGTAGCCGTCATATGTCATCTTAGTCGAAGTCACAAGTAATTGCAGTATCAGTCGCAGTTGCGTTCACAGCAGTAGCTGCAATGGTAATGGCCAAGAAAGCTTGAAGTTAATACCCTTATCCGTTCCTAAGATATTGCAAAAGCACCTTTTTGATAACTTTGATGAACATAGTTTCTTTTGATTTAGCTCTATATACCCCTCAAAACTTCCCGAAAATTTCACCTTAATATCGTTGTCCTTCTCGGACGCGCCCACGATCAAACATTCTCATCTTTCCTAATGCTAAACCCTGTATGTAAAAAGTGGAAACATTCCATAATTTACGTTCCTTGGCCAGGGGACCATGGCATACCCAGAGGCATAATTGTTAGATCTTTTGACTATTTTGAACAAAAAAGCTTCTCAAAATTTTTATCAGTATTAAGGGAGGTACCTAAAAGGCAAGAGGAGGGGGCTGGTTACCCTCCGATAACACTTCAACATCCCACTCAACATGCCTTGAAAGTTTCAACTTAATACCATCAGCTGTTCCTAAGATATGGCTGTTGCGTCCTTTTGACAGCCATCCTGCGTATCGTGTGTTTTTTGGCCCAGTCAACATTTCCTGAGAGTTCACTTTAATACCCTAAGCCTTTACGGAGACTCAAGATCAAATATACGCCCCTTTTCCAGTAAAAAACTTATATGTTAACAATGGTCAACTAGTCTAACCTACATCCCCTGCAATGGGGATGCGGGTCGGAGGGGTTCTTTCAACTCCGGAGGCCTAGTCATATAACCTTTTGACCATTCTGAACATAATGGCTTTCTCAAAGACTTGGATCGGTTGTATTAGGAGGAAAAAGGGTTTTGGAAGAGGGTCGGTTGCCCCTCGATGCTTTTTGACTCTGAAAACAGGGCACTAGAACCTTCAATCGAATAAGCAAATTCAAAAGTTTAGAAATACCACTTTTTATTAAGATAAGGAACATATCCTGGCAAGTTTCTGCTTAACAGGAAATTGAGAAATTACCACTTCCTAGCGAATTGCGTCGGTTGGGTCCAGGAAGGTGTGGTTGATAAATATGTATAAAAGATACATTTTATGGGAAGGAGTAGACTGATACTAACTTTATGCCGGACTGACCTCTGGCCTGTTGATTTAGAAATACCTTGGAATATTGTCGGATTATCGTAAGTGTCTAAGTATCTTATTATATATTATTCTAGATTTCTGGTACTTGTGGTTCTACCTGGGACAACTAGTCCCAGCAGAATATATATATATATATATATATATATATATATATATATATATATATATATATATATATATATATATATAATATATATATATATATATATATATATATATATATATATATATATATATATATATATAGATATATATATATATATATATATATATATATATATATATATATATATATATATATAATATATATATATATATATATATATATATATGTATATATATATATATATATATATATAATATATATATATATATATATATATATATATATATATATATATATATATATATATATATATATACATATATATATATATATATGTATATGTATATATATATATATATATATATATATATATATATATATATATATATATGTATATATATATATATATATATATATATATACATATATATATATATATATATATATATATATATATATATATATATATATATATATATATATATATATATATATATATATATCTATATATATATATATATATATATATATTTTATACCTTGTACTAGTATATGGTAACTGAATAAAAGCATTGTATTATAGCCAACCCCTCTACAATCTACATTTAGTCTCTCGGATATACCCAGCTGGTACGCCTCATTAGTCAAGTCATAGCCTAAGGCACGCTACCAAAGTTTAATTACCTTAGGGCCAAAGTTCATCTCCCCTATAAAGGGAGAATAAAGGCAAAAACCACTACACCACTTAAATACCATAAGATCACTTTACCACAACTAGTGGCCGTTGGAAAAACTGGGTTGAGAGGGCTAGATGAAAATAGTAGATTGAAATAAAATGGATTTAACAAAGGAAAAGAATGCTTCCCTATCAACGATACTTGAAATTGCAAAGATTATTCCCGAATACGCGGGAATTTCAGATGCAGATGAGTTTATCGAAAAAATGAAAATTTTCGACGAACTAACTGAATCGTTTGCCGATAAGGTCAAAGAGCAATGCGTTGCAGCCAGATTAAAGAGAAGCGCCCTTAAAAATTTTGAGGCAATTAAGGAAAAAGAGCCCAAGGACATCAGTACTCTAATTGAATCTTTTAAAACAAGGTTCATAGAGACAAGCATCTCCGAGAGGCTAAGAACAGAGGTAGCGACATTCAATACCTCAACTAGTATCAGGGAATAATCAGACAAAATTTTTAGATCTGTATGCTTACAGTTAGAGAAAGGCGGAAATTACGAGACAGTACAGAAAGTACAATTAAATACTTTTACGCAAGGGTTACCAAAAAACTATTAAGACTAATATTATCACGGAAACCTGAAAATTTAGAGCAGGCTATAATCCTAGCAGAAACAGAGGTAAAAATTGACGAGGCCATGAAAAAGTTTGATCAGATGTCAATAAATAACACAGGTAGCCCAAGAAAGCATAAAATTTGTAAGGGGACAAAAGCGGGTGAACTTTGGGGAGCCAAATAGTGAAACATGAAGGCTCGAGGAAGGCCAAACTCTCCCACTATGGACTGACCCCTCCCCATTTGACGACCAATCCAATGGTATTAGATCCTTAAGGACTTGGAATACCAAGTATTATGGACACCCACCTCCTCCCGAGGAAAATTATAGAGCAAATGGTGGCAGACCAAGAATATATAGAAATAGGATAGACCCATGAGGAAGGCAAATCAACAAGCAATATAGGAAAGATTCAATTGCTATTATTGTGGCAAACCAAACCACTATGCGGCAGATTGCTGGCATAGAATACCCAAAGAAGGCCAGACGTACAAGACAAGACACCAGTTCAGAACACAGGGAGGCAAAAATTTAGGAAGGCAGGGAACAAATAATACTTGGCAAACACCTAATAATATTCCAGAATTTAGGCCTAGAAGGCAAATGGTTAACAATACCCAGGGTCGAAATAGCAACGCTGAAGAAAACTGGGATAACCCCAGAAACTTTTGGTCGAACAGTGGGCATTTAAACGGACAAACAGCCTGTAAGGGTCGACAGGGCTGAATCCTTACTTAGACCCCTTTACAGTTTAGAGTGTTGTGATACAAATGCAAATAAAAATAGTCTACCGATTTTGCGTTGTTTTAAAATTGAGTGTTTTCAAAATTTACCATGTTTACTAGATACGGGTGCATCTAAATCATTAATTCGAGAGGGGTTTTTAAGAGGTTTCCTCCTAGAGTCAAAAATCACGTAAGCAGACGCCAGAATACCCTGAGATCAGTAACAGGTCACAAGCTGACAATTTTGGGGGAATGTCCATTAAAGTTTAGCACAGGGGATAAAGAAATAACAGTAACGGTGATATATGTAAGCAGCTACCATTTCCTTGTATTCTTGGAGTAGATGCTATAAGAAAATATGGGATCTAATGGGAACCACTAACTGATACAATAACCATAAGCCAGGCAAATGAAACTAATAGGCAAATTTGCGTAAACACAGATATAGAAAATGACGATTCGGATTATAACCTAAAAATAAACGGAAAAATCACAATAGAAGGGGGAACAACAGCTCAAGTGCAAGCGACATTAAATACAAAAGAAGGAAAGGTTAAAAAAAATGGATGCCATGATAGGAGGATACACCCTGAAAGAATATCCCACGATTTTCGCCGAAAATCAAGTTATTAAAGATGAAAATGGTATCAAATACTTAAAACTATCAAATCTAAGTAATAACAAAGTAAAGCTGAACCAAATAGGGCTTGGGTCAGTGGAAAAGATTTCAAATTCAGAAATAAAATCTCTAAACAGCCCAGAATTAAGCGTAAATTTCACTAGCCACGAACAAATAACATCAAAACCGAAACCACAAAAAAAAGTATGGAATGACAAATACTGACTTTTTGCAACAATTTGATTTAAAACATTTACCGGAAAACGTAAAAACCCGGGTGGGAAATATTCTTTGGGATTTTAGATGGACATTCGCAAGACACAAAGCGGATTACGGATTAACTCACCTAATCACGCACGAAATATCAACACAGGGCCCTCCAATTAAAAAGTCACCGTATAAAACACCTTATCATTTAAAACCAAGGCTAGACGACCAAATAAAGGAATTGGAAGAACAGGGTATAATTAAAAAAGTGTTAGCGATTGGTAATTTCCACTAGTAATAGTCAGAAAAAAAGATAATACCTGGAGGTTATGTATAGATTTTAGAGCGCTAAATGCAGTCACGGTAAAAGATGTTATGAAATTACCAAGAATTGATACGATTTTAGATTCGCTGGGAGGTACAAAATACTATACTAATTTTGACTTAATAGCGGAATATTTCAAATAGCTTTAGATCCAGAAACAAAGAACAAAGCAACAGTAATCTTAGACGATGGAAGAACGTTCACATTTGAACGTATAGCTTTTGGTTTATCATTTAGTCCAAATTGTTTTAGTCGACTAATGAATTTGGTGTTAAAAGATAACGAACCAGGAAGGAAAAAAGATACCTTGGCTTACTTAGACGATGTAATTTTGTTTACTGAAAACCTGGAAGACCATTTAGTCGGACTTAGAAAAATACTGGAAAAATTTGAAAAAGCAGGCTTAAAATTAAAACCAGAAAAGTTAAAAATAGTAGTACCAAAACTAGTTTTTCTTGGACATCTGATAAACCAAGGTACTATTTCACCAAATCCAGAAAAATTTACGGTCATAGAAAATTTACAGCCACCTAAAGATCAAAAAAGCTGCAGATCAGTTTGTGGTTTGTTGAGTTATTTCAGACGATATATTAAAAATTATGCAACAATAGCACAACCTTTGACAAACCTTTTGAAAAAATCAGGTAAATTCGAATGTCAGCGGACACAATGTAGGCGCTGAATGAAATAAAAAGGCAATTATTACAGGCACCAATACTTAAACTACCAGATTTGTCACAAGACTTCTGTTTACAAACTGATGCGTCAGGGTACGGAATTGGGGCCATATAATTAAACATAAATTCGGAAGGAGTAAAATCAATAGTCCAATACGCCAGCAGGTCGCTGACGGAGGCAAAAAGAAAATATTCGACGGTTGAAAGAGAATGCCTAGCAGTTTTAGTTTTTAAAGAATACTTTTGCCAATTTTTACTTGGAAAAAAATTCATTTTACGCGTACACCAAAAATCACTAATTTGGCTACATATGATGTAAAATACTTCAGCACAGCTGACACGTTGGATACTACGTCTGCAAGCATATTCATATACCCCAATATATATAAAGGGCCGTACAAACATTTTACCAGGCTATATGTCACGAAATCCTGATACGGAAGGAAATTTGGTAACAAACTTCCAAAACGAACTGGAAGGGGTAGAAATACTATCTAATGGAAATATTTTTCATCAAGATAAAGATGATTTTTGTTTAGCGATGAAATCCTTTTATCAAAAGGAACGGAACTGCCAGAGCACTTTAAACATTTTTTGAATGACATATATAATTTTGATCTGGATGAAAGTAAAAATCTTTTGGTAAGATATTACAGACCACCCCAAGAATATAGAAAAAATGACTTAAAAATTATTCCAGTAATTCCAAAATCACTGGAAGGAGAAATTTTACAGATGGCACACGCAACTATTGGCTGTCACGTGGGAGAAGCGAAAACTATTGGAAGGCTAAAAGAAAATTTCTATTTTCCAAAAGTCTACTCAAAAGTAAAAGCTTTCGTACAAAGCTTCCAAGAGTTTGCCAAACAAAAGTCGCCACCAAAGACCCCTAGGGCCTAATTAGGTCTATACCCCATCCCTTCAGGGGTAGGAGAATTAATGTCAACAGACAGATTGGGAACAGGAGGAAGTTTACCAGTTTCCAGGAAAGAAAATAGGTGTGTACTAACCATGGTTAACCATTTCAACTCATATTTATACACTTTCCCAATTAAAGACGAAAAAGCAAAAACTATTGCGAAAGTTTTAGTCAACCGGCTATTTTTAGAACACGGAATTTTTCCTAGAATTTTACTTAGTGACAATGGGCCATGTTTTAGAGCCAAATCATTAGACCAAATTACGGAATATTTGGGAGTAAGGCGATGGTTTACCTCGTCTTACATGGTATCCGCTAATGGAAAAGTTGAATGCAAACATAGGGAATTAGCTTACATGTTGAGGACACATGCAAGAGAGGAAAATGAGAATTGGGACATACACATACAATTCGTAGTCTTTGCAGTAAATACGGCTTTTTCACGTTCTTTAAAAGAAACGCCATTTTTGCAACATCTAAGAGATCCCAGAATTTGCTCAGATGAAATATAAAATGATAGAATATATTACAATCTGGACCAATACAAACAAGATATGGTGATACGAATGAAAAAAGCTACGGAACAGGTTAAAGACAATTTGGAAGATGGGAAAACAGAACAAAGAGAAAAAAATGACAGAAAAGCAAAAATAAGACAAATTATTGTTTAGGAGACTTGGTCTATTTATACAAAATCAATCTAGAAGGGACACAAAAGCTTAAACCAAAGTGAGATAAGCCCTATAGAATCGCAAAAATTCTACCAAATAACTTAACCTATGTTCTAAAACATCAGTATAATGAAAAGGAATAAATAGTACACCATAATAGAATGAAAAAGGATTTTTCTCAAAACCATGGAAATCAGAGCCTATTTCTCCGGACGAAGATGAAACAATCGCACCAGTATATATCAGAAGGCCATATGAATTCTATGACCTTTTTAACGACGACAACAGTCGGGAGAAGTGGAAGGAATATTTAGCCCAGTGTTGGCTACAAACTTTCCCCAACAAACAAAAGAAAAAGGGAAAAGTTCAACGCTCATCGGATACTAGCGATGAAAGCGATAGAGAAGAGCCTCAAGCACAACCTACTGGTCTAAAACGTGATAAACCAGAGGTTAAATCCAAAGAGGAAGACAAACTGGAAGAAACCAACGAATTATCTGATTTTCATACGCTAGACTCACCTTCAGTCTTAACACAAAAATGGCTTTTGGAACAAATGCCATCTACCAGACGCGAGCTAACAGAATGTGACACCAATAATACTTCTACAGAAACAGATATAACTAAACCTGGACCATCATTAAGAAAACATCCTTAAGCGAAAGACTATGGAGAAAAGTAAAGAAACCAGAAGGACAGCAACCAGTTCCTTCTTCAGCAGCAAAAGTAGCTAAATCACTAATGAAAAAGGCCAAACGTCATGAGGAACGAAGGTTAAAGACATTTGACGAAGCAACAAAACTGCGGTTGAATTCAGAACCTTGAACCACATTATAGAGACCACGGAAAAACTTGTCAATATTATAAAGAAGAGAAACAAAAATTTGGAATCCAAAATTCAGACCAGGAAACGGAAAAAGGAAGAAATAGTGTTGCTCCCAGCAGATTAGTATTTGAATAAAATAATGATAACCGGGAAAAAAACGATTAAAGAGCCTCTAAAGAAATACCTATATTTTTTCTTCCTTTAATCGGTATGTTAATAACTTCAAAATTTCCTTCATAATGTATCTCACCAGTAAAAATTATTAACGTAAAAAAAATTAACTCAAAAAAATTATAGCCTAAAGACTCATAAGTTCCCAGAGAGAAAAAAAACTCAGATTTAAAGTGACAGCATAGCTTCCTGCACAAATTTTGTCTCTGGAACGAGATAAAACTTCGCGAATTGTGTTCTGACAAGACTCGTCAAAAAGAATTACGTTTCATAAAAGAAATTAAGCATTGCCTCGTAACTTTTAAATAGGTGTAGTGAAACTAATTAAGTTATACATATTTAGAATCAGCATTAAAAGACGATTCTTTTGATATGTATATTGAAAAAAAAATTTTGGGGTAATTATTTTGGGGGGTAATTAAAAAAGAAAAAAAAACGAAGGAGGGTAGTCTACTGAAATAGGGTCATTAGAAGCTAGCAAATTTTGGAGGAGTTCAATCACTGCTGGTCTCTCGTTGTTAAGTCAATACGAAGCATCTATTGACCTTTGACCTCTGAAGTAGCATCCCCAGTCGAATTTGAAAAAAAAATGTTTTGAAAAAAATTAAAAATAATAATAAGAAAGGCAGCAAGAGTTTACATTAAGTCGACTACATGTATAAGCTAGCTGTAATCTTATTATAAATAGTGAAAGATAACAAATGAATACTTACCAAATAAGGACAGTAAACATAAATAAGATCCTTAGATAAAAATGGCCACAATTTAAAAAGTATAGCACAGTATAAAACAAAGTTTTTTTCTCGGGTATGCGTAATTTCACATATTAAATAAATTCACAGTACACCACTAATAGAAATAACCAGGGCGAGGAAATTGCAGGTGAAAGACTCCAATGATAAGACCATTGGCATTTAAAAATGAAAACTGCTAAACGTCTTGTCATTCGGGGGATCCACCAGGCTAACCAAGTGTATATCAGAAATTAATGTCAAACTTTGGGGAGGTTTGAGCGGAATGTTCGGGTAAGGTTCCACATGCTAGGAAGAAAATAAATAGCATGTGGGAAACTTTACCCGGGCACTAAACCCATAAACCTTTAGAAAAGGGTAACAGTCAAAATATCACGAAAGGGACAAATTGCACTCAATTACTGTATAAAGCTAAGGTAAAAATTAAACTGAGGAGAAACTCCAGTCGCAAATAATATAAGGGATTATTGGGAGACCGCAATGGGCACTGATAACCCCTATCGCAAAACAAAATTTGGCACGAACTAGGCATTATTTTTTGTGAAGTACCATAGACAAAGAATCGGTGTTTGCGATGAAAACCAAACAATTTTGTGGAAATCGGGATATCGTAAAAATTAATTCTTTATTAAGAAATGAGAAATAGCAAGTGCGGGTGAAAACTTAATTTAAAATGTTCTAAAAATCAGCTGAAAAATGCAGTATTTTTCTAACACAAACACTTTCGAACGGAGAAATTTAAATAATTTCAAAAAAAAATACAGTTTGCGACAATAGGCACCCCACCCCTTAAAAATAAGGAGATAATGAATTTGACCATAGAATGGCAATCAACATAAAAACTTGTAAAAGTTATTGAATAAAACATGAAACATATAAATATAGGCTTAGAAGAGACCTATACTACTGAAAAAGCTGAAAAAACTTGGAAAAAACCCTTAGGCTTTATTGAAGTAAATAAACAAAAAGAAGGGAAAAAAGGGTTCAAGTTGAAAACATAGCCAGACAAAATTGAAGGAAAAGAAAATGAACGGAGTCAGTTAAACTCTGTTATACATGCATATTGAACTGACCGAACGAGACTAGTACGAAATAATTGTACTAAATAAGTACAAAATAAGTAGCATTAATACTACGGAGCCAAGTAGATACGCTCCAAGCCGACAGGAAAAATTATGTTCTCTTATGTGGGAGTCGTTTTCGGAAAAATGACTAGCATGGCATAAAAAATTTTCTATAAAAAAGGGGGGCGCTTAATAGCCTAAAGGACCTAAGTTGAAGTTGAAACTTAAGACAAGACCACTAAAAGTTGGAAAGTTAAAGTGAAAATAGTCATTATCACTTGTATGTCAAAAAAAATAAATTACTGTGTACCATGAAGGCAAGGTATATTTTCTACAGAAGGGCCACTTTGTTTGAGAACAGAATAGCCCAAGAGAAAACTGTGGCCACAAATCAAAAAAAAGTGTGGCAATGCTATAAATAATTACCTATTGTGTGTGCAGGTTCATAAAAGTCTTTTTAGCTGTATCTGATAACAAGAGGACCTGGAAACGTTGTAAGGAGCTACCAGAAGGAAGCCCTGGTAAGCAAACCTTCAGAGTACAGGCACGAGTCAATTGATAATGGCATAACAGGTATAAGGTGAACAGCTAAATTTTTAGCTTATCAGATCTAAGCTGTAAATGGAGCCTTGTCCCAAAAGGACATTAAAGCTGAAAAAAGGGACTACAGACAAATACATTTTTTGTAACTGTCTCAATCACCTGAAAATTCGAAAAGAATTTAAAAGCTCAAAAGTTTGAATAAACAAACAGGCATATAGTAAGTTAAAAACATTTAATGACACAAGTTGGTTCGAAATAGAACCAAATTTGTAAAACAAAGATAAGAAAAAGTATATAGTCGTATATGTAAAATGTGTATAGTGGTAACAAATGTAATTGAGAAAATATATACAGTTAGAAATGTATTTTGAAAAACCTTTATAAATATGGAATTGTTATCGGAAAAAAAATTGTAAATACAGAAATGTATACAGCAAAGTCATGTTATATCAACTATTGCCAAGCCCTTATATGGTGGCTAATCACAGTTCTCAATTATAGTGTATAAATCTATTGGTTAGGGTTGATTTTTTTTGTAAATATTTTAATTGCAGTTAAGACTTATCCGATAAAAGTCTTGACGGACTTATTTAAAAGTTGTAAAAAGAACAAATATTGAAGTGACTAAATAAATTGTAAGGGTACATAATTATTGTTTGTGTTTAAACAATTAAGTTATGTAAAAACATAACTTAAGTCATTTTAAATATCAATGTAAATATAGTGAATTAATATGTTGAGTATTTTGTTTTTTTATTTTGCCTTTTGTATCATTCAAGAAGTACTCTACATTAATACTTTATAAGCAATTAACAAAACACTAATTGGAATTAATTCCAATGCTAGCGTATACCGTGTTTTCTTTTTGCAAATGCTCTAAATTTTAACCAGTAGTTGAATGTTCTATCTAGTTTTTCGATTTAAGAGATACTTGTGTAAGTTATTACACAATGCTTGTGTATATACTATGTTTTTATTTACTTTAAGTTTTAACCAGTGATTTAATGTTATATATAAATGTTTGACTTCGAGTCAACGTATAAGTATTTTTATAGTGAAGTAATTCGTTAAGTATTAAGTTTGAAAAGGATGATCCAGCAAGAAACATAATGTTCCTATTTAAGCGGCATATTATGTTTAGAGTAAAAGGAAAGAAAAGTAATTAAAAGTAATTAACCTTTAACCTTTACAAAATTTAGTGTTTCTTTTTACTATATATGTAACAATTTATGCTTTATGTGTATTCTAATGTGAATATTTATTTTAGATACAGCCTTAGTTTTTTTTGGAAATCAAACTTTTTTCGCGACATCCTTTCGGATCCATCTTTCAATCATTTTTTAAGCCATTTTTGGAAAGTAAGAAATTTCAAGCCAGTTCAAATGTATCCTGATACTAACATCTCATACCATCAGAAAACAACCCATACCTGGTCAACTGATATTTTGGAAACTGTTTGCAGTATTACAGTTTTTACTACAAGTTCATCATAAAGTGAGATAAAATCAGAACTTAAAATTAGGCCTAGAAAATATCAAAGAATGTGCTACGTGGCCTAAATGACTCATATTATTCAAAGAATGTGAAAATGCTTTGTGTTGGAAAAATATGTGAAAATTTAAAAACTAAAAATTATTATGTGTAATCTATCCAAGGCATTTCTAAACCCGAAAAATAAACGGTATATCAACCACATCACCCAGATAAGTTAAATTCACCCAGATGGGAGTTAAATTTAAACTCAAATAATTTATAAACGTTTTGAATATAACTTTAAATCAAATTTAAGCAGCACCATTAATATAATCCTTAAGCCACTGGGGGTCAAGCTAAAACAGAAGATGCATATGAAAAGAGTAAAAAGAGAATTTTCCAGTTTTGAGACAGAGAAAAAGAGAAACAAGGATAAATTTCAAAAATAATATCCTTGGACAAAAAAAAGACATGGCATATAATTGACCATAAACATGACCCTAAGGAAACCCATTGAGGATATATGCACATAATGACCCAAAGATGGCAGCATAATAGCTGTATACAAAATTAAGTTGTTTTAAAAGTAAGGTATTGAGAGTTGAGGGCAACTCTTCTTTTAATAGGGAGTATTGTGGTGAAGGCTTCAAATTAAGTCAATTTGGAATTTAGCAAAATATTAAGACACAAATACCAAGTTTAGAAATACCACTTTTTATTAAGATAAGAAACATATCCTGGCAAGTTTCTGCTTAACAGGAAATTGAGAAATTACCACTTCCTAGCTAATTGCGTCGGTTCCAGGAAGGTGTGGTTGATAAAAATGTATAAAAGATACATTTTATGGGAAGGAGTAGACTGATACTAACTTTATGCCGAACTGACCTCTGGTCCGTTGATTTAGAAATACCTTGGAATATTGTCGGATTATTGTAAGTGTCTAAGTATCTTATTATATATTATTCTTGATTTCTGAATTCTTGTGGTTCTACCTAGGACAACCAGTCCCAGCAGAATATATATATATATATATTATTATAATTTGTACTAGTAAATGGTAACTGAATAAAAGTATTGTATTATAGCCAACCCGTCTACAATCTACATTTAGTCTCTCGAATATACCCAGCTGGTACGCCTCATTAGTCAAGTCATAGCCTAAGGCACGCTACCAAAGTTTAATTACCTTAGGGCCATAGTTTATCTCCCCTATAAAGGTAGAATAAAGGCAACAACCACTACACCACTTAAATACCATAAGATCACTTTACCACACTCCTATTTTTGGCGGAGTTTACTTTCTATTTATAAAATTGAAAATTTTGTCATATGCTAATGGCCGTTGATGAACAACTTTACAATTGAAATATTTTACATGTTCAGAATGCGCATGTTCAGGTGTTCAGAATCTCTTATAAATAATAGATTTTGTCGTTGCATATATTTTAACACACATCAGATATTTTGGTTTCTATACCCAATAATCGCTCTTCAGTATAGTTTGTTACCACAAACCGTTTGACCCAAGGTCGCCTTGAAAGTGAGATAGGCTAACACAGCCTTCTTCAACCCCTTTGTTTTACATTCAAGATTAACGTTCGTAAACAATACTTGGAGATTGAACATCAACTGTAAAAGCCTGCCCTCTAAATATTTATTTAGTAAGGATACGGTCTAAAATATAAAAAATGATGCATAATTTTTGTGGTTATTTTAAGGGGAAGAGGTTCTAAAATATCAAAAACGACTGATAGGGTAGTCATTTCAACGGTTTTTATGGCGAATTCTTCCAATAAATTATTTGTTTAGTGATGTCTCCCATGGACGCCCTCCTGGGAGCCTAGGAGTCAATACCCTCTTGGCAACAAGAAGACAAAAAAATTATATAATTAGGAAAATGAGACTTTGACATTTTGCTTTGTTTTTTTTTCAAAATATTAGGTAAATCTTACCTGGCTAGTAACTTTTGGGTATCTATAAACTTAATAATTAATATACATTTTTAGAATAACTAGAGCCGTATCCAGGATTTTTTTCGGGGTGGGGGGGGGTTACAAAAGTATTTTTTGGGGGAGTGTTTGCAAAAAAACTTCAATAACCGCTCTAAAAATTGGTTTATATTCATTGATGTAACGTTTTTACGATTTGGACAAACATTTCGGGGGGAGGGGGGTCAAACCCCTTAACCCCCCTCCCACTGGATACGGCCTTGAGAATAACCATAAAAGGAAATTGTGTTGATGTACATTTTGTTACGAAAAATCTTCTTTTTTTAAGGTTTGATTACTATTATCACGAGCACTCCTTACTTACAGTTCGTTATCACGAACTGTTTGATCCATCTGGGGTCAAACAAAAACAACACGCCCAAATAGGAAGAAAAAGGTCATAAGAAAGACTTTAGCAAATTTTGAAACTACAAGGAGGTAAACAAAGGGTAAAGCATTGAACAGACTGGGGTGGATGAGAATCATCCGCAGTTTTGTTGGCTTTAGGTCAGGAGGGGATCCAGGATTTTTTTAGTGGGGCGCAGAATATTTTAATCCGATAAACTTGGGAACAAATAAATACCAGCAATTTCAAGGGAACCTCAACGATTATACGCCGTAGATAGGTCGTGGAAATGGTCGTAAATTTAACCTAAAATCTGCTGAGGGTTAAAGTTCTAATAAATCTGTTGAAATTAAAATGATGTAAAAATATTGATACAAAAAATAGTAATTTGTAAAAACCATCCAGCTATAAACAAATGAAAAGCTGTTCACCCTCTACGAAAAATATGATATTTAATATTACAATATGATATTATCTCCAAATCCACCATTACATTAGGGGGGCGCACACCCCCTGCGCCCCCACCTGGATCCGCCACTGCCTCAGATGGCTTGATGCTTCAATGAGTTTTTAGTAATATTACCATAAGTATCCTACCCCTCACCTAGGAAAAAATATTCTGTGTGCGTCTCTAACTGGGAACTATATTTTTGGCTGAAGATTATTCCTTTTTATATCCGTCGGAAGACTTTTTTTTATTTTATTTTTTTTTTTAATTATTATTGCTATTTTTAAATACTAGGCGAAGAACTTTTTGTCATTTAGTTTTTTCGGTATTGTATTACTTGTAACAAAATTTTGTAAGCTTTCGAAATATTAGGAAAATCTGGACCCCTCCGATTCACCTTTGTAACTTGGAACCCATTCGAAATAAAACTGTGTTTATGTCTGTAATTTTCGAATTTTAACGTAATTTGCTAACTTTTTTCAGAGTAGGGGCAATTTTTTCAACTATTGTGAATATCCGCCACAAAATTTTGTAAAACACGCTTTTCGTATAACAATAAAAAAAAAATAAACCTCATAAATTATCAAACAGTTTGTGATAACGAACTGTAAGTAAGGAGTGGACCGGCTCAATAGTAACCGAAGCTCTATAAAAAAGAAGAAGTAATTTTGATACCAGTAGATATATCTATCAAAAGAACCGGCTTTTTATGCTGATTCTAAATATACAAGATTCAATAAGTTTAGTGTTACGCATCAAAAGTTACCTGAAGAAAATTTGCATGATTTCTAGATAAGGGGAAAACACTCTATAAAAGTCAAGGAATTTCAATGAAAATCAAACAATCAGGTTTAGCGTATCCGAGAACCCTGGTGCAGAAGTTTCAAGCTTCCATCTGGAAAAATATGGAATTTTGTAATTTTTTTTTTCAGAAGTTTAGTCTTACCAGTCAAAGACTGGGAGCCTGAAAAAATTACTTGATTTTTGAAAAAAGGAGGAAACACCCACTAAGAGTCAAAGAATCTTAATGGAAGTCACGCCATCAAATTCGGCGTATAACAGAACATTATACTGTAGAGGTTTCAAGCTCCTATCGGTAAAAATGTAGAATTTTGTATTTTTTTTGCCAGAAGAAAGGTCCCGGATGCGACTCAATGTTCTTAGAATATTGGGAGCGGGCTCATTCGAACGAAACTTGAAAGCTCTAGTGCCCTTCGGTGACCAAAAGGATTGGAGGGCAACTGGTCTCCCACGCCCCTTTTTTCTCAAAATTGTCCGATTAAAATTTCGAGATAGCTATTTTGCTCAGCACAGTTGAAAAGCCGAATAACTATGCCTTTTGAAATAACATGACCCCCCAGAGCCCCTGGGGAAATGTCTTTAAGTTATAAAATTTGCCCATTGTTTACGTATAATATTTGTTATTGGGAAGTATGTACACATTTTTCGGGTGAGGGAGAGACGAATTTTCTGCTAGGGTGATCTTCCACGGGGAGAATTTTCTATGCGGAGGGAAGTTTCCAGGGGGTGAAATTTTAGGGGAAATTTTACGCTGTGGAATTTGCCAGAATTCCTTCACGAAATTCTTCTTATGTCTTGCTTTCTCTTTGCCGACTCCATTTTACGCGTGAAAATGTTAAGGGTAATTGTCCAGGGTAAATTTTCACCAGGATTGAATTGTCTGGAGGATATAGCCTTGGGGAGGAGGGATTTTTCCGTGGAGGTGGAGCCAGATGCACTGGCATTATTTAAAAAACGATCAGAAATTAGATTTAAAAAAAAATACAATTTTTCCAGCTGAAAGTAAGGAGCAACATTAAAACTTAAAACGATCAGAACTTATTACGTATATGAGGGGGTTACCCCTCCTGAACACCTCACTCTTTACGCTAAAGTTTGAATTTTGTCCCAATTCTTTAAGAATAACGCTTAAACACAAGGATCGTTTAATTAAAACAATAAGAAGCTTTTTAACAGTACTAAAAACCAGCAGATTGAATGTCAAGGTGTTGAGGAGGGGACCACCTTCCTCATTTACGTGAGAATTTCCGTTCATTTTAAGTTTTAATTTGCTCCTTATTTTCAGTTGAGAAAAAAACTTTTTTTTTAATTTAAATATGTAAAAAGTGTAGGTCACGGAAAATTTCTGATTTTATAGCTTTTTGTGAAAAAAATAAACCACACTGGTCTTCAACCAGAAAATGACAAAGGGCTATGCTGAGAATGACTTATTCAAGCTGAGTGGCCAGCTTGATTAAAAAAAGTTGCAAAAAAAAAAAAACAATGGCTGTTGCGTTGTTCGTTAAAACTACTGGCATTAACCCTTGTTTGTAGATTTATGAAGCTCAAACTCTATATGGATTGGGTTTCAACGGTAAATAAGCTATTTGGCTATTTGATTTTAGAATGAGTTACTCTTTTCTTGGCATTCATCTGAAAAGAAATTACAATAATATAGGACTAGGACTGAGCTAGAAGCAAAATGAAAGCACTTTCACCTTTTTTCTTTAAACAAAGTTGGTTTTACCCGACACAACACCCTGTAAGTTTCATGGCGGTCAACTGCCACACTTGAGACAAAAAATCGCAACAAGACAAAAAGAAACAACATCAGGAAAATTGTCAAGAATAACGTAATTTATTGAAGTTTACCTTCCACCTTTGCTTCCTGTAAAATCTGAAAGTGAAATAGTTATTATTATAATAGCCGGAAGAAAATTACTTTAGCAATGATCTTTAACCTTGTATGTTTTCACTTTTCACCACGAGAATTTTATTCCATGTAGATCTGTGAAAGCAAATTCATTATTAATCAACTCCAATATAATATTACCCTCTTGTAAAAATATTGAATCGTATATGAACGAGATCGGTTAATTCTATTATGTTTTCGGGTTTTCACAGCAAAACATTGAAGCATTAACTGGACTGATCGTTAGCTATGAATATTTACGAGGAAGTGTTAAGATCTTTAGGAGGAAAAAAAATCCTCCTAAAAATCCACAAGGAAAAAAATCAACCATCTTTAACCTTGTCTGTTTTCATTTTCACCACGAAAATTTTGTTCCAAATAGATCTATGAAAGCAAATTCATTATCGATCAACTCCAAGTTATTATTTCTCTTACTACTATCAAAAAATCATGACATCGCCAATACCCCTGAAGCCAGTAAAGCTTTGCACCTTCCTTCTACCCAACAAGATCATACCTTCAGTCTTTACTCCCTCCCAAGAAGCCCTTCCTATCCCATTTAACGAGGTCTCTCGTTTCTCTTGAGACCTCTTTGACGTCCCCAACGCTTCATTTAACTCCGTATCGATTACCGAAGAGCGCGCTTTCTGACCACCTTTTATCCTTCACCCATAAAACAGTGATGCCAGGTGCCTGACTTTAGATAGCGCACCAATTTTTTGGTTGGAGTTCGAAATTCAGGATAAATTAGATCTTGCAGGGATGAGGGAAAAAAAAAAACAGAAATTCAGAAACAATGTTTCCAGATAGTGTGAATTTTGCTTTCCAGAAATAATAGAACTCAAAATTGGTAGGATTCAGTCTCAATTAAAAGATTTCGGCACCATATTCTGAAATCTGAAACAGTGAAGCATTTTTGACTGATTAAATGCGCTTTTGTGGTCGAGGTTTTCTGTTCTCAATCTCTGGCTTGACAAGAAAGATATTTTCCTTAGTTCTCTGTTATGTCAGAGAATTAAATAAAAAAAGGGAATTAAAGAAGATCTAACAAAAAAAAATACTTGCCAATATCTAAGGTGGTATTTTACATTACTTTCTGGCTAATATGCTGAATTATTCCCTTTCAACAATAGAAATTGCGATTAAAGAACTAAAAAAAGAAATAGGTACTTAGTATACTGGTTTTACAATATAGACAAGTTATACAAAAACGTGGATGTTAAAGGCGCATTTGATAAAAATAACTAATAGATAGGATTTTTTAATGTAGAACTAAAGAGAAGCATGATCCTTGAAGGTCACATCTCTCCAAAATGTCATTTAGGTAAGTGACATCAAAGTTTACTTCTTTATACAATGTTTTTATGACATTGCTATTCTAAGCTTCAAAAAGATATAAATTCTCAGACTTAGTTATGAGAACAAAATGTTTCGTAGTTTTCAAAATATAAATTAGAACGACAAGAACGACCAAGTCAAAGGTAAGAAGTTAGACCGGCCGTTATTAATGCAAACTATCTAAAAAATGGCAGGCAAAAGACAACGTTCTGAGATTTTGTCATGAAACAGAAGCCTAAGCCATACATATGAGACAAAATTATACTTGGCAAGGTCCTTCAACAGTTCCGATTGTTATTTTATTTGTGTTTTCCTTTTAATGAACTTAGAATTAGTTTTGTACATTTTTTAATCATATATTGTATTTATCTTCGACTAGTTTTCAAGATCATTTTCGAAGTTAAACAGCAAACCCTCCTTCTATATCGCCCAAATTTCCTCAAGATTTTCATCTTCATTTTCATTGTCATTGGATGGTTTTTTGATTTCATACATGTCAACGGTAAATTTATTCAGCATAGCGGGTGTAGGATCAAAGTTCCTGCAGAACTTTTTCTGGCAGTTTAGCCCAAGTCGAATTGTCGCAGTAGAGTGAAGCATTTTAAGCTGCATCCTGTTTCGAATTTTGTGCTTGACAAGATCCATAACAGAAAACACTCTCTCGACGAAGGAATTGCTGATGGGTAATCTTAAGACAGAAAGAGCTGCTTGAGCTATGTCGAACAAACGTCAGCTTTTCCCACTCTTTTCTGTATTTTTTTTTTTTAATCAAAATTTGACCACTTTTCCATTTGGTTTTTCACGCGAATAATTTAAAATTTAGGTCCTCGTGGATCCTGGAATGCAATACGAGAATTCCTACGGAGCTCTGAAAATTCCACCTGTTTTTATAGATAGATTCCTGAATATGTCAGTAGAAGTTGTCAGTAAACACTAGACTTAAAAATTTCGAGTTTTGTCATTGTTATTGTGAAGGCAAAATGTGCCACTTTGCGCTGAATTTTTTGACATGCGCGAAATCGGCGCAATGCGCCAATTTGAAAAATTCAATGCGCAATCAACTCATTGCAAGGTGGTGCGCAAATGCGCACCACCTGGCAACTATGCCATAAAAGGCAACTAAACTATCTTAAACCTCTTTCATTATAGCCTGGTGGGACCACGCCGCTTTTTACTGCCTCTCCTTTCCCCCATTTTTATCTATCTTTTTAAAAGAAATTGCTCAATACTTTGCACTTTTGTTGGAAACTGGTCTGACCAAATCAAAGCTAAAATGCCTTTAAATACATTGTATGCTCGCAGAAAGATAATCTGATCATAGATTATAAAAAAGACTTCCATCATGTGATGAAATCGTCATCATTTGTCCGCAATGTTTATTCTTTCTCGCTCTTCTCTATTGTTTTTTTTGTACTGACATTTAGAGTTAAATATAGACTCTGGTGATTTATTGTGCTTAAAACTCTGTTGTAGATTTTGGGGCGTGGCCCTTATGGGCAGTTTATTGCCAATGAAAGGGGACGATACTGAGAATGGCTTTTCAAGCTGAGTGGCCAGCTTGATTTAAAAAAAAAAAAAAAAAAAAAAGTTACAAATTAAAGAATAATGGCCGTTGCGTATTTTGTTATGGAAAAGGCCAGAAAGAAAACTTGTATGTTCTATTGGTGCTAGCTTCAGCCGGCAGTTCCACTGGAGACAAAAGTAGAGCAATCAAATTCCAGACCAGCCTACCTGCATTTTTTTTCTAAGTTTCATAGGAGAGCCTTAACAAACTTGCATGAACTACTGCGCTTCGAAAACATGTGTAAATGAATAGTAGTTCCTGATCAGTTTTTCATGCTTATTCACATACATCAGCCCCTATCTATATACGCTTCCACATAAGATCTTTAAAAATGGATCTACTTTCAAAATTAAGAAACGTGCAATATTGCGTGCAACTCATACTATTGCCTTGAAATCACAATGGATCATGGTTGCAGCAATAGCCGCAACCAAGTAAAGAGCGAACCATGACCTATATTAAAGGAAAACTTAAAAAGAATTTTTTAAATAAATGTTCACATGTAAAAGAATCGTCACTAGACACTGGTTTAGGTCGCATGCTGCTCAGTCAAGTCGCAAGGTGTTTCTTCGCAGTCGAAAAAAGTTGGGAAAGAATAGGAAGATAAGGTTGCGAACTAAGATTAGATTATGGGAAACCACGATAATAAAAAAAAGGGGGGCCAAGTATGGTTCTGAAATATGGATACTTTGAAAAAAATTAAATGAGTAAGTGTGACGGCACTAACACTTAAGGTCCAAACTGGCGGTGATGATCTCCATTTCGTGGTCCTGTAGCCAGGAAGTACAATGGGGGACTGGGGGCCAGCCATACTGTGCTGTTGCACACCCTTCCCTGGCTGAGCTTACAAAGTCATACCACTGATCCCCGCCCCAAACCAAATAGCCGGTCACACCAGGAATCAAACCCTTGCCCGTCGGACTAAGGATTACTAGCCCAGCGCACCAACGCCTTAGCAATGAGGAAGACTTTGAGGATAATTTTACGTACTCATTTAATTGACTGTATATCAGCCAATAAGCTGTAAGAAAAAATATGATTTAAGCCCACTTTCTAGGGTATAATGAAATAAACGTTAAAATGCCTACGCCACGATTTATGAATGAAGGGTTGTACATTTCCAAAGGGTATTCCTTTTTTGGTCATCCATCTGGGAGCCAAATGAAAAGAGGGTTGTCTCTTAAACGGTTGGGAAGCAATCATAAGAATATGACTAAAGGACACTGTAAACTTACTGCAGGGGTTGAATAATGAGGCTTTGAATAGATAGGTGTGTAGAAAGAGTTTGCGTAGCTGTGTGAGCTTCAAATGGTTTGGTGTTGTGATGCGTTGTCCATAGTAGTAGTAGTACCTAAAGTGATTTCCATAGTTATATCATGACGAATATCATTATTATTTGTATAAGGACAAATTGATGTCCAATCTTTTTTTTTTTTTACTTTCTGTTGGAACGAAAGAAATGAAACTCAAAATAAAATTAAAGGACTATGGCACTTAGCGATTGTGTTATCAGACGTTTTGTAAAAACTGCCTTAACATAAGCACTAGCATTCAAATGGTACCTTAAACACATTTCACGATGTATCAGTGCCCTGCTAGCAGGAGAGAAAAAAGAACGAAAAAGAGACTACAATACGGTTTTCCTGGGTTTTTGAGGTGCTGGGGATGGCTCAATACCTCCGTTGAAAAGTTTTGGACTATTGTAATTCCAATACTGCACTTTTCATTTTGATCCGCCACCATTTCCGTGGGCTTCTAGCTCTTTTTGAAAATTATCATGAATTTGATTTTGCAATACGAGTTGCAGCTATTGCTCCTACCATGATTACAGAAAATACACATTCTGGGGTTTTGCAAGTCTTATGATTGTGGGACAACTCGTCATGGAGACAACCTGAGAGTTGGATTGTGAGACTTTTCTCACTGCCTATGGACTCCACTACTAGCAAACCACGTCTATTGCACCAAAAGCTCATAATTTTTTTATAATCTTTACATCCCACAATAAAGAACCATTAATTAAAAGCTTAATCTGGAGATTCTACCAGAGGCACCATTTCAGCCAAACCTTAGGGTGGGCAAGCAATCGACATGGGCGCCGAAGCAGGCTTGTATAAAAAAAATTGCCTCTAGCTTTATCCGATAAAAAACTGCCTTCCGTGGGAGTTACCGTAAAAATTAAGGAAATTGTCTCAATTGCTTTGCCTTTCCTTCTTTCGCTCTTATACCATAGGTTCGGAAAAGGCCAGATATATGAAGAAAGCGGAAACGGTGTGTGCAATGTTAAAAAAACAGCCGTTTGGGAATCTTCCACTTTTCCGAACCTAAAACTTGACGAAAGCCGAACCTCTGTAGAAACTCACGCTTTGACTAAAGTATATTCTGTAACGCTCCGGCTATGACGATGCAAAACTTTGCTCGATCAAGTATATTTACAAAATCAAAAATGCAACAAAATTTTGAAACAGATCAGTGAACACTCAAGGCAACAAGGGGAACCGTCGTGGTTTCATCTTCGCAAATTCGTCAACAAGTTGGTCGAAATCCAAGTTTTTAACTAAATCCTTCTCTGCAAAGATCAAAAGTAGGTGACTAGACGATCGTCTCCTGTGGTTGAGCGCAGATAGTTCTTCACTATTTCCAGCCCAGAAAACAAGCGTTCATTGCTGGCTGTCGTGACAGGAAGTGTGGCAGCAATATGAAGAACTTAGATAATTTATGAATAGGCCACTGGAAGTGTCTCGATATTATCGATGACGTCCATGAAGTTCTTCGACTTTGCCTCCTCCTCGAGCAAAAACCGCTTGGCAATACCAGCTTGGGCCTCAAGAAGAATCTGGTCAATGTCCATTTCAGAATAAAGTTCAGAGAATTGCTTGAGGAGCCCTGCATCCATGAACTTGGTAGAGCTGGGGTCCAGAGCTTCGAGTGTACTGAGCACTGGAAGGTTATCTGTAAACCGTCTGTCGAATTCCGCAATCAGACGATCTACAGTCTCCAGGTATTCTCTTTTCAGTTCTTCCGCTAGAGTTGGAGCTCTATTGTCGGATTCAACAAAGTTTTTTCCTAACGTCGAAGTGGTCATGAATTCTTTAAGGTGTTTGATAATTTTTTGGATTCTTCTAGGTCGTCCCTTCTGACCCACAGAGGAGGATCCGGTAGCGGGTCCATTCACGTTAGGTACTTCAATTTCAAGACCTTCAGCAAATGAAGTGTCAGAGCGCAGTTCAGCTATTTCCTTCCTTGTTGCTTGAATCAAGGTGCGGGACCTAGATATTACCAGATCAACTGCCTGAAGCTGCTCAGAAAGGGAGTTTGTCGTCCTCAGAATTGCTTCCATATAGAGCAACTGGAATATAACTGTGAAAGATTCCATTTTTCTCTGGAGCCCAGCTGCTTCTGCTCGAGCTTCACTATCAGCTCCCTCGCTGACTGCAGACAGTGCAGCCAGAACACATTCATATCGGAGTCTTATTTTCGATATTGATCGATACTAGTATGACCATCTTGTCGCAGCACTCCTGTCTAATTCCAGGAATGGCAGTTGAGTAGCCTTTTGGGACTCGACAAAAAGCTGATGTCTGGTGTTGCTGTTGGAAATGAACGTGTACAGATTTTGGACTAACGACAAAAATGAGCCAACAGTCCCAACACCTTCAACGCAGTTTGCAATGACCAAATTTAGTCTATGCGCATGGCAATGAATGTATATTGCATGTGGCGCTTTCGCTCTCAGTCGCGCTTGAACACCAGAGAAGGGCCCGCTCATCACGCTTGCTCCGTCGTAGAACTGAGCAACACAATAGTTCCAGTCGAGACCAAGTTTTGCTACTGTGTCGTGAATGAAGCTGACTAAACTCTCAGCATCCAGGCTTTTCATATGGTAGCATCCTATTGGTTTTTCTCGTACTTTTCCCTTGCCTAAGTACCTCACAAGAAGGGCGAGCTGTTCTTTCTTCGAATTATCTTTTGTCTCGTCGACAAGAACAGCAAAGTATTTGGCACGTTTAACTTCTTGCACTATTGTAGACCGAAGCCTAGATCTGATAACTGAAATTAGATCGTTCTGGTAATCGTGGGACGTATAGTGGCCGTATCGTCTTTGTAGCTAGTTGAAAAGCGCGGGAGAAAACTCGGCGAGAAGATTGCAAGTTTCGACGAAATGTCCTTTGTTTGCCGAAGATTCAGTCTCATCGTGGCCGTGAAAGGCTGTACCCAGTCGCCCCAGTAGGGCCGTTACTTTCAGTAAAGCCTTTACGTGTTCCTTGTTTTCATTCATCTCCTTATTCCTGTCCGTTGACAAAACAGATGCGATGGGTTGCATCTCCTTGGCTTGTATAGCTTTGAACTTCGTCCACGAAACTGCACTGTCCCTGTGGCGGTCACTTTTCGCATGTTCTTCTAGAACGCTTGAGATGTCCTTCCATCTTTTAACGCCGGTCTCGACGAAAGGCCTCGCCCCGTATCTCTGTCCACGAAGGGTTGCCGTGCCGCCAAAGTGACTGCAGTAGAAACAGAAAACCGAATTTTCCTTAACTGAGTACTCAAGCCAAGGATGCTTTCCATAATACGAAATATTAAATGACCGCATTAGCTTGCCGTTTGCTGAAACATGTGCAGGGTACCGTAGCAGCTGTGGTTGACATGGATCGTCGTGGGAGGATGAAGAAATATCAGTAAGACCACTTGAACGATGGTGCTCTTCATCTCGAGTCGTATCTCGTCCAGATTGTGCCTCTTGAGCAGTGACAGGCGCAGTGTCTCTTTGAGTCGTCTCGTTTTCTACTAGCTCGGTCTGACCGACCACCACGTCCTTCGAAGGACCCAAAGCGACGGCAATAGATTGTTCGGGTGCTGAGTCAGGCACCTGAAAGATATACCCAAAGGTTAAAAGCCACTCTTGTACTTTGAAGCAGTATTGAACTCATTTTCAACATTTAAACAGTTGCTTTTTTTAGTAGGTTAAGTCCAAACTGCGTAACAGTTTCCGCTTTTGGCACAGCAGTTCGGGAAAAATAGTGCTAGAACTCCTCCATGGTGTGACAGTTTACTAAAGTATATCGATCTTCGGAAAAAAACAGGAAATTTCAGCAAAGCCAAAGAGGGCGTTTTTCGGATGATTATAAATGCGTTGATCCTAATCTACCCGTAAAGACAATAATAGAAACTTTGGGCTTAATGCAATAGCAACCCAAATCGCAAAAAGCCTTTGCAGTAGTCCTTGAATGAATGCTTCGGGTGTCATGACAGGTCGCAAATAAGCTAAAGGCGCGTTCGATTTGCTGTAGTTTCAGTTACGTCCTTCTCCGTTGTGGGCTTATTTGCATTTTTTCTGCGACGTTTTCCCATTTAGCCTGAAGAACTACTGATAATGTGACCGCCAAACAGGTTCATAATTTTGGACCAAATGGCGAAACGCGAGGCGTGACTACAGCAAATCGAATGCGGCTTCAAGTCACCAGTCGGCATTATAGCAAATCGAATACTATAAGCACTGCCAAACTGTGTGGTTCCATCAATAAAAAAAAGAAAGAAAAGAAAAAAAAACTACAATCTTTGGCTTATGCCCCTCAACGCATGTAGCATTGTTATCCATAAACTTAACAGCACTGCCATACTGTGTAGTTCCATCAATAAAAAAAAAAGAAAGAAAAGAAAAAAAACGACAATCTTTGGCTTATGCCCCTCAACCCATGTAGCATTGTTATCCATAAAATTAACAGTGCTTTGCAGAAGAAAAAAGAACAAAACAAAACAACATAGAGGTAATCTTAATCAAACAGTTCGTGGTAACGAACTGTAAGTAAGGAGCGACCCGGCTCAATGGTAACCGAAACTCTAGAAAACGGGTTTTTAATACCAAGAGATACATCAAAAGAATCAGATTTCAATGCTGATTTCAAATGTATAACTTTCATCAAGTTTAGTGCTACCCATCAAAAGTTACGCGCCTGAGAAAATTTGGCTGATTTTCAAAAAAGGGGGAAAGACCCCCTAAAAGCTATAGAACTCTAATGAAAATCGCACCATCATATTCAGCGTATTAGCGAACTCTATTGTAGAGGTTTCAAGCCCCTATCTACAAAAATGTGGAATTTTGCATTTTTTGCCGGAAGAAAGATCACGGATGCGTGTTTATTTTTTTTTATTAATTAAAAAAAAACTTTCCGAAAAATAAGTTTTTCAAAGAAAAGTAAAGGCCATTTTAAACTTAAGCTTAGGAGATACAAATACTTGTTAAAATTCAAACTCAAAACGACCAGAAATTACTATTAAAGAATAAATGAAACCCAAAACGAAAAGAAATTAAATGAACAATCATAGCAAAAAACATACAACAAGTAATAATATAAATGAATAAATAGATCTTAAAGCGAGTAATGCTTAGATTGAATATGAAAATCAAGCTTAAAACGAAAACAAATGTTTTGCTATTAAAGTATAAATGGAACTTAAAACGAACAGAAATTAAATAAACAATCAATGCGAACAAACATACAATATATATCAATGTAAATGAATAAATAAATCTTAAGACGAGTGAAGCTTAAATTGAATATGCAAATCCAGTTTGAATCGAATAAAAATGACTACAAACAAGAGTTTGGGTATCGTCTCACTGCAGAAGCCTAAAACCTACTGCGTCATTGGCGCTTTACTGAAAACAATCCTTTGAAATATTTTCATTTTTGTAACTTTAAGAAATCAAAAATTAATGAAGATTTTAGGGAATAAATATCAGCATATGTATATTAAATTGACAATGCACATTTTTTTTCAGTAAACTCATTTTAATTTTTTTTTCAGTAAAGTACAAATTATATTCTGGCTTTTAGAAAGCAAAGGGGTTTTGAACCCTACTCACAATAATTTATGCTCGTTTTGAGTTTGACTCTAATATTTGTTTTAATTTTTGTTCGTTTTGGGTTTCATTTATTTATTGATACTGATTTGGGGTAGTTGTATGCTTGGTAGATTATATGATAGTCCGGACGCCAGGCGTTGAAAATGTGAACCATACCACGACGGAATGGGGCTGCTACGAGAATTAGCCTACCCTCTACCCCCTAAATTGACCATGCGGATTCAAAAATACCAATGACACTTGCTTGCGAGTGGTGGAACACTCCAAAACTTGACATTTTATTATATTTTGGTGTTTCATGCAAGAAAATGCATGTTCCACAAAGTTTGAGGTGCAGTTTTCCGCTCAAATAGAAATGCCTAGTATCCATAGAATGTTTTCATAACAAACTAACACGATTAGTTACAAAAAATGGCAGAGTTAAAAAAAATGGCAAAACTATATGAGTCTTGAACAGTCTTGGAAAGTATAAACAAAATCAAATTGAATATTAGATATATAAAGATTGATCAGGTGGGCAGCTTTACTTACCTTGGTAGTATTATTAGTGAAGATGGTGGGAGCAGTGAAGATGTTAAAAATAGAATAGCCAAGGCTCAGGGTGTTTTTTCACAGTTAAAAAAAGTCTGAAAGAATATGAAGATAAGTCTGCAAACCAAGATTAGAATATTAGAAGCTACAGTGATGACAGTGGTCAAATATGGCTCTGAAGCATGGACGCTCCGAAGAGCGGATGAAGATTTGCTAGATGTTTTCCAGAGAAATTGCTTAAGGATTGTTCTGGGTACCCGGCTGACTGACCGTATTTCAAGCAATAGGCTATACGAAAAATGTGGTTCAATACCGCTCTCCAGGGCTATAATGAAAGAAAGGTTGAGGTGGTTAGGGCACGTTGTAAGGATGAAGGATGACAGATTGCCGAAGGTTGTTCTTTTCGGCCAAAGGAAATGGGAACTTCGTGGGCGGGTGTAAAAAGGGAGGCTTTGAATAGATTGGGGTGGAGGAGGATCGTGCGTAGCTGTGTTGGCCTCAGGCGGCTTGGTGCTGCGGTGAGTTGTTAGTAGTAGTAGTAGTAGTAATGATATTAATTGTTGAAAGATCCATCACTTCAAGTTTTTTTTCACTGTAATTTTTATTTTCATTTTCAATGCTGTAAGAACTGGAAAATAATAAATTTGTAATATACGAGTAATTCGTTTTCAGTGAAGCACCAATGACGCAGAAGGCTTTAGGTTTTTACAGTTAAAAAAGGGGGCAGTATCCAAGTTTTGCTTGTAGTGAAACTATATTTGTCTTGACCAATCTTGAAAAGAACTAACAAATTAAACTGAATATTTGATGCATAATGATATTAATTGCTAAAAGCTCATCAGTTCAAAATTTTACTGTAATTTTATTATTTATTTTCAATATTAAGTACAAAAGAAAACATTTGTAATATAATTCGTTTTCAGTACAGCGCCAATGACGCAGTAGGTTTTAGGCTTCTGCAGTGAGGCGATGCCCAAACTCTTGTTTGTAGTTATTTTTATTCGATTCAAACTTGATTTGCACATTCAATTTAAGTTTCACTCGTTTTAAGATTTATTTATTCATTTACATTAATATATATTGTATGTTTGTTCGCATTGATTGTTTATTTAATATCTGTTCGTTTTAATTTTCATTTATACTTTAATAGCAAAATATTTGTTTTCGTTTTAAGCTTGATTTCATATTCAATCTAAGCATTACTCGCTTTAACATCTATTTATTCATTTATATTATTACTTGTTGTATGTTTTTTGCTATGATTGTTCATTTAATTTCTGTTCGTTTTGGGTTTCATTTATTCTTTAATAGTAATATCTGGTCGTTTTGAGTTTGAATTTTAACAGGTATTTGTATCTCCTAAGCTTAAGTTTAAAATGGCCTTTACTTTTCTTTGAAAAACTTATTTTTCGGAATTTTTTTTTTTAATTAATTTTTGTTTGTTTTTGATTGCAAAAAGTTTCAAGTTTTTATGGCATGGGGAGGGGGTCCTTACTGTCCGATTATTCTTGACTTTAAAAAACGGATCTAGATCTTTCAATTTAAATCAAATGAGGCTTTTTTCAAAGTCTATACGATTACCTCTTTGATAAAAACCTTATATATGAACAATAGACAGCTGGCATAACTTGTGGACAGCGATTGACAACAATGAATGGATTGAAAAAATAGTTCCAATAAGGGGGTTTAGACCATTTCACTTGCTGACACAAAGGGATCACGACTGTTTGAAATTGACCTTTATAGGAATTTTTGTGCCAAAGCAATTTTGCATCTATCACAGAGTATGTATTTTAACCTTATAATTGGATAATTATAATAGATTTCCTATGTGTTCTTCCCATACAAAACCCCTTCCATAAGTTATAAACCCCCCTTAATAAGTTATGCCCCAGGAAATAACTTACAACGCCTATCCCTGGGCCCTGGTGGGCTGTGTCGACACCGGAGTTTTTTGTTATCAGAACTTTGAACTATTTTAACAAAATGTATATCTGAAAATTTTTATCTGATGCATTTAGGGCGTGGAGGAGGGAGAGGGGCTAGTTGCCCTTCAATCCCTTTTGACTCTTAAAAAGTGAACAAGAACTTTCAATTTTCAATCAAATGAGCCCTCTCTAAAGTTTATACGAGCGTCCCTTCCATAAGAAATAATATGAAGGATTCGGAGAATCCTTAAATTACAACCCTTGCCCTGAGGGCTTTGGGGGAGTTGTAATCCTCAAAGAACTAATTTCCAGAACTTAAAACTACGTTTAAAAAAATTGCTGTCTTAAAATTTTGATTGGATGTGTTTGGGGAAAAGGTGGGCGTGAGAGGGGGGTTAGTTGCCCTCAAATCACTTTCGACTATTACAAATGGCACTATCCCTCAGAATTTCCAATCGAATGAGTCATTTTTGAGATTTCTACGACACCGCCTTCTATAAAAACCTTATATGCCCCCCAGGGCATAACTTAAAACCCTTACCCTGAGGGTTGTGGGGGATTGTTCTCCTCAAAACATATTTTCTATCTGGAAATCAACTACACTGAACAAAATGGCTATCTCAAAATTTTGATTGGATGTGTTTGGGGGAATGATGGGTGTGGGGGGGGGGGGGGCTAGCCGCCCTCCAATCACTTTCGACTATTAAAAAGGGCACTAGCCCTTTGAATTTCCAATTGAATGTGCCTGTTTTGAAGTTTCTACGACAACGCCTTCTATAAAAACCTTATATGCCCCCAGGGCATAACTTAAAACTCTTGCCCTGAGGGTTGTGGGGGAGTGTCCTCCTCAAAAACATATTTTCATTCTGGAAATCAACTACACTGAACAAAATGGCTATCTCAAAAGTTTGATTGGATGTGTTTGGGGAAATGATGGGCGTGGGGGGGGGGGGGGTTAGTTGCCCTCCAATTACTTTCGACTATCAAAAAGGGCACTAGCCCTTTAATTTCCAATCGAATGAGCCTGTTTTGAAGTTTCTACGACAACGCCTTCTATAAAAACCTTATATGCCCCCAGGGCATAACTTAAAACCCTTGCCTCGAGGGTTGTGGGGGAGTATCCTCCTCAAAAATATATTTTTTATCTGGAAATCAACTACGCTGAACAAAAATGGCTATCTCAAAATTTTGATTGGATGTGTTTGGGGGAATGACGGGCGTAGGGGGGTATAGTAGCCCTCCAATCACTTTTGACTATTAAAAAGGGCACTATCCCTTTGAATTTCCAATAGAATGAGCCTTTTTTTGAAGTTTCTATGACAACGCCTTCTAAAAAAACCTTATATGCCCCCAGGGCATAACTTAAAACCCTTGCCCTGAGGGTTGTGGGGGATTGTCCTCCTCAAAAACATGTTTTCTATATGAAAATCAACTATGCTGAACAAAATGGCTATCTCAAAATTTTGATTGGATGTGTTTGGGGAAATGATGGCCGTGGGGGGGGGGGCTAGTTGCGCTCCAGTCACTTTCGACTATTAAAAAAGGCACTAGCCCTTTGAACTTCCAATCGAATGAGCCTGTCTTGAAGTTTCTACAACAATGCCTTCTATAAAAACCTTATATGCCCCCAGGGCATAACTTAAAACCCTTGCCCTGACGGTTGTGGGGGATCCTCCTCAAAAATATATTTTTATCTGGAAATCAACTATGCTGAACAAAATGGGTATCTGGAAATTTTGATTGGATGTGTTTGGGGAAATGATGGGCGTGGGGGGGAGGGGCTAGTTACACTCCATTAACTTTCGACTATTAAAAAGAGCACTAGCCCTTTAATTTCCAATCGAATGAGCATGTTTTGAAGTTTCTGGGACAACGCCTTCTATAAAAACCTTATATGCCCCCAGGGCATAACTTAAAACCCTTGCCTCGAGGGTTGTGGGGGAGTATCCTCCTCAAAAATATATTTTTTATCTGGAAATCAACTATGCTGAACAAAATGGCTATCTCAAAATTTTGGTTGGATGTGTTCGGGGGAATGATGGGCATGGGGGGGCTAGTTGCCCCCCAATCATTTTCGACTATTAAAAAGGGCACTAGCCCTTTAATTTCCAATTGAATGAGCCTGTTTTGAAGTTTCTACGACAACACCTTCTATAAAAACCTTATTTGCCCCCAGGGCATAGCTTAAAACCCTTGCCCTGAGGGTTGTGGGGGAGTGCCCTCCTCAAAAATATATTTTCAATCTGGAAATCAACTACGCTGAACAAAAATGGCTATCTCAAAATTTTGATTGGATGTGTTTGTGGGAATGACGGGCGTAGGGGGGTATAGTAGCCCTCCAATCACTTTTGACTATTAAAAAGGGCACTATCCCTTTGAATTTCCAATAGAATGAGCCTTTTTTTGAAGTTTCTATGACAACGCCTTCTATAAAAACCTTATATGCCCCCAGGGCATAACTTAAAACCCTTGCCCTGAGGGTTGTGGGGGATCCTCCTCAAAAACATGTTTTCTATATGAAAATCAACTATGCTGAACAAAATGGCTATCTCAAAATTTTGATTGGATGTGTTTGGGGAAATGATGGCCATGGGGGGGGGGGCTTGTTGCGCTCCAATCACTTTTGACTATTAAAGAGGCACTAGCCCTTTAATTTCCAATCGAATGAGCCTGTTTTGAAGTTTCTACAACAATGCCTTCTATAAAATCTTATATGCCCCCAGGGCATAACTTAAAAACCCTTGCCCTGAGGGTTGTGGGGGATCCTCCTCAAAAATATATTTTTTATATGGAAATCAACTATGCTGAACAAAATGGCTATCTGGAAATTTTGATTGGATGTGTTTGGGGAAATGATGGGCGTGGGGGGGGAAGGGGCTAGTTACACTCCAATAACTTTCGACTATCAAAAAGAGCACTAGCCCTTTAATTTCCAATCGAATGAGCATGTTTTGAAGTTTCTGGGACAACGCCTTCTATAAAAACCTTATATGCCCCCAGGGCATAACTTAAAACCCTTGCCCTGAGGGTTGTGGGGGAGTGTCCTCCTCAAAAATATATTTTCTATTTGAAAATCAACTATGCTGAACAAAGTGGCTATCTCAGAATTTTGGTTGGATGTGTTCGGGGGAATGATGGGCGTGGGGGGGGCTAGTTGCCCTCCAATCATTTTCGACTATTAAAAAGGGCACTAGCCCTTTAATTTCCATTTGAATGAGCCTGTTTTGAAGTTTCTACGACAACACCTTCTATAAAAACATTATATGCCCCCAGGGCATAACTTAAAACCCTTGCCCTGAGGGTTGTGGGGGAGTGCCCTCCTCAAAAATATATTTTCTATCTAGAAATCAACTATGCTGAACAAAATGGCTATCTGAAAATTTTGATTGGATGTGTTTGGGGAAATGATGGGTGTGGGGGGGGGGGGGGGGAGGGGGGCTAGTTACACTCCAATCACTTTCGACTATTAAAAAGGGCACCGGCTCTTTAATTTCCAATCGAATGAGTCTGTTTTGAAGTTTCTACGACAACGCCTTCTATAAAAAGCTTATATGCCCCCAGGGCATAACTTAAAACCCTTGCCCTGAGAGTTGTGGGGGAGTGTCCTCCTCGAAAATATATTTTCCATCTGGAAATCACCTATGCTGAACAAAATGGCTATCTCAAAATTTTGATTGGATGTGTTTGGGGGAATGGTGGGCGTGGGGGTGGGCTAGGTGCCCTCCAATCATTTTCGACTATTAAAAAGGGTACTAGAACTCTCGATTTCCAATCGAATGATCCCCCTTTGAAGTTTCTACGACAACCCCTTCCATATGAAGTGCCTCTGGGAAAAAAAATAATAAATAATAAAACATTGGAGACGTATGGCCTTTACTATAGGCAACGCTACAGCGTTGCCTCTGATTTATTTTTTTTTCCCAGGGGTGATCGTATTGACCCAGTGGTCCTAGAATATCGTTGGAGGGCTCATTGGAACGGAAATTAACAGTTCTAGTGCCCTTTTTAAGTGACCAAAAAAAATAGAGGGCAACTAGGCCCCCTCCCACGCTCTTTTTTTCCCAAAGTCACCCGATCAAAATTTTGAGATAGCCATTTTGTTCAGCATGGTCGAATATATGATAACTATGTCTTTTTAGGATGACTTAATCCCCCGAAGTCCCCGGGGGGAGAGCTTAAAGTTATGAACTTTACCCAATGTTAACATATAGTATTGGTTATTTGGAAGTATACAGAAGTTTTCAGGAGGTTTTTTTCTGGTAGTGAGGGGGTCGGGGGTTATGTTGTAGGATCTGTCCATGAAGGAAGTTTTCATGGGGGAGGGGAAATTGCCATTAAGGGGGCGCCGGACTGGCCTGCATTATTTATTGGTTATTGGGAAGTATACAGACATTTTCAGGAAGAATTTTTTTCTGGAGGAGGGGGGCTGGAGGAGGGGTTACTCGGGAGAATCTTTCCGTGGAGGATGTTTCTTTGGGGTAAGGGACATTTCTATGAAAGGGGCGCCGGATTTCCAAGTATTATTTAAAAAAACGATCAGAAATTAAATTTAAAAAAAAACAAGTTTTTTCAACTGAAAGTAAGAAGCAACATTAGAACTTAAAACGAACAGAAATTATAAAGTATATGAAGGGGTTCTCCCCCAAGTCAATACCTCGCTCTTTACGCTACAGTTTTTCTTAGTGCTTTCAAAAGAACTATCTATTGTAATTAAACGGCCTTTGTGATTCAGGGGTTTGTGAATTAATTTGTTTTAACTTTTAACGTAAATAGCGTGGTATTGACGAAGGGGAGAACCCCCTCATATACGTAATAACATATACGTAATAAAAAAAAACAATAAAAAAAACAAGCGACAGGACTCAATAGCAATCGAAACTTATAAAAACGGAATTTTGATGTCAATAAATGCATGAAAAGAATGGGTTTATAATACTGATTCTAAATATATAATTTTTATAAAATTTAGTATTACTCATCAAAGGCTACGAGCCTGACAAAATTTACCCGATTTTTTAAAGAGGGGGGACACATCCCCTACAAGTGAAAGAATTTTAATGAAAATCACACCGTCAGCTTCAGCGTATCAGAAACCCTATTACATAGGTTTCAAGCTCGTATCTGCAAAAATCTGCAACTTTGTATTTTTTGCCAGCATAAAAATATACGAATATAGAAGTTAGTTACGTAAGTTAATTTGTAAATTACGTCATAACCAAATTTAGAGACATCCATTTAGCAAAAGAAAAGTAAAATTTTTATGCAAGTTTGTTTACTTATTCAATGACGGTGAGCCAAAATAAAAGCTGCATTAACTAAAAAACGATCAGAAATTAAATAAAAAAACAAGTTTTTTAAACTGAAAGTAAGGAGCGACATTAAAACTTAAAACGAGCAGAAATTATTCCGTATATGAAAGGGGCTGTCCCCTCCTCAACGCCTCGCTCTTTACGCTAAAGTTTGACTGTGTCTCACAACTTTATTTTTTAAAACAATAAAAAGCTTTAGCGTAAAGAGCGAGGCGTTAATATGGGACAGCCCCTTTCAAATACGGAATAATTTCTGTTCGTTTTAAGTTTTAATGTCACTCCTTACTTTCAGTTTAAAAAACTTGTTTTTTTTTATTTAATTTATTGGAAACCAGGTCTACTGCATATCCAGTATTATTTTGTATTTATTATTTTTCAGTAAAAGGCTAGCTAATTTTAAAGATAACTATACTGCATTAGTTGAGGGGCTATAATTTTTCTTGGATTAAAGAAGAATTAAATGACAGAAACAAAGGAAAGATCTAAGAAGAAAACTAGAAAGTAAAAGAGGCTACCTAACTTCTGAACTAGCTTTTTTACAACAGTAAGAAAGAATTAGCTTTTTTTGCGCCATAGGAAGTTCTCAAAGGGACCAAGCTGGTCAACTGATAATTCCTTTGAGGTGATTTTCGCCGTTTTCCTAGCAGGTATGCCGGAACATTTTGAGGGACTGTCGTTTCCTGAACTTTAAGATGAAAATTTACTCCGATTAATAGAAAAAATAAAAAATAGGCTTTCCGATTATATATGTTACATTAAAACTGAAAATATCTATCTCCGGGACAAACCGCGAGAAGTTATATGGTTTTTCTAAGATTTCCGGGAAAGTAGGTGTCGGCTTTTAGTTTTGTGTCGATTATTCGAATCTCTTATCCAAGCTCTACAAGCGAGGGCAAGACTGCCTAATCAATTCTAAATAGTTTGGCCAGACAAACTAAACAAGTCTATAATGGGCGAGATAGGGTGAACATTTAAGGTACCGCATCCCCTTAACACCATATAAACTACCCAGCGTAACTTTGGTCCACCAGATCGCGAAAAAAAGAAACGACTTAATAAAACACAAATACTGTAGGTTACTTACTTGTCGAGCCGGTTCACTTGGCTTTTGCTTCTTAATCCATCTGTTCAGAGAAACTTGCTTTTCTGCTTCTTTCTCCTTCTTCAATGCTGACAATTTACGCTTTTGAGCTCCTGACAAACTCAATGGCTCTTCAGCTGCTGATATTAGGTAGTAAACTGGCGAACTGGGCGAATAATACATGTGTTATATATGGATGGTCTTACGGTTTTAAACAAATTCATTCATTTAAACTGATCTTTATAATTTCCCGAATTTCCTTTTTGCCGCTCCTGACAAAGATTCCGCTCCCGACAAAGATTCCGCTCCCGAAAAAGATGCCGCTTCTAAAAACAATTGCACCCTTCCATTCTATAAGACATTATAGTATTACAATTGAATGGAATCAAAACCAAAATACTTGGCCGGCACGAAAACTTAAGCCTCCAAAAATAAGTAGAAAGTAAGTAGCTAAGTAGATTTAATATTTGGAAGTAGAATAGTCCAAAAATAAATATTTTACTACCAAAATAAGTAGAAGTGGAAACACTGCTCATGATAGCACATAAGAAAGATGTTGAATCAATAAAATCAAAAACTGATCTGTCACTTCAACCCTTGCACGACACGACCCAGTTGCACTATTAATCTCACTATTATCGAAGTTAATCTACATGTAAATGTAGCAGTTTCAAAATTTTGACTAATTGCTAATTGTAATTTTCTTCCTGTATATTTTGTAAAAGAAAAAAAGGCCTTTTTGGGAGGAAGCTTGGGCCCCCAAGAAAAAATTAGGGTGGGCAATGGCCCGCCCCTACCCCCCCCCCCCCCCCCAAATGGCGCCCCTGGATTCTACTAGCACCTCTCAACTCTGGCTATTGAGACGAATAGAGGGAACTAACAAAGGGTCCGCAAAGGGAACTTTATTTCAAGACAAACAGCATGCAAAGTGACTCTTTGGCTAGCATAAATTATAATGTATAGGTAATTCACATATATATAGATCCGTAAGGGAAACTTTATTTCAAGACAAACAGCATGCAAAGTGACTCTTTGGCTAGATCATATAAGTTCATATAAGTTTATTAATCCTAATTCATAAACAAATAAATAAATTAAACAACAATTTCACGCTGGAGAAAACCTACGAAGGTTTGTGATCGCGCGAAACTCCACGTAACTACTTACCTATTAACTCAACTATTTACATAAACCTCAACTATTTGGTTAAAACTATTATAAATAAACCAAAAATAGATAAACTATATCCTATATATATATATATCTAAAAATAATAATAATAGCTAAAAAAAGTATATATATATATATATATATATATATATATATATATATATATATATATATATATATATATAATATATATATATATATATATATATATATATATATATATATATATATATATATATATATATATATATATATACATATATATATATATAGAAAAATAAATAAATAACTGAATTAAAAATAATAATACATAAATAAAATATAAAAGAAAAATAATAATAACCAATCCAGTCTCCATCACTCACTATACTCAACTCCCTCTCCCCTCCCCCACCCTGCCAACCTTACCTTAGCTCCTAGTATAAATTGTGATGTATAAATAATTCATAAATAGCATAAATTATAATGTATAGATAATTCATCAATATATACATCCGCAAAGGAAACTTAATTTCAAGACAAACATCATGCAAAGTGATTCTTTGGCTAGCAAATTTATAATGTATATATAATTAATAAATACATAGATCCACAAAGGGAACTTGATTTCAAGACAAACAGCTTGCAAAGTGACTCTTTGGCTAGCATAAATTATAATGTACAGATAATTTATAAATATATAGGTTAATTATCTATAGAAGACAAAATATTTCAGCTGAAAACTTGAAATTAAAAAAAACAATGAGACAATCAGGATTAGGTGTTTCAATCTCTAAAATTATCACTGAAACAAGAAGCTTCAGGAAAATTAACCCTTTCTTTGCCTATACTTAATTTTACAGACTGGGTTTCGTTTTGAGGGGTCTAGTTCAAATTATTTACAAGATTATTAAATTAATCTATTATTCTTAATTATTAATTATTTATTAAATTTTTGGTGCTAGGCTGGTTCCTCTAGAGAAATCCCCGTGGAAAATCCCCCCGAAAATAACCCCCCGAATATTTCACCTTGGAAAGTTACCCCCCTCCCACACTTAAAATTAAGCACTCACAGATAGATAATTAGAAAGAAAAATAATGAGGAAAAGAAGAGATTTTGGAATATTTTACCAATATTCCAAAATATAGGCAGAATGTGTAGTTTAGGACAGCCTACAGTATTTAATTTTACATTTTGTTTCATTTTAAATTTTTTTGTGTCTGGAGGCTGAGCTATCACAGCATCAATTTCTACCTCCTTCCCTTTCCCTAGAACTCATTCTATATTTATCCGAAGGCTCAATTATGGTTCGGGTGTTTTGGTATTAAAATATATTCTTTGATGTACATATTATTGGAAAAATTATTAAATTAATCTATTAATCTTAATTGATATCTTAAATTAATTATTAATCAAATTATTGGTGCTCTACACTTATAAAATGCTCCAATACCACATCTTCATAATACTTATAACATGCTACAATACCAATCTTTCATAATAGCTGATGTGCACTTCCTCGTCAGTAGTATCCTATATTGCTATATCAACCCTACAAGGAAACCTACAAGCCTGAGGCATGAATATGTGTGCAGTTTCAAGCCTACACACCTTACGACAGTCAGTCACCTATTACTACAGACGAATACATGGGTTACCAGACGGGTTTAGACGGTACACACTTTACCAGTTTCATTCATCTATCACTATAACATGTTTTTTTTCTGGGTTCAATAGTCAAAATTTGACTTACTCATATATTCAAAGATGTTTTTTTTTGTAAAAATACTGGTTTTCACCTGGAGGGCTTATGCTCATGTTTTTTCACTATAAATAAAGATGGAATTACTGTTTCTGAATCAGTTGAAGAAAACAACTTGATATAACTCTTTTATACTCAAATTTATTCATTTTCCGATGGGGAACTCCAAAAGGATTAGAGTGAGTAGATATATATTATTCTTTTTATTTGAAGTGTTTTTCCTCATACTTGGCTTTTAACTATCTAATATCAGGCTTTATGATTGACAGGGGACTACATATCATTCGTGAGTTTTATAGCAGCTGTCCAGGCATAAGGGTATTTGGCTAAAAGGCTTCCTAAATAGTTCGCAAAAGCAAATTCTCTTTTAACTAACAGATAGCAATTATCTTCACACCTCTTAGTCCGCATTACTGTCTAAATACACTACAGTATTAATCCAAGTTAAAAACTGTCATTATTGTCAGCGATTGCTAAAAAACTATGAGACATGAATGTGCGTGTGTTGCAACTCATTGGCTATTATTAGGGACGAAGAGGAGGAGGGGTAGGAAAAAAGAGTAGGGATGTTGAAGAAAAGGTAGGGGGATGGGAAAAAAGAGGGGGGCTGGGGTAAAAAAAAACCTTAATCAGATAGTGCCTTAACTTTGCTACATGACTCATGGTACTTATTTAGTACCTGGTAATTACGAGAGTAGAACTGTACTGAAATGCTTCATGAGAAATAGGTTAGTGCTTCTAACCTTTATTTTTTATCGTACTTTATTTTATTGACATGCATAATTCAATTGCTTTCTGTCAGAAGGTACGGTGCAATTTTGACTAAAATCGTTCTTAACTAATTCACAAAATATCTCGTGCGTTCGTAACTGGGAAAAATTACATTCATTTGTTTTCTTTTATCCCATTTTGGGTTATGCTATTGTAGAGGGGGTGAACAGCGCTCCCCATCAACATTCCGAATAAATATCAAACGTAGCTAATAGTCAAAATTGTGTTTTTTTATTTCTTTATGTATCGTATTTAAAATACGTTTTATGGCACCCATATAGATATAGGCTATTTGGCTTAAAGTTTTTCTTAAGTACTTTACAGAAATATCTCATTTTTAAGACTAAAATTGAAAAATACATCACCTTTAAATGCAAACAATATCGTTAATGTATTGGAGTGAGTTTTTTTTTTTGGGGGGGGGGGTAGGAACGCTACCCCCCATTAAAATTCTGAATAAATATCAAACGAAGCTAATAGTCAAAATTGTTTTTTTTATTTCTTTATGTATCATATTTAAAAATACGTTTTATGGCACCCATATAGATATAGGCTATTTGGCTTAAAATACTTCTTAAGTACTTTACAGAAGTATCTCATTTTTAAGACCAAAATTGGAAAATACGTCACCTTTAAATGCAAACAATATTGTTAATGTATTGGAATGAATTTTGGTTTTGGGAAGGTGGAGACGCTACCCCCCATTAAAATTCTGAATAAATATCAAACGAAGCTAATAGTCAAAATTGTTTTTTTTATTTCTTTATGTATCATATTTAAAATATGTTTTATGGCACCCATAAAGATATAGGCTTTTTGGCTTAAAATGCTTCTTAAGCTCTTTACAGAAATATCTCATTTTTAAGACTAAAATTGAACAATACGTCTCCTCTAAACAAAAACAATATAGTTAATGTATTGGAATGAATTTTGGTTTTGGGAAGGTGGAGACGCTACCCCCCATTAAAATTCTAAATAAATATCAAACGAAGCTAATAGTCAAAATTTTTTTTTTATTTCTTTATGCATCATATTTAAAAATATGTTTTATGGCACCCATACAGATATAGGCTTTTTGGCTTAAAATTCTTCTTAAGTACTTTACAGAGATATCTCATTTTTAAGACTAAAATTGAACAATACGTCTCCTTTAAATACAAACAAAATCGTTAATGTATTGGAATGAGTTTCGGTTTTGGGGAGGTGGGGACGCTACCCCCCATTAAAATACTGAATAAATATCAAACGAAACTATTAGTCAAAATTGTGTTATTTTTTCTTTTATCATATGTTGAAGTTGCGTTCCTTTTTACTATGTTTTTTAGGATGATAGGGATTTAAGCCTATAAGGCTACAAGTTACCTTGTGAAAAATGAAATTTATTTTTATTCCAGGACGTTGACAATCAAACTACCACCCAAAAGCGAACGAAGTTGGATGACGCCCCTGATAACACTGGGACTAGCCTGATCAGATCCTTGAACTCGATAAGACCAACTGTAATCCGCTTTACACGCCATTCAGATAAACAGATAACTTCTAATGTCGTACCTGCTATTTCTGACGTAAGGCCATTTATCAAATAGCCTAATATTTTCAATTAGGTTTATAACACACTCACAATTTTGCAAATTCTTTTTTTTTCTTTAAACAAGTAGCATAAAATTTATCATTCAAGTATTGATTAGTCATAGGTGGCGTCAATGTGGCAAATTTAAAAATAATAGTAAAACCTGGTCAACGCGCCTCTTTGGCATAATGAGATACGGATCGCTTCTGGGTGTAACAAATATATGCGTAAAAACCCGGCAGTTTCTTGTACAAATAGACATTTTTCACATTAGAATTTAATGAGAAGTTATATTTATCATTCGTTTGTTTTTTAAAATAAATTAACGTTAAAACTCTAGTTTTACAATTACGAGACAAGAAGAGGGTAGATATTCTGAAACTATTATAATAATTTATTAAATCGATTCCTTCTATGATCGAGGTAGCAATTTTAGGAAAAAAGTTCACGAACGGTAAATTAGCGTCAACCTAGGGGTTAGATACTCCTTTTTTTACATTTTTAATATAGCATTCTTCGATTCTTCTTTTTAGTCTTGATAATTTAAAATCAGCTAGTTGCGTGTATTAGATCATGGCGTAATTATAGAAGAAAAGGAATGAAGGGAGACAAAATAAAAACTTCTTCTTTTGCCTCGGCTTGTCTTTTGTCATTATGAAATATATATCACCGTAAATTTGTTTCTTCTAATTCTTCAGGTTGGGGGACAAAAACTTCCTGTTCTTCCAGCGATTTATTTAGTCCAGGTTTACCTTGGCTTGTCTTTCTTCAGTATGAAATTAATTTTCCCAATGCATTGATGTCTCTTTGGGTACTTTATATGATTTAAGTGGGCAAGTATTTAGACAATATAATGCTAGGAGGGAAATTAAGTTTTGACGGGGTGAAAAAAATTGACATGGTCTTCTAACTTTATAAAATAACTGGATATTTTGCAGGGAAAATAAACCCTGTTTTTTATAGATTAAGACCAATGAATTAACGCCACCATCAGCTCAAGAAGCACTTATTTGCAGTGAACCTGCGCCAATCGTTACGCCGCTAGTGGAGTTTAGAGACGAGAATATTCTAGTTGTTGATAATATGGAGTGGGAATGACTGTTTTGAATGACTTTCTAAATGACTATTTTGGGGACATGGCCAGACTAGATGACTTAACTTGTGAAATAGATAAGGTTGAGGACCCGGAATGGACAAATAGACTTATGAATGGGTATTTATATGATAGTAGTACAAGTGCATCTAAACCGGGTCCTCATAAAGGAATTCCGTCACAAGACAATACAGGCTGGCTTGATCAACTATCCCCAAATACCTTGGAAGCCATACCAAATGAATTGGCTGATTTTACACCAGGGGTAACTGATGCAATTTAACAGACTGGGGGTGGTGCTATTGCCGATTCTATGCCACCCCCACCATTGAGGTTGATGATAGTACTAGTAGTAGTGAGAGAGTACCCCCATCAACATTTACACTTCCCAATTTTTTCTTTTCTAACTCTGCCTTGAACCATACAAAAGTCTACTGCGCCAAATTTGGTGACCCCTTTAACTCTTTAGTGTCAGGGGATATAATAACAAATCCCCTGGATATTACTCATTTATATGTTTACAAGCTTCTAGCCCTTCTTGAACAACGGATGGGGGCTTGGGGAGGGAGGGACAGTTTAAAAGCATCAATAGCACTAAAAAAATTGTTTAAATGAAAATGCGAGCGAGCTCTATTCAAAATGCTTGCATACAGAGATGTTAGCAATTCACCCGCATTTATCAAATTATGAGGAGGTTTTTTTAAGATTGGGTAAGTAGCATTCAAACTAAACTGGTAATTATCCAGTTTAATAACGACGAGGGTAGCGGGTCGGTGGTTTTATTTATTGAGAGTTTAAACGTTAACAACTGTAGATTTAAAAAGGACTTTATTTAAGGGACAGGGCTGGGGGAGGTAGGTCTATTGAATTAAAATATCATTCTAATTTAGAGGGTTGTAGGGGGATACAACGAATCTGTTTCAATGTGAGGCTACAGTGTTTCAAGTATGCATTTTTGATTGCCCCCTATAGACCCCTGCAAAAAGATGCTTCTAAGAAAAAGTTGGACAAATTAGCTGTTAATGGTAGGGAGGAGTCGAAGTTTTCTAAAGTAGATTCAAATTTTTTAAATAGTCAATTTCCGGTGACATTAAAAGGAATACATATTTTTGAGTGGGCTAATGTACATTTAAAGATTGGCGTCATGGCGTTGCTGTATGAAACAGAATTTGAGGAGGGCCAGCGTTCTGATAAAAAATGTTGTATTATTTCCAGTGAGGGCTCCGTCGATTGAGTCAGTGGAGCATTGGGTTTGGCTTTCATACACGCCACCCACAGTGCCTGATTCAATTGGACATTTTAATCCAATTACCGATATTAGTAGGGTTTAATGTGAGGGTAAAAATAATGGGGTAAGCTATTACTGTCCAACATGCATGTCCCAATTTTGGACTGATTTAAAGTTAAAGCATCACTTAAGACACTGTAAACGTCATGGATACCAGGCTGTAGAAACTGTAAGCGGAGATAGAGCTATCTTACGTTTTAAGAATTTCTAGAACACGCTCCTACAGAGCAATAAGATCGCTTTGGACTGTGAAGCGAAACTCACGGACGTGTACGATTTGTCAAATCCAAATCGTGTTGAAAATCCATGAAGCCATAGGGTCCTCTTACGCTCATGCGCAAAGAGATTTCAATAATAACATGCAAGTGTTGGATGTAGTTGAGTCGCTGGGGGGTGAAGACTGCATGCGCTCTGCATTGACCAGTCTAGTTAAAACAGCGAACGGTGCAATTTCGCACCTTCGTTACACAAACTATCCTATGCTCCTATCACCAGATGACAGATTGGCCATTAAAAATCGTTAAATATGTTGGGTTTTCAAGGGTGAATTTGATGATGGTGTTGTGAATGGGGGACAGAGGAAGGGGATCGACCATGATCATTTTTGGCAGGAAACTCCATCGGGAGGGAGTAATTTTAGAGGGGTTGGATATCGTGCAATTTAAACGTTAGACAGTAACATTTCGTACCGGTTTTTAGACACAATTCCAATTACGACGTAAAGTTCATTTTAGAGGCGTTGGCCCGCATTGCCAAGGGAGGAGCTGCAGATAACGCAAGGATAGATGGTTCTTTTTCATATAATATCATACCCAAATCATCGGAGAAGCTACTGCTGCTAGAATTCATGTGGGAAAAAGTTGACAAGGGTAGCACGTGCCTGAATAAAATCTGTTTCTTAGACTCTTTCAGCTTCTTCCCAAAGTCCTTAAGTCAATTGATTCAGGTACAGAAAAGTGACAATTTTGATAGCTTCCCCTTCCTTAAACAGCGGTTCCCCGATGATGAAATGTATGATTTATTAACGTGTAAGGGCATACTTGCATATGATTACTACAACTCTGCCTCAAGCCTAGATGAGGTGTCATTACAGCCCATTGAAGCTTTTTACAATTCTCTTACTGAGAGTGAGTGCGCCACTAGCGACTATGAATTTGCTAAGAGGGTTTGGGAAAAAGGCGGATGTAAAAATGGGTGGGATTACTCTAAACTATACTTGGCCAGTGACGTACTCACACTTCTGGATATTGTGTGCAAAAATACGGATAAAATCTATGGGGACTTTGGGTTGGATTTAGGGTATTATTTTTCAACTCCTCATCTGGTGATAGATTTGATACTTAAAATCAGCAAAGAAGAAATAGGTCCGATCGCCAATGTGGATCAGCATCTGTTTGTAGAGAGATCAGTGAGGGGTGGGTATGTTTTTCACGGGGACCGTATCATGAAAACTGATCCGACCGGACAGCACACCGATGAAAAGTCAGAAGTAGTTTTTTGGATATGAATTCTCTTTACCCATCGGCGATGTCTCACTACTGTTTGCCGTGTGGGAATTACAAATGGCTTAACAAGGCATGTCCTTCGAATTTCCCAAACATTGCCACCGTTGAGGAGAATGGGGCACAGGGTTGGTTTTTCTGAATTGACCGTGAAACACCCATGGAAATCCATGACTCGGTAAAAGACTTTGTTTTCCCGTGCATAAATAGACCGCTGGGTAGGGACTCTCTGATCCCCTACAATTTATCTTTAGTAGAGGATGGGAGTATGAACTGGGTGCCTTCAAAGCAAAAACTTATTGACGACCTCAACCTGAAACAGAATATCGTTGTACATCACGTGCTATTGAAATGGATGGTGTCCAATGGTTTCAAAGTCACAAAGATTCATAGAGCCCTCTAATTTGATCAAAAGCCTTACATGAAAACGTTTATTGACACCTTTGTCAGTAAACGTTCACAAGCGAAAACGAAGGTTGAGAAGGAAATCTATAAACTCATTTTGAACTCAGCCTTCGGTAAAATGTGCTAAAGCGTACGAAACAGAAGTCGATGTGACATTGTAAACAATCCAGAAGATTTTGCTTCAATCATTGCGGATCCAAACTTCACATCGTTCACAATCACAGACTTTGATATGGTGCTCCTACATCATAAAAAAGAAACACTGTTTGAAATAAAAATATAGCAGGCGGGAGTGCAATAACGGAAATATCTAAAAAACTCATGTTGTCATTTTATTATAATGTATGCAAGGTACAATGGCCGATTGAGGGACAAGTTCAAGCGTATTACGGGGACACTGATTCACTCCTGTTAAAAGTTAAAACTGAAAATTTGTTAAATGATTTGGAAAATGGTGTACATTAGCTCAAGAATGGACTACACCAACTGGAATGAATCCTTCTACCCAGAGCTAGTGAAACGCCAGGCCCCAATTCAATTTTTAATGTTAAAATCTGAAACGGGAAGCGATCTGATATCCAGTGGTATGTTTCATGGGCCGAAGGTATACTGTGTGGAAACGCACAACAAGGATATCAAACAAGTTTGCAAGGGGGTACCTACACACTTTGTAAAAAATAATTTTGACATGAGTGTCTATAGAAACTGTGTGGAACGTAGTTTAGTCCCAAGAGCGAAAGTCATGGTGATTCGCTCTTTACAATTTAAAAACTACACAGTTAGAGTTGAGAAAAACGCCATGTCGGCAATATCAGACAAAGTCTATGTACTTGAGGATGGTGTGAAGGTACTACCACACGGTCATTATTTAATCTCAGACCGGGTTGAATGTGTAGAGTATAGAAAACAACTCGGTCTAAAAAAAATTAACGTAAGCTCTTAAATGGTACAGGGTGGGTGGGTGGTGGGTGTTTTTAATTTTTTTCTTATCAAATAATTTTCAACATGTGTGCAAGGCAGAGCAGTTACTTCTTCATAATTTCCACCATTTAGAGTTATTTAATGCCCCCCTCCGGCCCCAGACGGGGCCATGGTGCTTCCCGGCCGCCGCAGCTGCCGCTCCGGGGGGGGGGGGGGATCCCACTTCAAATTAAAAAAAATTAAATAAAAAATTTGAAATTATTTTAAGTGTATTGTTCATCAAATGCTGTATTTTTTGTTATAAATAAATAAAAAAGTGTATTTATTAAATTGTTTTTTTCTAGTGCTTATTTAAAATAAATGTTGTATTTTTATTATAAATAAATTTAAAAAAGTGTATTTTTCTTGTTTAATGTGTTTTTTTCCTGTTTAATGTATTATTTATAAAGTGTAGCTTTTATGTTAATAATAATAAAAGAAAATATGATTCTTTGTTGATTTTATTCTTCTCATTATTCTTGAACGGAGTAGTACTAATAGGGATATTATTTAGTCATTAGAAATCTATAGTCTACAGCTAGTTGTAGGTGAACTGTTGAAGGGAACAGCAATATGTATCAATTTCAAACACCATTCAGATCGTTTCTGTGTAGTCCATCAATGTCAGGCAAAACGACACTCTTAGCTAAAATAATTAAAAATTGCGATAAAATGTTTATGGAAAAGCCGAAAAACTCTACTATTATTACAGTATTTGGCAGGAGTCATACGATAAAATTAAAGTAATTGCTATATCGGGTGTTCAGATACAATTCATATAGGGGCTTGATGTTTTCGAAATTATTGTACCCAACTCTTGGTTGATTATTGACGATTTAGCGGAATCCATTGAACAATTGTCCCAGGAAATGCTGCCACTGATCACTGTTCGCTCTCTTCGTGCACAGATTTCCTTTACTCTAGTTCTACACAACCTCTTTCATCAGAGCAAATGCATGCGAACACTTGCTTTGAACTGCACTTACTATATCATCTACAGACTTGTTCGTGACACTAGCTCGCTAATAACTCTCAATAAACAAATATACCCCGGCTCCCCCAATTTCTACTTTCAGCGTCTAATCAGGCAACTAAGAAACCCTACGGCTACGTCCTATTGGATCTTAATCAAAATACACCTGAGGATCTGCGTGTAGTCACAGATATTTTTGAAAATTAAATTACAGTATATCTCCCGTGAACAGTAAAAAAGGCTATTAGTTGCCATCATGACACTGAAGAAACTACATGAAAATAGACATTTATTTTCCGTTCTAAGCACTTCAAAACCCCCACTTAGGAAAGCCACACTCAAACATGGTATTGGCAATGATTTCATTAATGTAATATCTGAACTTTGTTTAAATTTAACCGAGGGCAATGTTGAACTGCCAGAAGTAGTTAAGCAACAGGCAAAGGAACATCGTTCCATTGTACGTACATTGGCCTGTAAAAAGAAAGGAAGTAATTTTAAAAGGAAACGTCTTCGTCAAGTGGGCAGTATTTTTTTGACACTTTTACTGCCAATAATTGCAGGACTTGTAAACAGTTTTCTCTAGATGGCTAAACCCTACAGATTGACTCCAATAGAACTCGCTCTCTCACCCATGGAACACTTTGAGGACAATCTGAGTAAATTCATTGACAACTAGATTATTGAGGATGATAAAAACTGCTTTTACTTTAAGATGCACTTCACCAAGTGGACAAACATAAGCCCTATCGTGCGAGAGTCAGTGGCATTGATCATAAAAAAGAACCATCTCCTCAGGATTCTTCTGCTATCACTGCTGGAAGACATTTAAAGAAGATTGGATTCAATAGTGTCGAGCATTAGAAATCTAATGCCGCACTCATATCGTGAACAAAGTAAACGACTCATAACATATCTAATGGAAATTGGTCAAGATCATATTCAAGTTAATAGCAATGGGAAAGGGATTATAATTCAGGGCAAGAGCTATAATCTATTTGATTTAATATATGATATGGTTAAAAATCGTAAAGGACTATTATCATTTGACAGTCATCTATACAACTTTCTAAATATATTAAACTTCCCCAAAAGCCTTATTAGCAATAGGTAAATTCTGAAATAATTAAATGAACATGCAACCTCTTCGTCAACACCATTAAAACATGAACAAGAAGAAGAAGAAGGTTTTAAATCAATCTTGGAAAATACTAGCATACCTAGTGGAAACATTGATTTGACAATGATGAGAGGGGAGCACACCACTGATAGGTAGACAAAAGGGAAGACGTATCAGGTCAACGTAAAAACCACCAACACCTACTAGTGTACAAAAGGGCGGTGGACTTTACACTACGTCTTTACATTTAAAAATGGTTGAAGTTTTGAAACGTGTTTATGAAAATATTGGCGAAGTGGGAAGTTTAAGTCCCCCTACTACTCTTTCCAAAGTCACTGGTGTTCACACTAAAAGTGTAAAAGACTATCTACAAAATGAAACAATTTACACTCTGCATAGAAATTATAGGCTTCGTGCTAATCTTTATCGAAAAACTAAAGCCTTTTTCCCCCTACATATAGTGCAAGCAGATCTCTTAACTCTAGATGAGATTCCAAGGCGTCACAATGCACCGTACAAGTACATTCTACTTGCAATCAGTTTTTATAGTCGCTATGCATATGCCATTCCACTGTGGTCAAAGAGAGGTGTTGAAGTTGCTCAGGTTATAGAAAGTATTCTCGAACAGGATTCGTATAAAAAAATTCAAACGGATCGCGGCAGTGAATTTGTTAATCCCCATGTTGAAAAAGTACTAATGAAATATAATACACTGCTCTAACATAGTCTTAGTCCTATAAAGGCTGCATTGGCCAAGCGATTGATAAGAACTATTCGACTTTTAATTTCAAGATATTGTACATTGAAAAATACACCTGCTTTTAATCATGATTTGGATAAAATCATGTTGATTTATAATCAATGACCTCATCGATCATTGTCCAACGCAACCCCACAGGAGTTCATCGTTCTGATCATGATACATTTGATACTTTTCTTAAACAATATTCCAATGAAACGATTGTGAAGAAGAAAAAATTCAATGTTGGTGATACTGTTCGAATTAATAGACCGACTAATGTTTTTGAAAAGGGCAATTACTTGTGGTGCACTGAACTTTTTGAAGTGGCAGAAGCCTTGACACCAAACCAATAACTTATCGTCTGCGAGATACCAAAGATGAAGAGATTCTCGGCGCCTTTTATGACTATGAGCTACAAAAAGTTAAAAATAATAGTGAAATCTATCAAATTGAAAAGATATTAAAGACTAGTCCTCGCAGGGGTAAGAAAGAGTTACTTGTTCGGTGGCTAGGATACAACTGTAATTTTGATTCTTGGATCGGTGTTGAAGATATTGATAATGCTCAATGATTTTTATGTAAATTTATGTTCAACGTCTCCGATCCTCTCTACAATTACTTGAATAAAACTAGTGATTTTTGGACGAAACTCTCCCCCACCATCAAATTAGACGATGGAAAGTATGAAGTGGCTCTTGTTGACTGTATTCTCAAAAATACCTATGATATCCTGAGAAATGATCGTGTGTATGAGATAAAGTTATACCATTCGATTGGTCACTCTTTGTCGAGTATGAATGGGTTGAAGCATTTAAGTCTAGTGACTATCCGGATGTCACATTGAAATATAAAGAATATGGTACGATGACGGATTTGTTTCGTGCAATCAATAGGAAAGTCTCCTATCTTAGGAATGGTACATTCCATTTTAGTTATTCAATGGAGCACGATAGGATTTACATTACCTCACCTGTTGAAACTGAAATGGTTCATCTCAATAATAATCTGAGAGATGTCCTTGGCTTTAAACAGAATATGATCAATGGGAAAAACGTAGGCACCGTTAGCGGGATGGATCGTGTTATTTTTGTTGATTATCCACCTGGTCTCGCCTCGGACTCTTGCATATTTCTTTATGCATCCTTTGTGTAAACATCAAGAGTTGGAAATTCAAATGTCCCCCTCCTACGTGTTCTTGAAAGAAAAACAACCCATGAACATGTTCATCACTATAATATACAGCATCTTCAGTATGTTCCTGTAAACACTTAGTATCTGGAACTCTGTCAGTTAACTCTAAGAAGTGAATTGGGTGATCCTCTAGCAATAACAAAAGGTTTAACTGTGATTACATGTCATTTTCGACCCATCGTCGTCACTGCCTAAAATGAACAATAGAAGAATTCCATTTGTCTGTCCTTATATCAATTGCTATGTTGGCGCTCTGAGTGCACGTCAAATAGGTCATGGATTGGACTATTACAATATGGATTTGGACGTACTACGATGTCTGGCTATGGTCTTGGTAGCTGGTTTGCTAGGCTATTTTGTTCTGCACTACCCCTTGCCAGAAAATATCTTGTACCTGCTGCATCGAATTTTGTGGCCTTAACCCTACAGGACTGGGGGTCGGGTAAAAAGTTCAACGAGAGTTTTAAGGAAAATATTAGATCTTCATCAAGAGCCGTTGGTGAGCAATTAAAATCTCAGCAAATTGGGAAGGGATTAAAAAGGATGCGTGGGCATCATTCACTCATCAGTCTCTACCCAGGCGGGAAGCGAAGGACATCAACAAGGACTTTGAGGAATAAAACGAAGAAGACCAATAAGAAGAAAAAGAAAAAGATTGTTAGATCAAAGAAGGATTTCTTCTCTTAAGATGACTTATCTCCCCCACTAGGAATCACATCCATCAATCAGTTCCTCATTGAATCTGTTCAATGCTGAAAATGTTGATGTCAGTGTCAAGTATGGTTACTATGAACAATTTCATCCTCAACAACCCCTCTCGGAAAATATACACTTTCAGATATTTACCAATGAAGACTATTTCATTGATTTTTCATCAACATTTATTGATTTAAATGTTGCGGTGAAGAAAAAGTCAGACAATGCAACCCCAACTGCTGCCGATGGCCTGTCCTATGAAAACTGTATTCTACACACCTGTTCAAACAAATTAATGTATTTATTAATGGAACATTGGTGAGCACTAGCAATAATTTATCCAACTATGCAAGCTACATACAATTTATGATGACGACACCAAAGGCATATAAGGAGTTGAGAGGACAGTCATTGGGCTATGAATATCGATCAGGTGTTGATGCTGACGGTAGGTTAACTCCTGCAGTGACCCAGGAGTATCATTTAGTTAGAAAATTAAATAATAAGATATTCAATATATCCTAATGGTTACCCCCCAATGTCAAGATTGACATAAAGTCGCAACTAGCACCATCGAATTTCATTTTGAGAAAAACACTTGCTGCAGCACCCGATGCAAATGTCATTATCACTTCGGCAATTCTTCATGTTCGAAAACAACAGGTTATGAGTTCTGTTGCATTGGCAGTAGAAAAGCTAAGAGCCAATGGCAACAACATTAAACTTCTTGTCCCCCATACGATCACTAGTCAAAGTCAAATTGCCACTGGCTCTCCTAGTTATACTGATTCATCATTTATCAATGGAGAAATCCCATCAAAACTCGCTTTGGCCTTTGTGAAGAGTGGCAATGCCGTTGGATCCTGGACTGCATCCCCCCATGATTTTAATTTTTTGTCTATCTAGCCTTGCGTGCAAAGTGAATGGTATTCCACTGTACACTCTATCATTTGATAAAAAAATCCTATAGAACTCTGTACGACTTGACCATGCAATCCCTAGATCATGACTCTCAACTATTTGAAAATGGAATAACCGATTCAATGTTTTCAAAAAATCATGGAGTAATTGTTTTGGACCTGTCTGGCACCCAGAATATGAGCATAGTACGAACGGGGAATGTACGTTTAGAGTGCACATTTGCCAATGCTTTGACTGAGAGTATCAAGCTAATATCATTGAGTCAATTTGAAACCTATTGGGAAGTCATACCCGACGGCAGTGTTCTACTAGACCTAGCACCATGAACACAAACCAAATAATCAGCGTATTTAATATGGATTTATGCATGTCTCAGTACCTATTACATACCATGAAACTTCATTGAAAAAAATTCCAAGTGTTAACAACACCCTAATCATTGTTAATAGCAGTCCATCGACTTTGAAGACCGGCCATTGGCTATGCATCTTTCAAATAGCGAAGAATATTGAATTTTTCGATCCTCTTGGCCTATCATATAAACTCTACACTCCACACATCAACAACTTTATTGAGAGCAGTAAGAAAACTATTATTCAATATCAAAGGAGAGTACAGGATTTAACGACTAAGACATGCGGCTTTCATGCACTACTCTTTTTCATGTTCAGATGTCGTGGCTATACCTACAAGCAGTTTCTCAACATTTACGTTAACTTTCCGCGATTGAATGACTTTTTAGTGGAACATATACTTTCAAGTGTGTTTAATATTGATTTTAGTGCCCTAAGAATAAAATGTTCTAAAAATGTATATGAAATTGTTCATTGATAAAAATAATGTATATAAATGATAAAAAACAACTTATCTACTCTTTAGGTTTCATCTTCTACTACGTATAGGTATTTGCCGAGAACAAATAATGTAGGTAGATTATCTGAATTCACAGTATACTGATCCTGATGTGCTGCTGAAATGTCAGGGTCACATTTTCTACAGTACAGTGTAACTTCACTCTTATCATATCTCTTTGTATAGTCAATGATACTATTTTCGTTCATTTTGTAAAATTCACATGTTTCAATTTGCTTATTTGAAGCAATGTCGCAAACAGTGTCCTCAAGTGGCGAATCACCATCCGTAACAGCCAAATAAAAATCCGTGGGTTTATAATCATAGTAGCCATTGTCTTCACAACGATGACGTAGAAACCAAATTCTTTTGTTGTTCCGACATTTGAATCGCTGACCGGATTCCTCCTCCCAAAACAATCTAAAGCCACGACGATACCAATCTCTTAGCATTAAACTAAAATCACGCTTAGGATTCTTTCCAATCATATCAGGATATATATTCTCCCACTGATTACATTTATCATAGTGGCAATTCGAGCATAGGTACCCTCTAGAATGAGAGTTACACGCCCCTTCAAGACAGGAATTACAAGCTTTAATTTGTACAGCATAATCTCTATGCAATTTACACGGGTTGCATAATCTGAACTTTTCATCATACTCATCAATCATTGTACAATTCCCATATGATGACCAGCTGCCCAGTGTATACATGCATAGTGGACATGTATGGTACATTTTTTCATGTGTTGACACTTTCACCGCCAAAATGAAACTGAGCTACGATCAACAAATTGAGTGGGATAGAGAGAGAGAGAGGAGTAAATCATCCTTGAACAACATCTTTCTCACGGAAAATGTCTTAAATTTCTAAGCTAGTGTGTTTTTAAAAGCAAATCCACAATATCATTTTGCTGTGTCGTGATTAATATGTCAATGAATTGTGTAAATGCCTTTGGACCACGACGTAAAAGCTTCATGCAATAGTCTAATGATGGAAAATCAGTTTTCATTATATCGATAAGCATTCCCTGAGAAAATATCTTCCTTTGAATGGAAAACTCTAGAAAATCATCATCTAGAATCAGACGTTTTTCCATAAACACAAGATTACCCATGATTCGCTCTTTATCAAATCTATCCATTTTTTAGAGTCCTAACACTCTCACAACCAACTTCAGACTAGTCAGGATTCTTTTTCTACTCTAAAAATATACGCTAGCCTACTATAGAAAAAAAAATATCTTCGATTTAGAAACAATTTTATTGAGTATAAAAAAATATCTTCGATTTAGAAACAATTTTATTGAGTATAATTACAACAATAATAATCACTGATTCAATTTGTTTTCATCAATATATTTCATTAGTGCATCTAATGCAGCTCGAAGTCTATTTATATGGATAATGTTCAGTTTTGCAGCAAACCATAATTGCTCCTCTAATTTCAATATGCTCAGTGATATCACATATCTAGCATACATATCGTCCCATTCAAGGCTTAGTCTACATCCTCATGTTATTTCCACAGCCACGTTTGGTCCTCTCGCCCTTGTATCGTTGCTGCTACCTGCTCCACCATCAAGCTACAATAGTGTAAATTTTCCACTCATTTTCTTTACTAATAACGTCTCAAATAAACTATTTTCTCTCTGAATTCAATTCTCTTACTCATATGAACTACAATGAAAATCGCTCCTTATATTTGAATCCAATTACTAATTAAGTTACCGTATATTGAGTAGCCTCCGCTCTCTCCGATTAGCCCCAAAAAATGGGTGTTGCCTCAGAAACCCGTCTGGTAAGGCATGTACCGTCTGTATCAATAGATGACTGCCCATGGTAAGGTGTGTAGGCGTGAAACCGCACACATATCCATGCCTCAGGCTTGTAGGTTTCCTTGTAGGGTTGATATAGCAATGTAGGATACTACTCTCGTCATTGCTTATAATTTTATTTAACATGAAGCAAATTAGTTTAGTTAAATAAAGCTTTATAATAAATCTCAGAAACATTTTTCTGCAATTAGAAGGGAGGTATCAATGCGCAAAACCCTTATTCGGGCTCCTCTCCCCCATACCTGTTCCTATATTTATCTGAAGGCTCATGGAGATTTGGTCAATTTGGGCAGTGAAACGTGCTCTTTTAGGCATCTGGTATCTTCCCCACTTACACAATGACCGACCGCCCCTCCTTCATAATAGCAAATTTACAATTATACAGTTTTTGTCGTTCTGTTTTTATCTTAATTTCCCTTGGGTTGCTCAATTTTACACTTGGAGAGAATTTTCCACGGGGTATTATAGGAGGAATTTTCCGTGGGAGGAATTATCCGGGATTAATAATATACCGGAGCTGGTATTGACGTCATGAGTGAAGCAAGGGTCCTATATATGAGGGTTTGACCTCCATTTTAGTAATTTGAGACCTAATTTACAGGGAGGGGGGCTCTCACTGATAAGTGAAGTGAGACACACCGTCCGGAAAGAAAATTTTTCCTAACCAAGAGCTAACGAAAAATCAGAGAAAAACGAGTAAATTGGGTGGACAATAGAAGGCACCCATTGCTATCCAGTATCTTATTTACGAGTCTTGTTGTTCCACTCTGGTTATGAAACTTAGACATCGTGTGTTCAATCGTTACTGTAGTCCAAGTTTATTTATAGATTTAGTCAATTGTTTTATTTTTCGTTTAAATAACTATGTTGTTAGAGTTCAAAAATATTTTCGGCTAAAGTCAGTAATCGTACGGTAAGAACACATTCCCGTTCAAATTTGTATAATTTTAAGAAACCTGGTCAATTATTCGTGTTATGCGATCCGTAAAACACACACCTGTACGCCTCATAGCATTCTTGCTTTGCAGTCATGTACCGAATGTGAATTGATTTGTAACTTATGCTCTTGACAAGATGCGTGTGAGACCTTTTTGTTGCTTACCTGAGAGACATATGGCTTTTGTTGCATTTTTCAAGTATCCAGAAATGGATTTTTCCTTCGTTGAAATCTCATTAGCTATATGTCCTCCTGAACAGAACAACAATAGAATATCCTTTTTAAGTAAACATAATGGGAATGTTTTATTCAAGGTCTAACAATTGCTATGATAGGTACTATGTGTCTCAGAGACTCGCTCAAGTGACGATGAACTTATTCTTTTGTGTAATTGAAAGAATATTATTTTTTTTTTAATTTTCCGTACTATTTTTACTATAATTCGTTAACTGATGTTTTGACGGATTTGGGTTCCCTAAAAATACATCTCAAAGTAATTTGTATGTACTTACCCGTGTCATAATTGATTGTAACTAAGTTTCCTTTACGTTTATGCTACTGCTACTACGAACAACTCACCACAGCACCAAGCCGTCTGTGGCCAACACAGCTACGCACGCTCCTCCTCCATACCAATCTATTTAAAGCCTCCCTATTTACACCCTCCCAGGAATTCTCATTTCCCTTAAATGTTTCTTTTTGACATCCTCGCACCCCAACTGCGGACGACCTACTTTCCGTTTAGCCCTAAACGATTGTCCAAAAAATTTTATGCTTGTAATAAAAATATAAGACTTTATGTTTATATTTAGTATAACTATATTTAGTATAAGTATAAGTAAAACCGAGTGGTTAGCGCTCCGGACTTTAAATCCTGAGGTCAGGGTTCTAGTCCTGGTGTCGCTCGTTATTTGGTTTGGAACGGGGTCAATGGTGTGACTCTGTAAGCTCAGCCAGAGTGGACCCAGCTGTAAATGGTACCTGGAGAAAAATGGAGGGGGGCACGGGAAGTGTCGGATGATTTGCCCCCAACCACGTATTGCGCTCCCGGCCGAAGGCATTGAATAAGGAGATTGTTGCACCTTTGGTCAGCATGCGAAGACTTTTTAGTATAAAAATAAATTTCTATATTTATGCTAATGTATTTTTGTCTATTCATTCGTGCATAGAAAACAAGCTAAATGAAGCTAGAAAAGTGAAAATACTGTAGAAAATCTCAGAACCATAAGAATGAATATAAGTTATAGACAATTCAATGAAAAGTATTCGCAGTCGTAATCGCGCAATCGTAGCGAGAGGAGGGAGGCGCTACCAGTTTGTGAAGAGGGTGTTTCACTTGCTAAAGAACTCTCTTTAGTAGATTATTCATAGTAGAGCGGTCTGTTTTAGCCTAACTTCGTTTTGATATCACTATAAAATAAAATATTTTGTTTTTAAAATAGAACAAAAAAAACTGCCAAGATTTAGATTATATGACATATTAAATAACTGCGGATCGTATGTTTCAATCAAAACACTTAGAGGAATATAAAAAAAAATCCTGAGGAGTATATTCCCAAAAAGAGGGGGGGAGTAGCCCAAAATACAATTCTGAAAAAAAAAAAACATTGTAAAACTTCACCCTCACCCCCAGGATGACTCCTTCGTAAAAATTTGGGTGATGGGAGAATCAATATAGGATACGATCCAGCACACTATAATTCAGTTGTGTGGCTAGAATTCACTTTTTTGGGGGCAAGAAAACTTCACCGAAAACTAGGGAGCATTCATCTAACTACCAGAAGAGTCTAGAGAGACTTTTGTCGTCAGAAGAGCTCAGTTTTCTCCTTCGTGATTTTTTTTTAATTAAAATGGCTTTATTTACGACAGTAGGTAGATTTCATTCTAAGGGGGTTTTTGGACTCAGTTTCTAGACTTAATTTAATTACGGATTTGGAAAGGGGTCCCGCGAAAAGTGTAGAAATTCTATGATTAGTCGTATACTTCCATATTACTAGAGGAGGGCTTGTACACCCAATACCCTCCCTTCAATCAGGCCATTGCAAGAATTTGAGGAAATTCTAAATTTTATATATCTTGTTTAGTAGGTTGACGGGAAATTTTCAAGGACATGTGATGTTATTTTCACGGAATTGTAATTATTCAATTCTATGAATTTTATGTTAGACTTCAATGATACAAATCAAATTCTCTGCAACGTATATTTTTAATGTTTATTTAAGCGCCACTTTAATTTTTAAAAATGAAAGTTTTATCGTTAAAATCAAAGTCATCTTTGTATTTTCTCACATCCACGACACGCCTCCTAACTCATTTATTTTGCACTTTGATTCGTTTTTTCAGAAAACCCGACGCATTTGATGTGATTAGTGATGGTATTTGCAGTGAACTTAGTTAATGGTCTTGTAAGGATAGACGATGGTCGGAGGTGGATTGTTATTCAGGAAAAGTTTTGCTTTTACACTGAAGCTGCTTAAAAAATCAAAATCAGAGGTGATTTTTTTTCAGATTAAATCAAACTTGTAGAGTGTTTTGCATGGAGGAGGGAAGAATGGACAGGCTGGGGGTTGGGATTTAGATTCTCCTAGCTAAATCTAGCTTTATGCTCGTTTTTTAGGATTTTCTGGGAGGTTAGTTGGTTTTCTCAATGACATTTATCCCCATAGCTCCAGAAAGGTACGACCACGTCAAAGAAGAGGAATCCTTATTTTTACTCTTTAATTTTTTATTACTCCTTATTTTACTCCGTATTTTACTCTTTCTTTGCCTACCTTTATTTAGAGATATTTTTTTAAGTAGCTTGTATTGAGGGAATGGGGTAAGAATACTGGGAAACGTGCAAAAACAGGGACAAAAGTTATAAAGAAACTACTATTAATTTGTCATTCTAATTATTTTCGTAGCATAAAACAATCCTTGAAATAAACATAAATTGTTTATCTCGATAGGATCATTTTTAGTGACAGTACATATGTATATCCCATAGATATCCCACATTGTCGCAGCCCCAACCGCAAAGGGCTCCGGTATGATTCGAGAACATTATTAAGTACACCAAATAGCGAAGAGTTACAGACACCACAAAAAACAGTCTGGAAACACGATGGGGATATCTACTAGTGACATTCATTTCGGTAACATTCTATCATTGTCCCTGATATTCCCCTTTTTTAAAAGACTACAAGATACAAAGATAGCAAGATCTGAAAGATACGAAGACCCCTTATATAGCAAAAAGACTGCAAGATGATAGCAAAAAGATAGCAAAAAGACCACAAGATAGACTAAAAAAAGACTGCAAGATAGACTAAGAAAAGACTGCAAGATACAAAGACCCCTTATATAGCAAAAAGGCTGCAAGATAGACTAAGAAAAGATTGCAAGATACAAAGACCCCTTATATAGCAAAAAGACTGCAAGATGATAGCAAAAAGATAGCAAAAAGACTGCAAGACAGACTAAGAAAATACTGCAAGATACAAAGGCCCCTTATATAGCAAAAAGACTGCAAGATGATAGCAAAAAGACTGCAAGATAGACTAAGAAAATCCTGCAAGTTACAAAGACCCCTTATATAGCAAAAAGACTGCAAGATGATAGCAAAAAGACTGCAAGATAGACTAACAAAAGACTGCAAGATACAAAGTTCTTTTCGTAGTTTAATTTAATTGCTAGTGTTTGTTGAGTTTTTTTTTGTTTTGTTTTTCTTTTTTATTATTATGTACTCCACTTGTACTACTTTTTGTTAGTTGTGGGTAATAAATGATTGATTGATTGATTGAAAGACCCCTTATATACCAAAAAGACTGCAAGATGATAGCAAAAAGACTGCAAGATAGACTAAGAAAATCCTGCAAGTTACAAAGACCCCTTATATAGCAAAAAGACTGCAAGATGATAGCAAAAAGACTACAAGATAGACTAAGAAAAGACTGCAAGATACAAAGACCCCTTATATAAGTTTTTCTGAAATTATCTGAGCTTAAAGGCTCCAGTTTGAAGTTTAAGTAAGTCAGTAATATCAAATGATTACGAAAAAATCACTTTTTCTTCTTAAAATTACAGATGATTTTTTTTTTTTTTGTCATCTTAGAAAGCAGTAGCTACATACTATTGAATTTAGAAAGAGTATTTAAAGGCACATCAAATGATATATTTATTTTTGAAGCTAGCAAATTTACCTAAAAAAAGTTACCTTAAAGATCTTAAGTAAGGCATTATTATAGGCCTGTATAATCAACGTGTTTTAGTAGGCATATACAATCCCTGCGAAACCCCTGGTTTGTCGCATATCCAGGCACCCAAAAAACCCTATTGTTTTGTGTGTTATATATTATATGACTTAATTCTGATAAAGTAAAAGCTGTTTAAACTAGTTCTATCATATATTTTGACTAAAACACTCTACATAAACAAGCCCAACGATCAAAAGTAAATACATATGCGTACATTACTTTACGCAAGAGTCAGTAGAATGTATAGAAATGAGCCAGTAGAATGTATAGAAAAATCTCAAAATGATTTTTTAAATGCTCGATCCTGTTTTTTTTTTTTTTTTACCAGGAAAAAGGAGAATTTTAATAAGCATTAATTTTAGAATACTTTTAAAACCTTATAATAAATAATCGCTTCACTTCATGCTAAGTGAATGAATCTTTCGGGGAATTTTATGAATTGATATTTGAGCATGGAGTTGCAGCTACTATCCCCACTTGTATCTTATTTCCAGGGTTTAGAAAATTGCATAGAAGATAGGTCTATCATGTTATGTTTCTTACCTTTTGGGAAAAATAATAGTTTGATTCTGCGTGTATTGCTACTGGGTTTCGAAAATACGACTCTAAGGATCTTAGAAAGATTTTTAAGCTTCGGGTTTGTTGTTAATGTGTTTATTTCTTTTAATAAAACCCTTCTTTCTTCTTAAAAAAAGCCATATTAGAAGTTTTCTTAATTTAATACATATTTTACAAATTCTTTAAAATATCATAAATCAAAATTTAACCAACCTGTTCGGCTCAAATATATTTTTTGAATCTCATTTACACAGTGGATCCATTTCTGAAATTCTCACTTTTGTACCAAAAGTTCATCTAAGTTCATCAAAAGTCAGTAAGGAGGAAGGAATAGAGATGGAAAAAGATGTTGTCAGGGCTTTGTTTGGGCTCTGGACCCATTACTAATAATTTCTGGAGAGATCTAAATCGAACACGCGCAGGAATGAGATCAACTTTTATGGTTGTATATCTCTAGTCTCCATTGTTTTATTACCTTTGCATGCATTTTTTACTTCATAATTTTACATTCTTCTTACTCTCATTCCCCACAATTCTTATTTTGACTTAGACCTAAGTGAGTGATTTCAAAAGAATTGATTTTAGACTTTAAAATATTTCTGGTTTATAAAGAATAAAATGTCTCTATGTCACGTTGGCTTGGGTTGGAAATAATTCCATCAAAAAAGTAAGATCTCTTATACACACATCAGACATTTACAGTTGCTTATTATACAGTTACAGTTACTTATAAGTAAAACTTATTTTGGGAGAGATTTGGCTTTTTCTGGGGAGGAGATAATTAGAAAACGCAAATGCAATTGGATTATTTAGAAATATATAGAAAATTATAAAACCAATTCTAAAAATACTAAACCTTTGAGAAATCTGTCGAAATCCCTATTTTTTCCACTTCGTCCAACCTAAGACAATCTCTATCTATTATCATAGGCAGCGCAATCGCGCTGCCTAGGTAAAGAACGATGTTGGCACATTATATTATTTTTTTCCCTTTAGACCAGGGCACTTCGTATCGAAGGAGTTGTCGTAGAAACTTCGAAAAGAGCTCATTCGATTGGAAATTGGAGTGGTTTGTGCCTTTTTTTAATAGTCAAAAGTGATTGGAAGGCAACTAACATGCCTTCCAAGCCCACCATTTCCCCAAACACATCAAATCAAAATTTCGAGATTGCGATTTTGTTCAGCGTAGTCGAATTCCAGATAAAAATATGTTGTTGAGGAAGGACACTTCCCCACAATCCTCAGGACAAGGGTTGTAAGTTACTCCCTGGGGGCATATAAGATTTCTATAGAAAGCGTTGTCGTAGAAACTTCAAAAAGAGTTCATTCGATTGGAAATTCAAAGGGCTAGTGCCATTTTTAATAGTCAAAAAGGATTGGAGGGCAACTAACCCCCCCCCCTCTCACGCCCACCTTTTCGCCAAGCACATCCAATAAAAATTTTGAGATAGCCATTTTGTTCAACGTAGTTGATAGTTCTGAAAATTAAGTCTTTGAGGATAGCTACCCCCCACAGCCCTCAGGGCAAGGGTTATAAGTTATGCTCTGGGGGTATATAAGGTTTTTATAGAAAGCGTTGTCGTAGAAACTTCAAAATGGGCTTATTTGATTGGAAATTGAAATGGATAGTGCCCTTTTTAATAGTCGAAAGTGATTGAAAGGCAACTTACACCCCTTCCACGCCCACCATTTCCCCAAACACATACAATCAAAATTTTGAGATAGCCATTTTGTTCATTGTAGTTGAAAGTTTAGGAAATTATATCTTTGAGCAGGAAACTCCCCCCACAGTCTTCAGGGCGAGGGTTATAAGTTATGCCGTGGGGGCATATAAGATTTTTTCTATAATTCTTTTAAATGTTTTCACTTTTATAACTTTAAGAAATCAAAAATTAATGAATATTTTAAGGAATAAATATAAGAATTATGTATATTAAACTGACAATGCACATTTTTTCAGTAAATTCTTTTGAATTTTTTTTAGTAAAGTACAAATTATATTCTGGCTTTTAGAAAGCATAGGGTTAAGAACCCTACTCAGATTAATTTCTGCTCGTTTTGAGTTTGACTTACTTTAATTTCTATTTTTTTCTGGGTAATTTCTGATTTATGGTAGTTTCACTCTTGGTAGATTATTTTATTTTAATTTTGCTCATTTTTTTGTTTAATGGAGTTCTTTACTTTTTTGAAAAATTTATTTTGTGCACAAAAAGTTTTTTTTGATGAATTAAATTAGAAAAACAAGTTTTTTCAAATGAAAGTAAAAACAACATCAAAACTTAATTCGAACAGAAATAATTACGTATATGAGGGGTGTTGCCCCTTCCTCAATACCTCGCTCTTTACGCTAAAGTTTTTCTAGAACTTTAAAAAGGTTTATTGTTCTAATTAAACGGCCCTTATGTTTCAGGAGTCGTTCTTAAAGAATTGAGACAAAACGTCAAACTTTACCATAAAGAGCGAGATATTGAGGAGGGGCGACCCCCTCATATACGTAATAACTTATGTTTGTTTTAAGTTTTGATGTTGCTCCTTAATTTCAGTTGAAAAAACTTTTTTTATTTAATTCCTGATCTTTTTTAAATAATGAAGAGAAATCTGGCTCCCCCTTCATGGAAAATGCCTTTCCTCCACGAAAATTCCCTCCACGTAAAGGTCTTCCAACATAAAATAATCCCCCCATGAAGCTAAAAATTCCACCAGGAAATTTTTTTTGCGAACAACTAAAGTGAAAATTTTTCCTTAGCGCACTTTCATTTGAAAAAGACTTTAATTTTTGTTTGTTTTTAAAATCATGCCAGAAATCTCATCCTCCCTTAGAAGCCAAAAATACCTCCCCTCTCCCTCCCCCTAGTAGAAAGTTTCTCCCACAGAAAATTCTCTCTGGAGAGTTTATTCCGTGGAAAATCCCCCCCTCTTACGGAAAGATACTCTAGACAATTCCAATCCAGTAAAAATTTGCCTCCAGACAATTCCCCTTAAGATCTCCACATGTAAAAATGAGTCGGCAAAGAGAAAGTAAGACAAATAAAAAGAATATCGTACAGGAATTCTGGTAAATTCCCCCAGTGTAACATTTCCCCTTGAAAGATGACCCCCCGAAAACCTCCCTCCCCACGGAGAATTCTCCCCTTGGAAAATCTCCCAATTAGAATATCCCCCCCCCCCAAAAAAAAAATATCTGTGTACCTCCTAATAGCAAATACTATACGTAATTAATGGGAAAATTTCATAACTTACAAACCTTTGTCAAGGGGCTGAGAGGGATACTGTTATTCCCGAAGGCATAGTTACTGGACTTTTCAACTATGCTGACCAAAATGGCTATTTCAAAATTTTCATCGGGTGATATTGAAGAAAAAACTGGGGTGGGAGGGGGGCTAGTTGCACTCCATTCTTTTTAGTCACTTAAAAAGGAGCCTATAACTTTTAATTTCCGTCCGAACAAGCTCTTCCCTGATCTTCTACCCCTGATGCGATCACCCCTGAAAAAAAATAAATAAATAAACATGCATCCGTGATCTTCTTTCTGGCAAAGAACACAATATTACACGTTTTTGCAGATGGGAGCTTGAAACATCTACAATAGGGTCCAAGGATACGATGAATCTGACGGTGTAATTTTCATTAAGATTACTTCACTGTTGAAGGGCGTTTCCCTCCCTTTTTCAAAAATCAGGCAAATTTTCTCAGGCTCTAAGCTTTTGATAGGTAACACTAGACTTAATTAATCTTATAAATTCGGAATCAGCATAATAAGATAGTTTTTTTGATAATCTATTTAAGTCAAAATTCCGTTTTAAAGTTTCAGTTGCTATTGAGCCGCGTTGCTCCTTACAGTTGATTCCACAAACTGTTTGACATGTTTCAAAAAACTTTTTTTCTATTTGATTTCCATCTTTTTTTTAATCGTAATCAGAACTATTCTAGGTATAAGGGAGGAATGCTACCCCCTCACTCAGGCTTCTGATCTTAGTGCTAAAACTAACTTTTCAAAAACAATTCTTAGAAAATTATAATCACTCAAGGAAAAAAAGCTCACCTCCTTAAACACATTCTGGGGAAGGGTCTGAAGCCCCAAGAAGGATTTTTCATGTCCTAATCGGAAAAATTTGGTGGGATGGGATGGGGCTGGTCAGATAGGTTTTTATTTATAGTCTGTTTTGTTATCATGATCAATATATTTCTCTTAACAAGGGGGATCTCCTCAGTGACAATGCTGCTTGCTTAGTCCCTACGTATTTCTTCAGTTAAGGGAGATGAGAGATAGAATCCCACCCTCTATATTTATCTGAAGGACTTCCTGATAAAAATAAAATTTTGGATATAAATATCCAATTTCTGAGACTTCGGACTGCCCCTCCCTTTAGTCCCCAGAAAATATTCACATGAGTTTGTATGCAACTATGTGCGCTAGGACCTAGCCAATGCATCTGGGTGACTTATATAAAACTATGCATGCTGGTAAAATCGCTGGATAAGGGATCTCTAAGCATAAGTGTACGACTTTTTTGAGATGAGGCGTACTGGACTTACTAATTAATGGTGCAGGGTCTTTTAAATGTTTACTAAGGAAACTCCAACGTCGAAGGAGTGTCTGGTAGTTAGCTACGTCTGGAAAACCCGAGTGAAGCTTCACAGGGACCTGGCAGGTGGTCCAATAAAAAATTAGCACACATTTTTACCTCTTGAATTCAAAGGGTATACAACCATTAATAGGGACAACTAAACAGTAAGCAAGCAGCAATCTTGCAAAATAGAGAAATGGTGTTTGTTAGGAGTTCCACGACTAAATTTATCCCTGGTGCCTAACCACGGCTCTCGGTCGTCCTGAGGCTACATAATTAATAATTTCAGGAATTGGTCTTTAAATAAAGTTAGGATCTAAAATTATGTCTTCATGTTTATTGCTTGCCCTCCAGCTATTAATGCTTTCCTATGGAATTCAACTTTATATGTGCACCACAAATGATGGTTTTGGATATTGTTCCAAAATAAAAATTAGCTTCCATTTCACACCTCTTCTAATCTTCACCTATTATGTAGTATATTAACGTAAAAGCAGCATCAAAAAATAAAACAGCAGCATCACGTCTATATGTAGGAATGTGTGGGTGGACGGAAGAGAAACGAGCCATAAGGCTCCACTTTTGCTCCTCCAGTAATATAGATTGAAAACTATTGTATGAGTGATTACAGCAAGCTGCAGCATGTTCCCCATTTGTGAAATATTGGCCTAATGTGTTTGATTCTGAATGTCTAAATTACAGTGTTAACTTCAGAATTTCTATGCTTCTTTTTGTCTTGAGGACTTTTTAAACACAATTTTTCATGACAATCGAACATTATTTATAAAAAATGCTCCTAAAAGGTCGTATCTTCACTGATCTTAACGAATTTTAATCTGTAGTCCTATTCCCAATATAACCCTTGAATAACTGTGAGGCAAAAAGGCACAACATATGTATATCTCCTCTTTTAGGGTGGGAGAGTTGGATGGAGGACAGGCCGAAAAACATCACTTTTTGACCTGTCAATCATGCAGATTTAAAAACTTAAATGACTTGGAATTCAACACCAACGAGTGAAATTAATCATTTTAATACAATTCTGGAAAAAAGTTATGCCATCTTTGCCTGTCATAGATACTATCTCCCTAGGCCTTACTATAATTAGCCATGGTTCTCAAGTTTCGATTCATTTCCACCAAGTTGGTTTTAACCAGGTTGGACGTGCTTACCTTCTTAAGTAAACATATCCGTGAAGCATCTGTTTTATTTCATAATTTACATAACTTTAGCTCTTCATCTCTGGTAATAAACAGATCATGTCACCCATAGTGGCACATCTGATATTAAAAAAGGTGTTTAAGGTTTTCTTCAATCTTTCGCGGACCTTAAAAAGGACACAAGAACTCCGAATTTGCAATTGAATGAGCCCCTTCCAAGCTTTCAAAGACCACCTATTCTAAACGATCACCCCTGAGGAAACAAAATGATACATGGGGGACATATCACTCTTTAGTAAGTTGGCACTACAACATTGACTTTGTCCCAAATAATTACGTTTTTCACATTCCTTGTGAAATTTAGATGAAGTTTTGTTGACAACTAAGATTAGCAACCGGGCTAAATCCTTTAAGTTCTTTTCCAGACACAGTTGTACTTCACAAATGATAAAGGCATGGACAGGTTAGAAAGGCTGAGTACTACTATTAAATTATCTGACAAATAATTATTTGATTAATTTCGGATGAAGTTAAAGTGGTTTAGTATTTTTTACTGATTTTTTCTATTTTAGTTACATCAACAAAATAAATTTAAGGTTTTTATATTTGGGAGAAAATCATATCATTTCGACATATTTTCTCTTCATTAAATCATAAAATAATGGGACAGATCATAACACATCACTAACCAACTGAAAAAAAAACGCTTGAAGGGAGATGATACTTAAATTTCACAGATAAATCATTTGGTTTTAGTTCTGATTAGCTTAGATGTTTAAAAGTGACAAGAAATATTTCTACTATATTTTATATTAATATACCAGATTCGAGTTCCTTTTAGCTTTTATCAATTTATATTTCATACTTGCATATTTTGATATCTAATAACACACTGTTCTTAAAAAAAATAAAATAAAATAATAAAAAAAAAAAAAATTTCGCATGCCGACCAATGTCTGTGTTGCGCAGGTACCGATCTCCTGATTCAAGGCCTTCGTCCGGGAGTGCAGTGCTTGGTTGGAGACAAATCGTCCGACGCTTCCCGTGTGTTTCCCCCAGATTTCTCCTGGTACCCATTTAGAGTTGGGTCGACTCTGGCTAAGCTTACAGGGTCACACCATTGATTCCCGTTCCAAACCAAATAACCAGCGACACCAGGAGTTGAACCCCTCAGTGATGCCAGGAATGTGATGCCAGTGATGCCATTGTTGCCAGTAATGCCAGTGACACTCTGGAAGTTCATAATCCCCAAATTAAATCTGTCAAATAACTAAAATGTATCATGGCTCAAGCAGTGGCTTCAATTTATGTAAATCAGGGGAATGGGCAATAATTTAGTTTTCAAAATCTAGGTGATGAAATTATTATTTTATTTTTCTGTTTTTCAATGAAAGTATCCAACAAAAAGCCATTTTTAATGAAAATGCCGAAAAAAGTATTTCCAATATTTAGGGGGGATGGGAATTTTGGGGCCGATGCCCCCACCAATTGAGACTATTGAGACACGGCAAAGAGCAATCCTAGTAAATAGTGTTCAAAAGTTTCAAAACAGAAAGCTGGAAAAAAATCACAACATATACATCAAATAATTGTATTCTGCTTCCAAATATGTGGAATTCTCAAGTTTAAGAGCTGTCTATCAAAAGTTATTAGCAATTACAAACTTTGTACAATTTTTAGGAAAGTGTACTCCAGGATTTTTAGGAAATTTTTAGGAATTTTTAGGAATTTTTAGGAAATTGTGGAGTAGGATTGTACTCCAAAAACTGTTGATGAAAATTCAACAATGAAACCAGTAAAATCAACATGTCTAAATACTCTAGACCAGAGGTTTTATCCCTCGTTAAAAAATACGACAATTTCCATTTTCAGAACGTTCATGACTATTAACGGTATGTAAGGAATGACATTTGTCAATTGAATACGAAACCCTCAAAAACGAAAGTTTGTTAACAATACGAGTCTGATTTTGATTCTTATAAATGTATAAAACTCGTTAAGCTTTCAGCATAACCAAGTCTGCATACTTCTATTGCTCTTAAGTATTAATTTTAAAAACCTTTTTCCACAAAGTGAGTTTTTCAAATAAAAGTAAAGAGCTCCATTAGACTAAAAATAAGTGGAAATAAAGTCAAATAATCGTCCAAGCGAAAAAACTACCACAACTCACCATCAATAAATAAAAGAAACCCAAAACGACAGAAATTACACTAAATAACTGAGTCAAACTCAAAAAGAGAAAATGAGTAGTGCTGACAACCCCCATTCTTTCTCAAGACCAGACAATAATTTGCACTTTACTGAAAACAAAAATACATTTTAAATGTTTTCACTTTTTTGACTTTAATAAATAAACAATTTTTGGAAATGTAAGGAATAAATGTCAGTATATGTATATTAAACTGATTGTCCTCTGATCACTTTCAACTATTAAAAAGGGCACTAGACATTGCCATTTCGAATCAAATTAGCCTCTTTCGAAGTTTTTACGACAAGTTCTTCTTTACGAAGTGCCCTGGTCTATAACCAAAATAGGGGAGGGGGCAGCTGCCCTCTAATCACTTTCGCTCTGAAAAAGGACACTAGAACTTCTGAAAACCAGTCCAATGAGCCCCCTTTCTATAGAAACCTTATATGCTCCCAGGGCATAACTTATACCCCTTGCCCTGAGGGATGTGGGGGGGTTGGTTGTCATCGTCAAAGACATAATTTTTGGACCTTTCAACTGCGCTTAACAAAGTGGCGACCTCAAAATTTTGGTTGGGTGTGTTTGAGGAAATTGTGGGCGTGAGGGGGGGGTGTGGATGCCCTCCAATTGCTTTCAACTATTAATGAGGGTGCTAGCCCTAGTGCCCACACCACTCTTTACTTAGACAGCGCTATTGCGCTGCCATGATGAAAAAAGATTGCACCACAGGAAGTGCTGACTTTCAGCATTGTGTGCCCTTAAACAACAATTATGGTCCGACAAGGGCTAAAATGCTATTCAGAAAATTATAATGAAGGCTATCAGTTTATAACTATCGAAAAATAATTTAGATAACCTCCCAGTGCAGGGGTAACACTACCGGCTCAATGCTTTCGGTACGAAATAGTGCTGCAGTTACGCACCAACTATTAAAGGGTATGTCAGCGGGTCTGTTTTTTGGGACAGAGGTACCTGAACCCTCAAAATCATGTTCTTGGCCTAAACTTTCCAAATTTTCGTAGGAGGCTCTCCAAGTATATACAAGGGGGTTTACCCCCTAATTTTTCTTCATTTTGAGGGGCATTTTGAATGAGTGCATTATATGGGCAGAAGAAGTGACAACTCTCCTCTTATTGCAGGAATATAGCGGGGTGAAGCTAAAAATTGCGTATATATACTTGCTAGCACAGAGGTGTGGGGGGTAAGAGACTATACTTCCTTCTGGGGTGGCCATCATTTTCATTGCTGGTTGTGCAAAAGTTAAATTTTAGCATACAGAGCTTTGGGTTAAGGTAACAACTGCCCTCTCAAACTTAGTTTAACTTTTACCTTACTGGCACTATCAATGTCTGTAATATATTGACACATAGCGTAAACAAATGGATTATTACCTTCACCGCTATTATTACCATATTACCAAATGTATTTTACCAACAATAATTGGAAAGTTTATTCATGAGCTGACTCCTTTTAGATTTTTTGCATTTATGCACTTTGTTGCAGATCGATTTCTAAGGAAAGTACAATTCTTTAGGGAGAGGAAGGGTGTTCTGAAGCTCTGAAAAGTGTATTTTAACGCCCAAATTTCGTAACCTTTTTTGTGAGTTGCCGTTCGGCACAAATGAGAATTAGGGAGGGTCAATCTACCGTCATAACTGTCCTTCACTGGAACAAAATATTTGTTTTTAACCTATTTTTGTTTTAATTCTAATGCCATATCCACTCCTTTGTTGAAAACCATAATTTTCACCCCTTTTCCCTACTTGCACAAAATGGGAAAGGGGTGAAGGGTGAAAATTTATCCGTGCAATCATCACTACCCCCTTGAGAATTTCGTAAAATTATGGTTTAAGATTTTTGCTTATATGGAACGAGAAATTTTGCGACAACCCTACAGCAACAAATTTTTATGGAATCTTCTATTGTAAGAACTTCTATAACTGAAGCCAGTCATCTCAAATCTATTTGTTCACCAAACCATAATTATACCCAAACCATAATTATAACCTTAACCGAACCATAATTATAGTATTACTTTGAGTTTTTCTTACAGAATGACATTTACTTGCTTAAAATCGGGTAATTTTCCTTTGTTAAGGATCTTCAAATAATTTTCGCAGTATATTAATATACTATAAATGCAAAGCAGATTTCGAAAATCAAGTTTACTGACTTGGTAAAGGGGAATATCAGCTAAAAATTAAAATCCAAATTGTTGTATCCAGAGGTGGTTTAAGGGTGGAGAGAGCACTTGTCCCGGTTGCAGAAATTTTAGGGGCGCAAAAATTTCAAATAAATAGTCTAACGGCTATAATAATTTTGTAAGTTTTGAGATTTTATTTTTATTAAAATAAAGTTAAGACCGCAGTTGGCAATAAGTGCAAGCAAATTGAATCCAAGATTTTCATTTTTCCCATATCTTCATCACCATTTCTTGAAAACCAAAGTAAGTAGAACGAATGCAAATAATTTTAATGGTTTTTGTGATATTATGTATTTAAATTTTGTTAATAATTGAAAATTTTGTTAAAATAGCCTGAAAATTTTAATGAGACAAGGGAGGGGGTGCTACTCAAGATTTTTTCCCCAGGCGCTATAGAAGCGAGAACCGCCACTAGTTGTGCCACATTGAATGATCTTTTTAAGGGTCTATGCATCCTACCAATGGTTACAGAAATTGACTCAAACAAACCGTTCGTGTAATTCTACTGCCTCTTTTCAATAGCAGAAAATGGTAAAAATATTTACTAATCAGTTACAGTTGTCGTAGTAATGTAGCATTCATTATAGAGGAATTATGTCACAAAACTGAAAATTTGGCTTCATTAAGCCACTTAAGCCACTTTGGCTTCATTCATTCATTAAGCCACTTAAATATCCATTGTGTTTAAAAAAAAATAAGAAATTAAATTTAAATATTTGTTTTAATGAAAAGTTAAATGAAATTATTGTTTTTTTTTTTAATAACAAACCAAATAACGAACCTAAAGGCAATATGAAAAATGAAGACGCAAATTATGCAAAAAATATCAAAATTACAAATTAGAAAACGTCAATACTATTCAGGGGGAAATATAATTCTTTCTGTTTACGTGACTTCTCTCTTCTGATCATTCCAAACCAAAGTAACATTAATATTCATCTAACATATTTATTTACATATATGTACAGAAATTCATTTATTAAGTAAACCGTTCACGCTGTCGAACGCCAATCACGAACTGATATTACTCAAACTTTATGTTAAATTATAATCTAGTGCTACAGATAATATCGTCAATGAACAAATGCTATTTCTAAGGCTATTCTAAGCAGTGGCCATTATTAGATTTGGAGCAACCAGCTAAAGGCAGTTCCGAAATTCAGCCTTAAAAAAATCTCAAAAATTGACGAAATAGCCAAAACATAGCTTTCACCATACTTCGGAGCAGGGTAGAGGTTAAAGACATTGTCATTTCTTACGAGCATATTTCAAGAAATATCTATCGTCTATAGACAGCTCCTGGACCTTCGGGTGTTTAAAATTCAAATTTTCTAGTTTTCCGTTATGCACCATTGGTCACCTTAAATTTCCGTAAAAGGGTGACCGTGCACGCCGTATTACCTAAACAGATGTTGTAACCAATTTTGGCAAATAACTTTTATAGAAACAAATTTCTTTCCATGGAGCTTTACTTTGTGCTACGTAGCGTCTGGCGGAGGTATTAGAGCCAAGAGGCTGAAGTCAGCAAAATAGGCAATGGGTTTGAAGGAAAAGGATATCGAATCAAGGCTGTATGTAGGGACACTTTCAGCGATTGTTGGAATAAATTAAAAGACATTATGTGCGTTCAGGTTGCAAAAATGACATATCTGCACTATCTAAGGAAAGGCTAAGACCATTAAGTTGAAACTTTCAGGGAAATCGGAGGAAGGTGTTGAACTAAGTCAATAGACAATACATATATCCAGGTTGTCAAAATAACGTGTCTGCAATGTCTTAAAAAAGGGCTAAAGGTCAAAGGCACCGGCATAAAATTTTCCAGGGGGACCAGATGGCAAAATAGCAGCGGTAGTTGGGTGACAGTTTAGGCGGTTTAGGGCACCAAATTACGACTTTACCCCGAAGATTACCCCGAATTTGTAATCAATTTAAAATCCGGAAAAGCTAATTGATTTAAAAGTATCAATAACTATATTTTAGGCTTCACAGTTGCAAAAGAAGTTATGCCACACGGTGGTAGTGCTGGATTCAACCAATTTGATTCGCTTTATTTGTGGTGAAATTAGGCTACGTTTGGTGATCTGTAATTGCGTATCAGCTATAATGAGGGGGGAATGAGTCATTGTTTAGGTGGGGGTAGGGTAAATTCCTACATATTAATGGACAAACTGCTTACTCTTCATGAGGCTTCAGATATGCCTCGAAAGAGGAAGGGGGAGTAGGAATTAATTAGAATGTTTCTCTGTAGAGCTAATATATATCATTCCCGTATCTGCCAGCACATAAGTAGAAAAGGCAAGGCAGGTCATCATCAGCCCCACCATGAAATTTCCTTGGGGTGGCAAATACTGATAGGAACTTAGTTTTCAGAAATTTAAAATGGTAATACTTTTCTTTTTCTATTTATATGAAGTACTTAAATGTATTTTACAAAAATATATGTAATGCATTTATCAATAAGAAAATCCTACTGTAGAGGTTGTGATGGCTTCAGTTATGTAGAAGATCCAAAGTCTCACAGAATTTCCATCCATACAAGCAATAATACTCCTTTTCATCCAACCAAAATTCTTTAGTAGTAATATTAACGAGGACTTTTCACCAAAATTACTATTCATCGCCAATTTTTTAAGTATATTCAAATTTTATCTAAAATTGAAATTACAAATTTAAACGTAGGACGGTACTAATCAAAATATAATTATTGATTTATATATTTTAAAAGCAATTGACTAGGAATTTAAGGGACCAGTACCTTAAATTATATCTTGGTTTGGCCTGGATATGATTTGGAAAACAATCAGAAATTAAATAAAAAAAGAGCTGCTCAACTGAAAGCAAGGAAAAGATTTGAAACCTATTTGAACAGATTATTCTTTGTATGAATGGGGCTGTCTCCTCCTTAGCTCCTTACTCTTTACTATGAAGTTTGGCTTTTTTCCAAGTTTTTAAAGAAAATTTTCAATTAGAAAAAAATATTTTCAAAGCACTAAAAGACTTTTTTTATGAGCAAGGTGTCGAGAAGGGTGCAGTCCCCTTATATACAGAGTAATTTATATTTGTTTTAAGTTTTAAACTTGCATCTTACCTTAATTGAAAAATCTTTTCTATTTGTTTAATTACATTTCATGAAATTGTAAAGTTTTATGATTACAATAATAATAATACAGAAACAATAATATTTCAATGATCTCTGTTTGGATTTTGATGATTAATCAAACAGTTCGATTTTTTTCCCCCAAGGGTGATCGTATAGACCCAGTTGCCCTAGAACGTCAGGATAGGGCTCATTCTAAATGAAATGAAAATTTCTAGTGCTCTTTTTGAGTGACCAAAAGAATCGGAGGGCCAATAGGCCTCCTCCCATCCCAATTTTTTTTCCCAAAATCGTCCGCTCAAAATTTTGAGATAGCTTTTTTGTTCAGCATAGTTGAAAGGCCCAATAACTATGTCTTTGGAGATAAAATGTCCCCCTACATCCCCTGGGGAGAGGTTATAAAACTTACCCATTGTTTTATTTGTTATTGGGAAATATGCAAACATTTTTCGGGTGGGGAGGGGAGGAAGAATTTTCTGCTGGGAGAATTTTCAATGGAGAGGATACTTTCCAGGGGGCAAAATTTTCAGAGAAAATTTTACACTGGATGAATTTGCCAGAATTCATATAATAAATGTCTTTATATTTCTTGCTTTCTCTTTGCCGATTCAATTTTACGCGTGTCGATATTAAGTCCGGGGTAAATTTTCGCAAGGATTGATTTGTCCAGAGGATATTCTATGGGGAGGGGGATTTTTTCCGTAGAGATGATGCCAGGTATCCTGGCGTTATTCAAAAAACGATCAGAAAGAAACAAGTTTGTTCACCTGAAAGTAAGGAGCAACATTAATACATAAAACGAACAGATATTGTTACGTATATAAGGGGGTTGCCCCCTCCTCAACAGCTCGCTCTTTACGCTACAGTTTAAATTTTGTCCCAATTCTTTGAAAACGACTCCTGAAACACCAAGGGTCGTTTAATTAGAACAATAAGTAACTTTTTTTAAAGTGCCCAAAAACTGTAGCGTGATGAGTGAGGTGTTGAGGGGGGGGGGCCGTCATATACGTAATAATTCCTATTTGTTTTTAAGTTTTAATACTGCTCCTTCCTTTCAGTTGGAAAAACTTGTTTTTTTTTTCTTTATTTAATGAAGCTTAGAGACAAACAACTTTCTAAAGGCAATAGAAAAAGTATGACAATTAAACTAAAAGTATATAAAATGAAAAAAAGTAAGTAATTACAAAAAATACACAAAACAATAGCATACTTACAAAAAATAAGATATAAACATCCAGCATTTAGTTCTGTTTAGCAGTGCCGAAGCTTTGGACGGATATTTTTTAACAATATCGACAATTTTGAACTTGGTTATCAAACACCAACATATTTAATGCCATTAGACTCAATGTTTATAAAAAGTAACACATTATCAAAGTAGTTTGTTTCAAAGTCAAACATTAAAACTAAGATTAAAAAAAAATCAAACAAAAATTTCTAATTCAGTATTTTTTAATTTAATTTTGAATACCAAAGGCCAGGATATATGACACCTTTATACTTCATAACTGTAAAAAATTAAATCTTTTTCAGAGTGACAACTAGATAAATACAATTACTCCTGGAAAAAAAATGATAATAAAACACAAAAAACGTATCCATTCAGAGGGAAAACACAGAAATTCCCAGCATTCCGTTCAGGGGAAACATGTCTGTTTAAAGTGGCTTCATATATCAGCTCATGGGTACTCTTGCAATGCAAGCAAAAGTTGACGGCATATTCTTACCAAAATTGCCCCTTATTAAATTGTTTTCCTTGTGTTTTTCTATAATTATACGAACTTTCTTGTGTTCTAATAACTGCCCTAATTACTAATAAACAAATACATATTTAGGATCACCATAAAAAGCTGATTTTTTAACTGAATGTTATCAATAGTTAGGCTCTTGTACTTTCGCTATAGACAAGGATCGTTATTTACTTACCATTCATTACTACGAAGAATTTGATTTTTTTTTTTTTTTTTTTTTTTTTTTTTTTTTTTTTTTTTTTTTTTTTTTTTTTTTTTTTTTTCTCCAACCAAATCATATAGAAAAGATGTTTGTGTAAAACTGGTTAAGGGTTATTCAGTCACAAATTAGAACTTACATTTTCCTTATTATTGGTCAAAATCTATTGACAGGCAGCCAACAAGGGGGCAACAAAAATTTTGTCCATGGTTTTTTACGTATTCTGCTCTTTTTCATTTGGTTTCCTTATAATTACTTTATAGTCTCAAATTTCCAGGGGACCATGCCCCCCCTGCCCCCCTTGCCGGCGCCCGTGCTAGAGTATTGAGTTGAAGGGTATTATGAAACTAAATCAAAAAAACACTTTCTACATTTAATATGTGAAAATAGACTTAACAAAAGCAGGTTTGAAGGAGCGGTAGGTTAGGGTGTATGCACGGAAACTTTCAAGGCAACTTGAGAAAGATGTTGAATCAAATGTGAGAAAGTAGGGCCAGAGGAGCTTATTATTTATATTAGGGAGATATAACTTCCCAAAGAAAGCCAATAGTAATCACTTCAACGCAGTTTTAACATGTTTTTTTTTGTGAATAGGTTATATGTACTTATTATGGTTTTCCAATCTCCCTTTTAATTAATCATGCTACAACCTTTTTTAGAATTTTTAGGCCTTCGCTGTTCATTTGACGTATTCTTTGAAATGAAATTTATGGTCGTTTCTCTCATTTGTCATAGATTTCTTTTCGCCTGTCAAAAATAGGTGAACATATTGTTATAGGACAAAACTATGATTTCTTTTTCTTTATTTCAGAAAGGCAGACAGAAGCTGAATTCTTGTCAGAAGCCTAAAAATGATTATGAGAATTCACAAATATCCATAGTCAGGAACAGTATATCAAAACTTTTTTTGTTATTCACATGTTTTAAATCATCCTTGTTTGTTTTACATTTCTTCAAACAGTCTTTGCGGTGTTTTCTCTCATTTGTCGAGCATATTTTTTTCAACCGTCAGAACTGCATGAGCACATTGTTACAAGTTCGAAAAGTAGTTTCTTCAGCTCTGTTTTCAGGATTTCGAATTTAAAGCCTAAAAATGAAAACATTCAGGGATTTGTAATCCCCCCTCCCCATCTGAAGGCATCTCGTGTTACGAAAGTGGACTACTGAGTTATGAAGTAGGATTACTATGCGAAAAATTGATGTTCTGCAAATTATAAATAATTTTAAAAATTCAAAATTGCCAATTTTTAACTTCAAAATGAATGTTTGTTTGATTACCTTTATTGCTTTTTGATCAGCAGATTCACTTAAATAAGAAATGATCAGCATATTTGCGTAAATTTGAATGTGAAACTGAAGAAATGAGTAAAGGCCCCCTCTCCCATGCTCACACAAAATGATGAACCCCTGTGTTATTCTCACCTCCCTTTCAAGACTGAATTTCTGGATATACCCTGACAAGCAGGTCAACGACATCTTCGTTCATGGGTGGCTTTTTTTTGGGGGGGGGGGGGGGGTTACAACTTTAAAAAAGGTGCCAAAAATAGACGAATCGTATAAAAAATGTTAGAGATATTAGGAATTTTTACAAATGGAAATTTTATATGGGTAAGTACCATTGCACAGCCCAAACCCACTACAGCCCAAAACCAGGCCACCAAAGATGTGCTTGCTGCCCTCCCCCACTCTGGCCAAATTTGCATTCTTCACTCTTTCCCATGCATTTTCTATTTCATTAAAATACTTTCTTATTACGTCATCCCACCCCACATGAGGACACCTTTTTTTTGTTTGGCCATAACTGGATTACCGAAAAGTAACTGTTTTTATTAATCTGTCAACTTTTACCTGCAAAATGCACCCTAACCATCTTTGCCTCCTCTTATGAAGTTCCAGTCTATCAAATCTTTTCTTATGGCCTATTCCCAAGCCATGGGGAAATTGCTTGATTTCTGCTTCTTTCAAATCCAATGATAAAGGTATCTTGTCCTCTCGGTGCAATTTTCAACTGCAGGCTTGTCGTAAAAACTGTATGTGTCACAAGGAACATAAATCTTAGTGTCTTATCTAAAGCATAGCATAAACACATACTGAACTATTAAGTTCACTGAACTATTAGTTGTATGTGTTTATACTTTGATCTAAAGTAACTCTTAGTTCAACAAGTGTCATTACCTTAAATTGCATTTGCCAGCGATAGGATGATCCTGTAGTCACCGGTCAACGAAGATAGTGTGCTGACTGATCAGGTGAGTCCCAATGGTGTCGTTGAGGGGGGAGGGCAGTTTACCCACCAAAAATTTTGAAAAAAAGCTATAATTTATTAAATAGCTTTAAAACTGTTGCTTGTTTTAAATGTGCTCTTTACTTTAAGCAGATTATTGGGTTTTAATTAATCCTTGCTCATTTTTAAGATAAGGAAAACGAGAAAAACAGGGATCCATTACACTTCATAATATGTTCTACATTGATATTTTTCCAAATATACTGCCTTTCAAACCTTATAATCAATTAAAAATGTGAGCCTAGTTAATTGGCAAAATTGAAAAAATTTTCTATGCTTCCTGTTTCGCCACATTTGCTGGGGTAAATTTTCTCCGTGATATTTAAGGTGCTTTTTCTTCCTAAAATCTATCAGTTCAAGATTAGATTCTCTTCTTCTAAAACTTTCAAAAGTCGAGATGAGTACACCCTCTGCAACTGCAAATAGGACAGAAATGAAATCATTGAAGAATAAGAAGGTAGATATGTAGTGAATTATAATTTCCTTAATTAAAAAAAATTCATTGAAATGGAAAATAAGACTTAGTGTTTTTTAAAATGAAATTCCTACAATAACTAGATAGGTCAAATCGGTTGTAGTTTAGTCATGGAATTTGGTAGAGGGGGATCCGCTCCAGAGATCATTTATTTGTTTTAATTTTTATTTCCAGTATTTAATTGAGTCTCCAATTCTCTTATTTATTATTGGAATGCCTAATAACGTCCTATTCCTTACGTCTCGGATTCACATACTAACCCATAAATATAGAACTGCCTCTATGTATAGCCTATTTTATTTCTTTTTTAAACGCATTTTTAACTTTTGGTTAGCATGCGCTGTGGTTCGCCTTTCACTAGGTTGTAGCTACTGCTGCAACCATGATGTGTGTTGTGTCATCATGCATGTAATGTCGTTCTTTAATATAATCTAATAAAACCACGACGACATTAATTATCTAGTATATGAAAATGCAGTTCTTTGTAAAAATATTAATTTTGTTTTGAATGTTTTTTTTTTTAATTACAAAAGCACGCAGATGGCACAAATTCCTGATGTCATAATAACATAAGCTACTACAGTGTTATAAAAAAAAATGCAGTTTTTCGTAAAAAATTGTTTATATTTTAAAAGTTTTTTTTTTAATTACAAAAGACACTAGATGTGGCAATTTCCTTTAAAATGAGCCATTAAACAGCTCTCTACAAAGTTCCAGTGTCCCGCTATCTGAGGGGAAAAAAGATGCCGTATATGCAGAATATTGTAGAATGTTCAAAAAATATGCAGAATGTTGAAAATATGCAGAATATTGTTCAAGCAACTTATCTTGTTTTTCAAGCCTATAGATTTTCCTCGTTATTCAAGCCAAGGGACGGTAAGTTTCCTATATAAAGGTTTATACTTTTCTAAGTTTCCTATAGGGTTAGGGGACGGTAAGTTTCCGTGATAATGCTAAAACGACTAATCAGGGAAATAAATTTTCAAAAGATATTTTTCTTATATTATCTTGTCGAAAGATAAGCGTGTTTTATCATCATGTATGTATATATAATTATTTACTTAAATTTTTAATTATTATTGGCTACAGTTCGTTCTTTAATATAATTAGAAGACACCATCTTATTGTTTAAGCTATGTAAATCATGAGGTCATAATAGAAAAATGCAGTTTTCGTAAAAAGTTTATTATATTAAAAAAAAAATAATTAAAATAGGTTTTTAACCCCATCAACTCCCTTTAAAATGAGCCTATAACAGCTCTCTACGATGTTCCAGTGTCCCGCTATCTGAGGAAAAGAAAAAAGAAAGAAAGGAAATAAAAGATGCCACATATGCAGTATATCGTGGTTGCAGCCAATTTTCTTGATTTTCAAGCCAATGTATTTCCCTTGTTGTACAAGCCAAGGGACGGTAAATTTCCTTTTTAGGGGGTTTCGGACAAGACGTTTCTAATAGTGTACTTCTTGTTTTGATCTGACTCTATTTTTGGGAGTTATGGGTTATTATATTTCTTAATATTGGACGTGATCGTCTCTTACTAGGTTGCTAGCTACCACTGCAACCCGGATACCATGCTGACTTCTTGCTATTTTCCCTTTTCTAAATATTTCTTTTAACCAGCACTAAAAAAAATTGGCATAAGTGTCCTAAAAATCATGACTCAAATTAGTCGCATTTCACGCAACGCCACCTCTACTTGTGGGACTTTTATCTCTACATCAGCATGCTATATGAAATGTTTGCTGAGAATAGAATAAACTTAATTTAAATGAAATATGTAGATTTTTCTCACAGTTTAGAAATTTTGTGTGCACTTATAAGCGGTACCAAGCCATTCTCATTTTCTAATGTTATCAGTTTTATCTTGCAGCACTAGGAAACCGAGCTTTACTTGTGAAGGAAATTATAGACATAAAAACGATATTCAGTGTAACCCCCCTCTGGAAATGTATACCCCTTATACCCTGATTTACACAAGAAAAACTTTTGTATAATTTTTATCGAATCCTTTTTTTAACAAAGATACAAAGGGGAAGGTCTAGGAGTCTAGGAGTCAATTTTCCCTTCCAATTGGCAACCCCTGGCAATTTTTAATTAATTTAAGGTTTCTGCCATAATGATGCCAAGATTTGTTCAGATTTTCTGGATATTCTTTGTCGAACAATGCCCAAGGGATAAGTTAATAATTCTAACTTTATTTTTGAATACTTTCAAATTTGAAATACGGTCACTATTTAAATGTGGGGTTATGTCACAATATAATGTTACACAATATGTAGTAATACTTTGAATTATCCTGTATCTTTACTTAGACGGTGCTATTGCGCTGCCTATGATTTTTGTTTCGGCTTCACGTGGCAAGCTGATTTCAATATAATTTATTGATAGGCTATAAATCGGCGGAACCCACAAACAATTCAATTTAATGAAAAATCATAAATAATGTTTTAATAAATCATGTATATTAAAATTTTTGTACAACAAATTAAATCTTAAGAGTCAAAACCTATTCAAAATTACGAGCAAATGAGTAGCGCGATACCGGGGCTATTAGAATAGAGCTTGGTTCAATTAAGAGATTTAGCATCCTGTGCTGGACGAGGGGGGTTTGGGGAAATGGAGGGGGATATATACTGCAGTATTAGTTGTGAATCTGGCTGAAAAAAATCGAGTGTATATGAAATTCACTTTCGCCTACCCGAAAGCTTGTTTACGCTATACTACTGTCGTCTGCAGGAGCTCCTTACTGGTAATTTTAGTAAAAAGCCAAACACCAGCACTTGCATTTATGATTGTTTAATGTGTGTTTATTGTTTATAATGTATTGCTAAATGTTTTTAAATTCACCAAGTAGGGTGTTTGTTAAATTGTTGCTTTTATTCACTACCGCTTAAATAGCAACCCCCTCTTGCCCCCCCCCCAATAAAAATATGGTAGCTACACCCCTGGTGATTTCCAAACCAACCGCCAGGGCTTATTGCACGATTCCTTGTCAACTGATGATTTGAATGGCTCAATACTGGCAGTAGAGACTGTGACCGGGTCTAACGAGTTCCATAGACTCACACCCAGTTGGAAAATAATATGCTACGCAACCTTGATTTGGCAGGCTTTTTAAAAGTTTTTGATCATGTCCTCTTGTTCTTGAAGGGATATCCAGTTGAAAGGTATTTGGGATAAGCTTTTCATTTTCAAGCAGATTGAATATGAAAGTTCTATCCCCTCTCTTTCGGCAATAAGCCAGTGTGGGCAAGTTCAATTTTTCAAGCCAAGAAAGGAGAGATATGTCATAGAAACATCTGATGCATTTAGTTGTACGCCTCTGAACTGATTCTAGGGTTTCTTGGTCCGATTGGTTAATTGGGTTGAGAATGCACATAACAAACTCTAGCTTAGGCCGCATTAAAACCCTTAAAAAGCTTTGAAACAACTGAGGAGAAACGGCAACTGAACGTTCTCTTAAATATACCAATAGTCTGACTAGCCTTTCCAGCAGCATTCTGGACATGTAAGCTAATCTTTAACTCTTCATCAACTAAAAGACCCAGGTCTTGTTTGACATGACTACTGGGAAAAGGATGCCTTGTTCTGTCCATTGACTCCACTGAGTATTGGTGTCTTGAGTTTCCATTACTGAAGTGGATTACTTTGCATTTCCGGACATTAAACTCCAGCTTCCAAGTCTTTGCCCAGCAAGTAAATGAGTCCAAGTCTGCTTGAATGGTTTCTATTTTATCTGGACTTTCGACTGAACCAATTAATTTTGAATCGTCTCCATAAAAGCTTATTTATTTTTGACGTTAGAAGGTGAATCATTAAGAAAATATTTGGGACTTTTTTGGAATTTCTAATTCCTCATTTCTTGTTTGACAAATGGTCACAATAATCATGTTATTGCCCTTTCTTTCCTTTTTAAGATATGCCTTTCCTACTGTTAAAGTGGGTCAACGCATTACAAGACCTATTTTCTAGTTAAAGCAGAAATGTATTTTATTCCAATTTCAATACAATCAATTTTTGTTTTCATTTCAGGTCATCCAGTTGTGAATTGTCTCAAATCTAGCCCCACTCTCAAGCAACAAAAAAAAAATCCTAAAATGCGGGGAAAGAGCAGAAGAAGTATTTTTCAAGAAGGAAGTATAAATAAGACTGCACAATCTTATCCCCATTCTTATAAAATCTACCGTCAATCTTTTAATTTTAAAGGGGTAGAATTTGAAGAAAAATCAGAGAAAGTACAGCAAGGCAAACGTAATCTAAGAGCTATTTGTCCGATTGCGACCCTTGTGATTTGGAACTAAAATTGCAGATAAAAAGGAGTAAAGCTCATCCGAAGGTGACGAGTCTTCAAAGATTCAGAGGGACATTAATATCCTTTAAGAATTTCTTCAGTCAGCCAGTATATACAAAGTTGCCACTTGTAGCACTAAAATGCTATTTTAGCATTATTTCATCATGTGTGTTGCTGTGGCACGTGCTACATTGAATGTAGTTCCTTTGTATCATATGACCAAATTGAAGATATAGAGAAATGAAATGCAATTACATGATGTAGCCTACCTCATATCAAAATATATGTCAGAACATTTTTTATGCATTTCAATAATGTAAATACATTTAAACACGGGATATGTGTGTGCGCGTACATTTTCCCATTCAGCGCTTTGATCAGCTCATGATACATTTTATTCCTTTACATTTAAAAAGATTAAAAAGTTGACTTAACAGCTAATTTAAGTACACTTAAAAGGAGGATGCGCTTGTCGCGGCGCAAACCCCGACACGCGCAAAAAATTTTTTTCACTGTAGCACCAAAAATTGCTGTATAGCATGCAAGGTTTGGGCAATTTTAGCATTTTAGGAACTGACCGTGTAGGGCAACCCTGAGTATTAACGAAATCCTCAATCAAATTTCTGAGTGAGCCATAGCTGACAAGAAATAAAAAAATACAAACTCCTTTCATACTAAACGTAGTACAATGATAAATTCTAAAATTGAACTTTTTCTTGGTTTAATTAACAATCACTGTATCTACAGATGAGAAATAAACCACAAAAAAATCAAGATATAAAAACTTCCTTCCTTAAAGCAGTATTCCCATGAATCTACGGCTATTTAATAGTTAAAAAAATCGTGTTAGTTGGTTACTCTTTTGTGGCTTCTAATTTTGACCAAAATTTATTTTAGGTACCCGTTAGTAAGACAAAGCATGGGACCGTATACACAATATCTGACTATGATTGTTATTTTTTTCGAATTTTCCGCCACTTACTTTACCATGAAATTGTAGGATTTTTAAGTGATTGTTAGTGATTTATTTTAATCGTTTTGTAATAGCTGTTGACAATGGTTGACTGTGGTAGTGTCTTTCCAAGCAGAAATAGGATTCGTTCTTATTGGGTTACTAGAACGGTAAAAGAAAAAACTTTCTATCTCTTAATATTACAGTTGTTAAGCATTATAATTATCTTTATAACTTTAGTTATTTTCATGTAGTTATATGGCTGTATATAGTTTTTATATATAGCTTTTTATATAGTTATATATATATATATATATATATATATATATATATATATATATATATATAATATATATATATATATATATATATATATATATATATATATATATTATATATATATATATATATATATATATATATATATAGTTAATTTAGTTATTTGAAACCATCTATTGTTATATAGTTAATTTTCGCATTATAGTTAATTAGTAATATGCTAGTAGTTGAATAAATCTATTAGAATAGTCAATTCACTGTTAAGAGTTATCAATAATTTTATTCGTCAATAGAGCCATTTAAAATTACGGGGGGGGGGGGCAAATGATTTTTTCATTTCTTTTTACGAAGATTCAAAAAGAAGGTACATTTCAAAATCTAAGGAGGGGAGGGAAAGATTTTGTTTATATTTTTATGTTTTAATGAAATTGCTAAAAAGGTTTATTTTTTTCAAAATTTAGCGGACAATTGCCCTCTTCCTCCCATATGGGCATCCCTCTGTTTATAGTTTAAGTTTTTGTGGCAAGCACTGCTAACAGTTCTTCAAACACTCAAAGCTTAAGTTTATTTATATTTCTAAAGCAGAGTCCACCACAATGTTAATTGCTATACCATATGCCAATAGTATAGGCAATTAGTTACTAGTCAGTAGAGTGGCTAGCCTAAGTAACAGAGAAGAGTTCTTCAGGGACTGTATTACTTCGTAAGATGAAAAATTCCTTACGGCCGTAGACATGTCGTCGATATTGATAATGACAATCAAATAGTCCGTGGTAACAAACTATAAGTAAGGAACGACCCAGCTCAATAGTAACCGAAACTCTAAAAGACGGAATTTTAATATCAATAGATACATCAAAGGAATCAGCTTATTATGCTGATTCCAAATATTCCAGAAGACAGATCACGGATGCAAGTTTTTTTTTATTTTCCCAAGGGTGATCATATTGGAATAATGGTCCTAGAAGATAGGAAGAGGGTGCATTTGAACGTAGATTAAAAGCTCTAGTACTCTTTTTAAGTGACCAAAAAGATTGGAGGGCAACTGAGCCCCCTCACACGCCCATTTTTTCCCCAAAACTATCTGATCAAAATTTTGAGATAGCCATTTTGTTCAGTATAGTTGAAAGATCAAATAGCTGTTTCAATAGGCGTTAAAAATGACCCCCCCCCCCCTCAAAGTCAGTGGGGAGAGGCCAGTAAGTTATAAAACTTACCCATTGTTTACGTATAGTATTTGTTATTGGGAAGTATACAGACATTTTTCAGGGGGGGGGGGGGCTTTGGGTGGATTTCTATAGGGACAATCTTTCTTGGGGAGGGATACTTTTTTTTTTTGGGGGGGGGGGGCTGATTTTACAGGGGAAATGTTACACTGGCGGGATTTGATAGAATTACTATACGAAATTCTTTTTAATTGTCTTACATTCTTTATGCCAAATTGTTCTTATGGGGATGTTCTGGGGAAATTATCCGGGGTCTATTTTCCGCGTGTTTTGGTTTCCGGGAAATAGTTTCCACGGAAGAGGACATTTCTGGAGTGATCGAGAAACCAATTAGAGATTAAAGTCTTATTCAAATGAAAAAATGCTAAGGATAATTTTTCAGGCTGAATCGTTTGCAAGCAATTTTACAGTAAGGAGGGATTCTCAGCGAGGAAAACTGTCTGGAGGGAATTTGACGGGGGTGCAATTTTCGTTGGATGAAATTTCAACGGAGGATTGTTCCGTGGGGGGAGGGGTATATATCATAGAGAGTGTGAGCCAGATTTACCAGTATTATTTGAAAAACCAACAGAAATTATTCCATATATGAAGGGTTGCCCCCTCCTCAATGCCTTGCTCTTTACGCTAACGTTTGACTGTTTGTCACGATTTTATAACAGCGGCTACTGAAACACGGGGGCCGTTTAATTAGAATAGGAAGCTTTTTTAAAAGTGCTAACCACTTTAGCGTAAAGAGCAAGGCATTGAGGAGGGAGAAACCTTTCATATACGGAATAAATCTGCAAAAATTAATACGCAAATTTCGTTTTAATTTTACATGTACGGTGAGCCAAAGTTGAACCTGCATTAGTTTAAAAATGTTCAGAAATTAAATAAAAAAAAAAAACAAGTTTTTTAACTGAAAGTAAGGAGCGACATTGAAACTTAAAACGAACAGAAATCATTCCTTTTATGAAAGGGTCTGCCCCCTCCTCAACCCCTCGCTCTTTACGATAAAGTTTGACTCCTTGTCGCAACTCTACTTTTAAAAACAGTAAAAACTCTCATGTAACTTCTATTTTAGAGGGGCAGGATAGTTTTATTCTTTAATTTTAATGTTCCTCATAAAAGTCAATTGGATACTAATGGTTAGCTTGGCTTAATCTCTAATTTCTCCCAGATGTAAATGGTGCATTTTCCTCTGATTTTTAAAGGTTCCAAATGCAAAATTTTCAAAGTAAAAATACCCTTTTCCTTTTCAGGGTAACAGTAATCCATTGCCAACAACCCCTATTCCTTTTGTTGCACGTCGTCCCTCTGATGTTGACTTGTTCTGCGACCCAAGGGGAGGTGAGAGGCTAAAGTTTACATCCTTTTTAGGAGATCCACCACCTGAGTCTGAAATAATTGAAGAAAAAAGTGGCAAATCTGTTTCTCAGTACCTTTCAGCTATCAGGGAACTAAATAATAAGCGTGATCCTGTGTTCATTTTTTCAGAAGAGCCATTTAAACAATAAAGAACTAATTGAAGAAGCGCATAAGGGTGTTCAATTTTCAAATCCAGTGTACCAAACATTATCTGAGTGCTTATCTGGCACATCGCCAGAAACAGTGGAAGACGAAATGAAAGAGGATACGGATATTCACTATCAGATACTTGTTTCTAACATGCCCATATTTTTGGACGAAAAAGTGTATGCTAACTTGGAAAAGGAACTTCCCGATGAGCCACTTTATGCGATTAGTGGCGTGTTAAACGAGCAGGATGATATTTATGCAAACATCGATATTCCTATCGAGCCTATTATACGAACCAAACACGAGAGCTTAGAAAAAAGAGTTAATAAATGAAAACTCTTAATTATTTTTCATTACCGTTGTTACCTAATGACAATTGTCTAGATTCAAAGATATGCAAACGTCCTGCTAAGATAATTAAAAGTAAAAATTTCTCTATCATGGAACATGATGATAAGACCGAGGAATTGGATTCACTGATAAGAAGTAAGGCGGCTAAAACAGCGTTCATGCAGAAAATTAGACAGTCAGTTACGATCCCAAATTAAAAAGCGAGTGCAATTTGCAGTTCCCGAATATACAGCTTACACATTAGAGCCTTTTTCAAGTATAGAGACTGTCAGCCTAAAAAATTGTAACACTCTTGACAGCGTTGAAAGTGTCAGAGAAAAAATTGGATATAGTCAGCGATTTAGAAAGTATTGACATTGAATCTGTGGAGCAAGTAAGTGCTTCGTTTCTCTTAGAAATGTTGGAGAGTGTACCAGCGTTGCCAAAACCAGATTTTCGGCTTGCCAATGAAGCAGCACCGCCACTTCCCGTATCGCCTCCTCCGATTAAGCAGGAGGAAAGTGCGGGAATCCAGTCCATTTGATCTGTTGGAATATATTGGTGATGCTACAGAAGAGATTGTCGATTCTGTAAACGAAGTTGATTTCCGGATTCCGAACGAATCAGCGGAAAAAGTAAACGATTCTGAGGTGATTTATCTGAAGCCAGAAATAGTCAAGCCTCAAGAAGAGCGTGTGATGTATCGGGTAT
>CM051266.1:47095949-47245949 GCA_027921565.1 Artemia sinica | reverse complement strand
TCACAAACTTTTTAATTTTCCTTTGTATCTTTTCCTGTAACTCTATCTCAATTTAGCACATTCTCAAAATGTTCTGCGCATCTCTCTTTAACTCTTTCCTTATTACTAATTGAGGCCTCGTTCCTATCTTTTACTTGGACAAGTCCGGATTGACTACTTCCTGTCAATTTATTAACGTGCCAGTACAATATTTTACTATTATGCCGTCTAGCTGCATCTTCTAAATCCTCGAAAATTGTATCCATGATCTCAACTTCACACCTCCTTAGTTCAATGCTTTCTCCACTTTCTTTACATTCCTCTTATTTTCATATTATCTATCACTCAGGTAATTCTTCTACATGCCCCTTCTCCTCTTTTTCCCTGAAGATTTTCATTAATATTCCTAGCTGCGTTCCTAGCTTCCTTCCCTAAGACCCCATCAGCAACTTCACAAATCATTTTCCTAAGATTATTCCATCCATCTTCTACATTGTCAAAATTTAAACTCTTTAGTTTTGTATTCAACTGTTCCTGGAAAGTATCTCTCAAATTCTCATCCTGGAGTCTACCAACATCATAAGTTCCCGGGAAGTAGCTACCCTTCCAAAATTTAGCTTTAAATTAACCCTAGACACTAATAGATGGTGATCTTTACTTTTAACATCAATAACAGCACTCCTATATGCCCTAGTATCTTGTATTGATCCGGCCAGTCTTCGGTTTACTATAACATAATCAATAAGGTTTGCTGTTTTACCATCACGTGAATACCATGTTAACTTATTGCGTCATTTTATGACCAAATACTTTATTGGTTTTAACTAGATTGTTATACCTACAAAATTGCAGCAGTCTTGGTATTACGGTTTTCTTTTCCTACACCAAATTTACCGAGGCTAGGATACGTTCTATCCCTATTTCTATCGACCTGGGCGTTAAAATCTCCTAATAAAAGCACTATATTCTACCTGAGACCCTGTCTATTTGTTGTTGTAATTTTAAGTAAAATTCATCTGAGTTACTACTATCTCCATCTGTCAGTTCTACAGTGGTATATACTACTATAACTGATACCCTGCACTTTTTAGTCAGAAATTGAGTGATTAGTATTCTATTATTAGCACCTTCCCAGCCTCAACAAGACTCAGCAGCTTCCTTATTCATCGTGAGCCCTACTCCCTGTCTATGTGTCCCGTCCTTCCTCCCTCAGTAAATAATTTCTATATCACTTAATTTCTTGCTTCCTACTCCTGAGATACGAGTTTCTGAAACTCCTAAAAGTCCAGTTCAAGTCTTTGAATTCGTCAGTCAAAAAGCAATACGATAGTTGTTTTTCAATGTCATAAAATTCTAAGTTCCAATTTTCATTTTCTTTAAATCGTTAAAATTGGGCTTCAGGGAGTAGGGCTCATGATGAATAAGGAAGCTGCTGAGTCTTGAATTGGGCTTCAGGAAAAGCAATGGTCCCGGATACCAGTGCAGGACAGGGACCAACACATCTTCTCAAGTCTACCGAAGCACTTAAGACGACTCAAATCTCAAGCACTTAACAGCAATAAGTCCCTGGGACCTCACTTCATTATGCAATCCTGTGCCCATGATGGTCACAACATGGTTTTCAGCAATTGTCAATGTTCTTCCACCAACAAGAATCGAAATATTTCACAGACAATCTCAAGCCTATTTACCTCCGATTCATTATGTATTCATGCCTAAAAATATTATGATACTACGGGGAGGCAGCCCATATTAGATAAAGTAGCTAGGAAGAGGTTTGTCAGCCCAAAATTACCCGCCAAAACAGACTAAGCCGGAAGAATTATCCATTAATCAGAATCTCGTGCGAATACTGTGTCGTTTACTAGGCTATAATTTCCTCAAGAGGTGCCACTCCTCAACTGGAAATAGAGTTAACTGCAAGGTCCCTAGTCTTGCAGGTACCCCAAAATGGTCGAGGCAGTCCTTTGTAGAGACCTTTGTCCATAGATCTGGATCTTAGTGCCGAGATCTCTTTTGAAACAGTACGTCTCCTCGTTTAATCAGGTATCACCAAACGCAGTACACGTCTTACACACACCTGACCAGAGCCCAAAACCTTAGGCACACGTTATTCTAAAATTTAGAATACGAAGGACAGTGAAATCTAATTGTTTAGAACGGTTCAGTGGAAAGTTATAAAAACCATAGGCTATATCTATAAGGTTTATATCTATCTTTTTATCATTATTTATATCTATCAATATATATCCTTTTAAAAGACATAGGGAAAACCAAGAATTCCATTTTTAAATAAGAAAAACCTCTATACGTTGTTATGCAGTTTTGTCAGTAGCAGCTGTTTAATTTTAAAAAAAAGGCGTAGGTGAAAAATCAATAAAAATAAGCTGAAAAAACAAGGGACCAGATAGCTTAAGAAAGTCTAGGTTTCCTTTGGAGGTTTAGTTCTCTTTTAGAATCAATGTATTCTTTTTTTTTTTCTTACGAACGAAAAGCACTGTCAAAATCAACTTATGAGTTTCGTTTACTTGTTTTTGCGAATCAAAACGGCAACACTGTTGAAAATAGGGTACTACTTAAAAACTTCATTATTTTGAAAAAAGAGAAAAATCTTTAAAAATCGTGGGCTTTTGGTAGAAATAGACCCAAGATGGATCCAGGGAGCATAGTAGCATTTATTTTCATCTCCATGGTAGTTAAGTTAGTTTACCGAACGATGCTTATTGTTTTTACATTTAGCAGTACAATTAGCAGCACCATTTAGCAGTAGAGAATACTCAAGTCTGTCAATTGTGTGTCAAATTAGTACAAATATAAAGTCAAACACTACTCTGAATAGCTTCAACACATATTAAAGACCCTAAAAACTATAGGTGCGCTCTTCATATATAGCCTATACAGTTCCAAAATCACGCAATAGGTCAACTGTGATATAACTTTCATCTGGGATCTGGGGTCGATTGTTTTATGAGGGACAAACGAGTCTTGTCATGTATGGTATGCCATTGAGAATTGCTCACATTAATGTATCATGAAAATAGGGTAGTAAAGATATACATTTGGGAATGAAGTTTAGGCCTTCCATGCCTTTTTAAATTTTTTTTAATCTAAAAAAAAAAAATCAAATTTCAAAAATATAATTCGGAAAAAAAGGTCAGTTAAATCTCAGCTGTCTGACGTTGAAACATCAAAACCGTAAAACTGCAGGAAAATAACTTTCTAAAAACTCATACAGGGATAAGAGTCTTAATAGTCTCTGAATTGACAATCTGAACTGACAGAAATGACTCGATGTTGCCATTTCTATTGAAGTCCGACACTTTTCAGCTGGCCTTCGTTGTACAACAGTGTTAATTAATACACTGAATGGCGTTCAAGCAACCAATTATCATTGATTATTCCTTATTGCCTTTATCCTAAAATGGCTTCCTTGTGTGTTCAAAAGTCTTAACATTCTTTTTTTTTGCACTTTTAATATAAAGCACTGACCAAATTAATTTATTAGTTAGCTTTTTGGACGAAAAATAATAGCAAAAAATTAATTACCATTAATTACCAGTGGATACAGAGTTAATGTTTGAGGGCTGATAAAAATTTGGCTCCTCCATCGGTATTTTGCTCCTCCCACCCTGTAACTAGTACAATTTTCGAATTCTGGGTGTGCACGTGCCCCTAAAACCACGCCATGGATCCAGGTCTGATTACCCTTAATATCCAACCATTTCTAATTATTACAAAATTCCATCGCAACTATTTTAATTACCATGTCTTTATTGCTCTCCAAAAGAACTTAATTGATAAAACTATACTAACTAATTTATTTACACCATTCTAAATTTACTACAGTCAGTGATTAACCCTACATGAAGCTAGTAATTTATAACCTATTTTTGACAAACGAAAGTAACAGAAACCACTGTGATAAATTAGCACTTCCAATCTTGTTTTTACCCAAGCAATTATTTCTTTTTTCTCCTTCATTTGTGGTATTGTATTAGTGCTCTTTTAATTACTTCTATTTGAGATGTTGTTTTGGTGTTAGTGAGCGGAAATGGTCAATTCTAAAACTTATTTTTGGTTATTTTAAAGGATTTTAGTTTTTGAGAAATTTGACTTTCTTGTTGAGAAATAGATCTCACTTCGTGTTATCAATGTTTGTTTCAGACTTTAGTGTACTAGTATTTGAAGACTTACTGTAGATAAAGAAATATTTTCTTGACACTGGAATTTATTACATTCGAAAATTAATTAGGCGAAAGAGGGGTTTGAAGCTCCAAAAATGGTTTTCATGTTACAAACTGCTTTGGACGCCTTTTAAATACAGATTTTGACATGAAAGCGCGAATAAAAACCCCGTGATCATCATTTCTGTTACCCATAAAATGTCGATGCTTTTATCCCATATTATCAAAAATCATTCCCAAAAATAGTACCATTGCTATCACTCTCACATATTCTTTTCGATAAACTTAAAAATACAAAATTTTAAAAGATGAGAATGCAATTTTTAAATAAATAAATTAAAAACAAATTTTTATCAACTGAAAGTAAGGAGCAACATTAAAACTTAAAATGTACATAAATTATTACGTATATGAGGGAGTTGCCCCTCCTCAATACCTCGCTCTTTACGCTGAAGTTCGACATTTTTGTTCCAATGATTTAGAATGACCCCGGGAACACTAGGGCCATTTAATTAGAATAATAAGCTTTTTTAAAATTTCTAAGAAAAACTTTAGCATAAAGAGTGACGTATTGAGGAGGGACAAGTTTTTTTTGTTTGTTTTCTGATCGTTCTTTAAATAATGCCGGGAAACCCGCCTCCTCCTCAATGGAAAATTCCCTTCCCCCACAAGAAATTCCTCCATGGAACTCCAACGTACCCCCCCAACGATTAAAGCCCCATCATTTAACTTCCCAATAACCAATACTATATGTAAACAATGGGCAAAAATTTCATAGCTTGCAGCCATTCACCTGCGGACTGTGGGGGGTTAAGTCATCCTCAAATACATACTTATTAGATCTTTTGACTATGCTGAACAAAATATCTATATCAAAATTTAGATCAGGTGATTTTGGGGAAAAGGGGGCGTTGGAGGGGGCTAGCTGCCCTCCAATATTTTCGGTAATTTAAAAAGGGCACTAGAACTTTTGATCTCTGATACACTGAGCGCTCTCCCGATTTTCTAATATCACTGGTTTGATACGATCACCCCTTGGAAAAAAAAATTAACAAGCCTCCGTGATCTTTCTTCTGCCAAAAAATGCAAATTTCTTCATTTTTGTATATAGGAGCTTGGAACCTCTACAGTAGGGTTCTTTGATATGCTGAATATGGTGGTTTGATTTCCATTAAGATCACTGGATATTTCGGGTATGTTTGCCTTTTTTCAAAAATTGGGCATTTTTTTTTCAGGCTCGTAACATTTTGAGGTTTAACATTGAATTTGATGAATTTTACATATTTTGAATAAGCAACAAAATTCGATTCTTTTGATGTAGCTAGTGTTATCATGACTGTTTCTTAGAGTTTCGGTTACTGTTGAGCCACTTTGCTCCTTGCTTACAATTCGTTACCGCGATTTGTTTGAAAGTAAGGACTGTGTCTCAGTGGAAAATCTTGTTTCCGAGAGATTACCCTCTACGTTAGCTTTCAAACAGCATACGAATGTATTTTTTCATTAAAGCCAATCTTTCTACAATAAAAGGGGAGTACTGTCTTCTCAGTATCCATCGTTAGTGTTTATTCTAAATACATTCGTTCAAATGAAGGTATTAGAAATGAATCTCCCCTATATTTATGGGAAGTTTAAAGGTTTGGTGAAAGTCTTATCGATAGTTTAAATTGCTTGGTTACAGGGGTGGAACCAGGGGTCGGTTCTAGGGGCACATGCCCCCCAAAAGATAGAAAATACCTAACAATTACAGGCTGGAGGAGCAAAAAAATACTAATTAGAAGGCCAAGATTTGCTAGTGTCCCATCCAAACGTTAATTCTGTATCCATCCCTGCTTGGCTATAATAAAATGTTTGTTTGATAGGATTTTACTGTTTCAAGCTATCATTTTAGTTTGCGGCACAAAATGGCCGAAAAGTCACCTAAGACCAATTTTCCCAGTTTCTTAAGACCTACTACCGTGTAGTTGCTTATCCCCCCCCCAAAAAAAAAAAAAATAATAATAATGCAGTTCACAAGAATTAATGATTAGGCTTTTGTTGACAGATATTTGCTAGACACATTTGACTGAGCTGATTCATCTTAGAGTAAGTTCATTTTTTTACAGTATTGCATAGTTCAGCATGTAATATTAGGGGGGTAATTCAGTTGATCCCTCTACATGGGGGAGGCCTGAAGCCGCAGAAAGGACATTTTGATATCCAAATGTTCTAACCTTTCGAAATAGGCGCTTTAGATCAATATAGACGGGAAGAAGACACTTTAACCCACTTCTTCTATTTCATTTGAATTAATATATTAGGGCTAAGTGTTTAATATGAAGGCTGAGGTACCGGCAGCTCTCTTCTTATTTGTTGTAATATACTGCTGCTAGAAATGAACCTTGTATCTATATTTTCCTGCTCAAACCTGAGGTGAAATTCCACAAGGACAACAGTTTTACAAAGAACCACCCCCCCCTTGAAAAATCAGAAAAATATTTGAAAATTCGAAAGAGTTGGCTGGTTTTATAAAATAGAAAGAAAAGTCATTTACATTTGTTCCCAGTCTAATGCCCTTAATCCTGTGCCACTCTAATGCTAGTGAAATATCACGCCTCAACAGTCAGTTTTTGCTCTTATGTGCCATAGAAAGTAAATAGGCCCAAGATGGGTCAAAATTTCACAATAACAAAATTATGAGATGGTTTTCTTTTTAAGGTGAAGAGCGACATTAAGACTTAAAAGTTACTTAGATCACCCTGAAGGTGAGGTGTACTCCCAACCCTCTCCGGCCACTGCTTCTATAATAAAATTTAATTTATATTTTACTGATATATTATTAGAGTTTGGCAAATACAGCTTGTTTCCAATGTTCAACGTTTTTTCAAACATGTTTTCACAAAAAAAAGTATAATCGAAAATTATGTCGTTGCTGATCTTACTCAAAACTCATTAGGCATATTTAAAAGAAAACGCAACTCAACTCCAAACATACATCATCAAAGCATTTTGATACAGAGTATATAATTTTATTTTTAGTATAGCTCTTTATTGTCATGTAAAAAAAAAATTTCATCGGGATCTCTTCATGGCCTTTTCCTTCTTTTTACAAAACCATGCAAGTTTTAAGTGCTAATAACTTCTTTGGTTACATTAAACTTGGCAAGTTGTAGATGTTTGGAACCAACATAGCAGTTGGATATTTTATGTAAGCATGGTTTAACATCTGCTCACTACAAGGCCGTATCCAGGGGGGGGGGGGGGTACCCAGTTTGAACCCCCCCCCCCGAAATTTTTGACCGAGTCGAAAATAAGTCGGAAATTAGTAAAACCTAGGTAAAAAATCAGTAAAATTAGTCGAAAACTGAGTCAAAAATTAGTAACCCCCCCCCCTCGAAAAAAAATCCTGGATCCGCTCTTGGATCACTATCATGGGCAAAAAGAGAACAAGAACCATTAATGCCCTCTGCTTTCATGGTACTTTAATTCCATTTTTCTATTTTTGTTAGCCAATCACGTATATTCTTTAAGCATGTGTGTGAAAGGGGAGTCAGATACCCCCCCCCGCCATTTTCTATCGTTGCTATGCCAAATTTCCAGCCAGTATAAAAAGTTAAACGGGGCTGTTATTTCTTTTTTTTTGCTTTTTCTATGTTTTTTATATAAGCCAGTAAAAAGAAAGAGTTTTTGAGATCGTACATTTTTTTATAAGTATATTTTATATTTCTCTGTGATGAACGGTTTGGTGGATCTACCATATCCGGGAAAAATGTCTGACAATCTTTGCAATTAGCTTATTTTTTTTGGCATAATGAGTATGCCCAAGAAAGAGTGCTGAAATTTGTCAAAGGAGGGATGGGTCAAGCTGCAAAAATTTTCTGAGAGACTAATGTTCTAAAAAAAGCGTTTTTGCCATGAAACATTATATTTTTCGAATATTGAACAACCTGAAACTTTTTTTTTAATTAATTAAAAAAACTTTCCGAAAAAGAAGTTTTTCAAAGAAAAGTAAAGGCCATATTAAATTTTAGATCAGAAGAAATAAAAACCTACAATAACTCAAACTCAAAACGACCAGGAATTAATATTAAAAAATCAATGAAACCCAAAACCAACCAAAAATAAATAAACAATATGAAGTGCCCCTTCCATATGAAGTGCCGGGAAAAAAGATAAATAATAACACTAAAACGTTGGAGCCCTATGGCTTTTACCATAGGCAACGCTAAAGTGTTGCCTCTAATTTTCGTCTTCTAAGGGAGAGGTGACTGGAACCCTCTCTATTCCCCTTTGGATTCCCTTTCGCTTACATTTACTTAGTAGGATTTTCTTCAAATTGTTTCAAATCAGTAAAGAGCAACAAGCTCTTCAAAGGCAAAATGTATGAAGTCCATAAAATAAACAACAAAGAAAATTAAAGCACAAGGTTCTAGTTTATTTAGTTTATTACGTCATAAAGAAAGATTTAAAGGAAATGGGAACTTCGTGGGAAGGTGTGAAAAGGGAGGTTTTGAATAGATTGGTAGGGGGTTTGAACCCCCCTCCCCCGAAATGTTTGTCTGACTCGTAAAAAAGTAACAAAAATGGACATAAACAAATTTTGTATGCGTTTTTTGAGGTTTTTTGTGTAACCCCCCCCCCCAAAAAAAAAAAAAAATTTTTAGTAAAACCCCCTCCGAAAAAAAATCCTGGTTACGGCCTTGGTGCCTATATTGTGAAACATAAATTATTTAGTATTTATTATCATATCTAATTGGTTGCTTATTGTGGACGTTTCCAACCCTCAATAAAATGCTCTGATTAAATTCACAACAAAAATTATTCAATTTTTTTTACTGAAAATGAAATTTTTTTAGGTGGAAGATAATCTAAAATTTTCTTCTATAACACAGGTTTTATTCATAATTAAAAAATACACATAAATATGGCAAATAACGCTTGTCCCAAAAATGCTCCATTGTCCGCATTGACTCTATGGTCTGTACTGTCAAACCTTGTGTGAAAAATTATGTAAGCAAAACCATAGGAATAGGATTAGAGGCCAGGTTCATGCTAGTTGGTGTAATTTATTCTATTCTTCCATGACAAAACTCCATTCTAAACACATACCGTGGCACCGGGTTACGGCGAGACGTAATCGTGAAATTTTAAAGAACCTAGCCTCTATTCTTCTTTTCTATTTTCATGGGCAAAATCTCCTTTAACATTAGCACTGAGCCTGGATTTAACACCTAGTTTTTGTCCGTCTAATGAAGCTGAAAATAAAATGAATTATTACTTTCACTTCAAATAAAAATAAGATTACCTAAAATGGAGACGTTAATACTCCATTTAAAACAATGAAACAGAATAGCTGTCGACATTACAAAGAATTCAAATAAACTTGTTGAATAAGTTTGGTATTACCATGAACATGTTCCACTTAAAGCATTTTAGCTGATGACAATTGTTACTAGACCACCCAACAGATTGGATGGAAAGTAAAATGACAAAGGCAAGTTGTTTTTTTTTCAAACACCTGACCTTTTTTGAAAATAGTTCAAGTGGGAAATTTTCTGCTCTCAATTGGGGTCAGTACAGATCTCTTAGCATTGGAAAATTCTATTTCAAGGGGAGGCAATACTGAATGAATGAAAATTTATTTCCCATCATACAGTTAAACAACAAAACGCGATGGAGTATTATGAAAATAAAAGAAAGAAAAAGAACGAACTATGAACACATAACATGAACATCAAAACAAAATCAAAATAGAGTCATTTTTTAGGGGTGTGAAGATGGCCGGTTTGATAAACATCCGAACTGAGAGTCCCCTGAAAGGAGGAGCTCCATAACACCGTAACGTCGAACCATATAACCGTTTCTTAACCATCTGGGGATTTGCAGAAGGTAGTTGGCAAACTTAAAGTAAGATTTGCGCAGATATTGCTTATCAACATCGGTCAAAACGTCTCAAAAAGGCGTTAGATACAGTATATGTGGAAGGGCGATACTATTGTATAACTCGGCCAGTAGCTTACATTTAAGGCTAAATTGTGAATCAACAATACTAGCATATGCTGCATGTCTTTTTCTCTCAGCATCCTTAATAAGGAGCTTTCTTGTATTCCTAAGGGAAGACCTAGTCGGTAAACCAAGGTAAACTGGCTATGATTTAAGGACAATATCTGAAAAATCTAGTCGTATGCTTTCTGGAACTAAAGAATCAGGACAACCTATGTTATCATAGCGAGTAGCAAGCTCATCAAAATTACATTGTAAACTGGTAATTGAATGGCACAGGTTCAACAGGTCGTCGGCATAACAGAGTAAAGATGCATCAACACCTTTAGATACGCAGCTAGTAGGAAGATCAACCTGGGCAGGGAGAGCGGCATTATTATAAATGGTCGGGGAGGTTATTGCTCCTTGTTTTATATCAACGTAAACTGGGAGATCTTCTTCAGCGAACGAGTCACCGAGTTTCAACAGGACCTTCAGATGGTGATACATATAGGAAAGAGGCACTATAACGTCCAGGCTAACACCGTGGTTACATAATTCAAGCATTGCTTGAGAGTGGAGAAGTGACCCGAAGGCATTTGTCACATCATATGCACCTAAAATGAATGTACTCCCCGACGCCTACATATCTTGAAGAATAGAACATCAACTTTGTAAAGCATAGAAACATCTTAGCCCCGACTGAAACCCTAACTAAAATGAGGGCATAGTACAAAGCTCATTTTTCCGATCTAGAATCAAAAACTCGAAAATCTTCGGAAAAACACTAGAAACCGTGATGGGTCTATACGACGTGCAAGAAGAATGCGGTTTTCCCTTTTTTGCGATAGGTGTTACGACACCAAGGCACATCCAATCAGAAACAATACCAACATTAAAAATGATCTGAAAAAGTAATGATAAATGACTATATAACAATCAGGGTACTGGTGCATTGTGCGGGCACCGCTATATACTGTATGTGGAATGTCAAACGGGAAATGCTACATTCAAACGGGAGAGACAGATACCCGGTAATAAAACAGTTTTTAGAGTGGAATTGATCTAATATGAGTGTTAAAATTACAATTTGGGATTTGCCAAAGACAGAAAAAGAGGCAGTTGAATTTTTACACGATAAGGGGTTATTTCCCAAGACAAAAGAGTGCGAAAATGGACACACCTTGACTTTATACTTGTATGAGAAGCATATTGGACAATATTGGAGGTGTTGTGTACAGCAATGTAAGCAAAAAGTCGGTTTGCCTGTTAATACGTGGTTTGCTAATTGTAAAATATCATTTCTTACTGCAGTTCGTTTCATTTATTTCTGGACCAAAGAATGGTCGTTTATTGCAAAGTGTGAAAAAGAACTAGGAATTTGTAGACATACGGTAGTCGATTGGAATAACTGTCTCCGTGAAGTGTCCGTGTTCTCTGTGCAACAGAAAAACTGTGGAAAAATTGGAGGAGTTGATCACATAGTCGAAATAGACGAATCCATGTTTACGAAAAGAAAAAATAATTCTGGACGAATTTTACCTCAACAGTGGGTGTTTGGAGGAGTCTGCCGGGAAAGGGGGGAAAGATTTTTATGTGAAGTCCCCGACCGAAGTGCAAAAACTTTGCTAAGACAAATTGTTGGACAATAATATCAAATTGTTGGAAAGTATACAAAACCAGTGACCTGGAAGAAGCAGGTTTTACAAATAAAACAGTTAATCATAAGAACAATTTTGTCGACCCAATAAAGGGCGGATGCACCCAAAAAGTAGAGCAAATGTGGGGCTCAGCCAAATGCCAAAATAAACGACATTGAGGTACTGCCCGCCAACATCTATCAGCTTACTTAGCCGAGCACATGTTACGTGCGAAAGTGAAGTCTGAAGGCAGAGATTGTTTTTCAGCGATTGTGAAAGACATTACAGCTTTCTGGGCGCATAATTATAACTTGTAATTCTTATAATTTTGTTCATAAGCCATTATAACTGGGTATCTGTCTCTCCCGTTTGGACTGTAGCATTTCCCGTTTGACATTCCACATACAGTATACAGCGGTGCCCGCATAATGCACCAGCACCCATATCACTCTCGGCCGTAAGGCGCTGTGCACATATACTCTCCGCTCCTGCAGAAAACTTTTTTTCTTAAGTTTATGCACTATCGCCTTACCAGACGGTGTAACCACCACCCCATTAGGTTTCGGTTTGGAAACCAGAAGCTCGGACAACTGTGCATCAAAAACCCTTTCAGTTCTACTATTTGGCTTTTTAGACTGATTTTCAAAATGGGAAATCCATTCTGAAACTGGTATACATTGGGGACCATCCCCAGAATGCACAGTTTTACGAGACCGGAATTTCCAAAGAGACTGTGGGTCATTTAAAACTTTCAGCGTTAGCGGTCTTGATAGCAGCTAGATGCTCTTCAAGGACCTTACGGTACCTTTTCTTTGTAAATAGTCGCACAGAGTTCAGTACATCCGACCTAGGCCTTCCGCATTCAATCCATAGACGCAACCACGACTTAGCACTTGAGCAGACATTTACGAGAGAAGTGTTATTCGACCAGCCAGACTTTTCAGTATTGCTTCTTACTTTTTCACGGGGATTGCCGCTTTATCAGCACACTTAAGAGCATGAATAATTTCCTCACAGTAGGTGTTAATTGGTAGTTGTAGCTCACTATTGCTTAAACACGTATTAGTTTGAAGAAGATGAAATGGAACTGTAATCTCACTAAAGACATGGTCATACGTGGCTTGAAACAACGGCACATTCATTTCCTTCGGCATTTTCCGCTGATACCATTTATTTTTGGTTGGGTTATCCTGTTTTCGGGTCAGTGGGACAGAAACACGTATAGGAAGATGGGCATCACAGGTACCATGGTCATCAAGCACAGGTACATGGTGGAATAAACTTCCCGAAAACAGCAGGTGATCCAGGTTAGACATCAAACTAGCATTAGAAATGAATGATTCGAAATGAATGCAAAGTCTTTATCTTTCCTTAGTACCGAGAACGTAGAGGATATCACATCTCTAATTAAATCACTACGTGGGCAATTCATACGTGTAAGATCACAATTGAAGTCTCCGGTGATCAGGCATCTCGGGTATGACCTAAGTATCTTCTTAGCACACTTGGACAATTTACGACAAGCTGAGGAGAAAAGAGCGTCAGATGCTTGATCACCATAATTAGTCGGAAGGTATACGTTTATTTTTTCTAAATTACTGATGACGGCTGCAATAAAAAGATCACTGAGTTCAATGGTTTGGACCTGAATCCGACTAAATATAGCAAGGCCACCGCTTGGACGACCTCGAGATTTGCGTCGGATTGCACTTCAGATGGCAGTTGACGCCGCAATCTGTACGCTTAATAAGGAAAGTCGCTCTGTCGAAAGGAAATATTCTTTCAGACGCATCACTCCGTTATTCTGGAAGAGGGTCTGAATAAGTAAAAGGTAAAGGATGCGGCACTAGACCCTTAAGGTCCAAACCGGCGGTGCTGATCTCCGTTTCGTGGCCCTTCAGCCAGGAAGTGCAATGGGGGGCTGGATAAGTGGGACCTTTTGGCTCACTCCACCATTAATGTTCCAAGATATGACAGATAAATCGGTACAACTAGCTATGGTTAGTGAAGTTATTACCGCGTGGCTTTTCTAGCATTCAGTTTACGATTTTCGGGACATCGACACGAGTAGCAATTGTGCTTCTTCGATTTACAGGAGATTGAACAAAGTTCATTAAGGCATGGCGATTCACGCGAAGATCTATGACCTCTTTGAGCACAATGGGAACAAACCTCAGCGCTGCTACAGTCTTTTGCCAAATGTCCATCGGATTGATGGCCATTGTAGCATCGTTTTGGAATAAAATTGAAAAGTTCCACCCGGTGCACCTCATACCCGATCTTAACTGGGTTTGATAATGCATTATCTAGATCAGCTTATGACGAGAAGAACAGCTTAAATGTGAGGGATTTGCCACATTTTTCCGTCTTGGTGCTGTTGGGAACGGCTGAATGTAGCTCACTTTCGAATTCCGGGGGGACATGCTTGATGATACTGCTTAGAATTGCTTTGCTTAGATCGCACACTGACAGCTATCTCTCGACCATTGGCTTTGAACGAACTGGCTATTTCCTCTGCTAATGGTTTACTGTCCACAAGGACTTTGAAATCCGATCTGCCCCTTCGAATCTCAATAGCTGACTTATCAGGAATAGTACCACAAGCCGAATCTATAACAGACTTTCTAGCCTCAGCCGTACCGAGGGTTTTGGGGGGATTCTTCACCACGAATGAGTAAAGAAGGGTAGCCTTACCGGATTTCTCGACGGGGCTGTGGTCTACAGGAACGGGTAGCTGTTGCATATGTATAACCGCTTTCTCGACCTTTTTGCCCATCTCATTAATTTTGCTTATAGAATAAAACAGCAACTAATTTTGACAAAGCTGGAACTTCCGCAAGATCATAAATTACGAACTTAGGTAGGCTCTTGTGGTCTTTAGCACATCTTTACAGCATTTTCCCAATGTCTACCACATTGTCTTCTTCTTTCACATGCTTTACGCAACGTTCTTCGTAAGAAGCCAACTCAAATAAAACTTTTTCGCTTCCAGGATAGCCTCCTTCTCTAAAAACTGCACGCAAGATCGTATCAACGAGTCCGATTTAATTCATGTCTGTATTGAACGGGTGACGTAATTAAGCACCGCATTATGCACAAATTCACCACTCGTTGCCGCACCGTATTCCAAAAGAAATGTCGTTTTCAGCCCAAGTCAGTATAGGTGGGGAAAATAACAAGATGCATAGATGCACAAATAAGCAAGGGAAGCGTAGGCTCCTGCTATCTATTCCCCGCAGTTTAAGGAAGACACACTTTGGCAGGTACTACGACGCTTGCCACAGATTACCCCCCCCCCCCCTCTTCTGCTCGCTTATAAGTGAAATTTTGCGATAATACCTAACTAATCAATCAAAATAATTTGACAATAATTGCCGTAGGATTATCTTTCACTTGTTGGAATGCTGAGTAATAATTCAGTAATAAATTTATTCAGGTCTGTAATCCCTTGCCAGATATTGCCAAATCTAACAAGCTTCTCAGAGATTAAAACTCACTGAAAAAAAGCTTACTGGTTTTAGAGTTAATATCCAATTCTAAACACATGTTTTCACGTTGAACTCAGAATAAATACTATGATCTAACCTCCCCCTTCCTCACGCCCTTAAAAATCGCAAAAAGATACAACGAATACGGGAAGAATCCTATAATTCTTGGCGTTTAGGGGAAGGAACTAAAGGTCCTCCTTATTTACTTCACTGCTACCCCTGTTTATAGGAATAGATAAATAGAATATTGATGTTGCAGAATGTTGAAGTTGCAGAACGTTGCTATAGAATGTTGCTAGTTTCTATGTTGCTAGTTGCTATGTTACTATGCGCAATTGCAGAATTTGCTAGTTCTTAGTTGTAACATGAGTTCAATTCTTGCTCGGTTGGATACTTACTGAGGCAAAGAAAGGTTCTTATCCCCCTCTGTCTTCCCGAAACAAAATTTTGTGCAGGCATATTTAGATATCTAAACAAATACATATAGTATAAATATGCATAATTAAATATATATATATATATATATATATATATATATATATATATATATATATATATATATATATATATATATATATATATATATATATATATATATATATATATACGGCCGTATTTTCGGAATCCCCCGATTGGCTCCAAATTAGACTTAACTGTTGCTAGCCACGTCTTCTTTTGGCCTCCCGCCCTCTTCTTCCAAGCAGGTAGTGGTAGACATTTGAGGCATTTTTTGCTTATATGGTCATCTGGTCTGCGCATTGTGTGGCCAAACCATCTCAGTCTCCTATGCTTAACAATGTCAGAGACAAGTGGGCGATCCCCACATCTTCTCCTTACTTCTTCATTCGAGATTCTATCTGAGAGGCGGATACCCAGGATATAGCGCAGGCATTTGTGGTTTAATATATTCAAGCTCAACGCTTCGGCTACTTTAAGTGACCCCGTTTCACATCCATAGAAGAGGACAGAGAGAACCATAGCTTCATACACTCGGAGCTTTGTGCGTTGCAATATTTCGCTCCACTTCTATAGATACTTCCGTAATTGAAGGAAGACACTCCAGGCTGACGATATGCGGCTCTGGATTTCTTCTGAAGATTCGCCGGCAGGGTTTACCATCGATCCGAGGTATTTGAACGACTGGACGTCCTCTATCTGATTACCATTTAGGGTCACAGGGGTTTCATCCATCCCATCTGTTCGCATGGATTTTGTTTTTGGTAGGCTTATTTGGAGACCAGTCGAAAGTGCCTTGACTGCCACGTCATTTATCATAGCCTGGGCCCGTATGGGCGATAACAGGCTCCATCATGATGTCTGGCGCTGGTATCCCCCGGCATTAGAAGTCATAAAAGACAGGAAGTGATGCTTACCCGGTGCTTAGAGAAGGATGTGACATAGGCTTGAATATCTTTGGAAGACCTGTGGCCCCAAACTCCGCAGAGGTCGTCGCAGAAAGGTACCATTGTTGCCTTATGCAAAAACCAGCGTGGGAGGAACTAAGTTTAAGCAAGTAAATAACAAAGTACACATTTTCGGATTCCAAGTCTGTGGGTCTTGAGATTAGGGTACAGAAGTAAAGATAAACAAAATTCTTACATGCTAATGCTTAGAAAAACAGACAAGGACATTCTGTTTCAAGAACGAATCGCCTTATCGGTATTTCAGAAGGAAAGGTGGAGGGACGTGTCCAGCCATGGGAAAGATCTCCATGGTTATCATATAGTAAAAAAGTACGGTTTAAATAGTTTGACCATTTTTACATCCCAGATAACAGCTTGGACCCTCCAAACAATAAAAGCAGGCAGTCAAAATCTTAGAAAATCGACAAGATCTTTTTTCCTGGGCCGGAGCTTTGAAAATCCAGAAAGAGTTCTTCATGTCAAAAATGTCTCTTTTTTACTGGAAACCCTTCAGAATGATCAGGTACGTGTGTATTTGTTTGTGTATAGCGAGGTGGGGGGTCCCATTCCTGCTATGCAAGGGTGCGATATGTTTCCTGCGACATTTTGTTTAGAAAATTACATGGCACTCCATCATAAGAAAAACATATTTAAGGATCATAACAGGTCGCAGAACTTCTAATTATCATTTCTGTTGCATAAATCATCTGAACAACAATATTTTATAAGCCATCTTTCATTTTGGTAGGTAATATATTTCTAGTATTTGTCTTAAACACTTAGCATTTATTTTAAAAGAGTATGGTTACTACTGATGTCTAAATAAATACTGCACATATTTAGATAGCATTTATATTTATTATATATATATATATATATATATATATATATATATATATATATATATTATATATATATATATATATATATATATATATATATATATATATATATATATTTATAAAATAAATACATATATATATATCTGTGACCCTAAATGGTAATCAGATAGAGGACGTCCAGTCATTCAAATACCTCGGAACGATGGTAAACCCTGCCAGCGAATCTTCAGAAGAAATCCAGAGCCGCATATCGTCAGCCTGGAGTGTCTTCCTTCAATTACGGAAGTATCTATAGAAGCGGAGCGAAATATTGCTACGCACAAAGCTCCGAGTGTATGAAGCTATGGTTCTCTCTGTCCTCCTCTATGGATGTGAAACGTGGTCACTTAAAGCAGCCGAAGCGTTGAGCTTGAATATATTCAACCACAAATGTCTGCGCTATATCCTGGGTATCCGCCTCTCAGATAGAATCTCGAATGAAGAAGTAAGGAGAAGATGTGGGGATCGCCCACTTGTCTCTGACATTGCTAAGCATAGGAGACTGAGATGGTTTGGCCACACAATGCGCAGACCAGATGACCATATAAGCAAAAAATGCCTCAAATGTCTACCACTACCTGCTTGGAAGAAGAGGGCGGGAGGCCAAAAGAAGACGTGGCTAGCAACAGTTAAGTCTAATCTGGAGCCAATCGGGGGATTCCGAAAATACGGCCGTCGCTGGGATCGCCAGTGGCTGGAATTGGTGGAGCCTGCCACCCTTGAGTGAAACCTATGGAAGGAGACATGTCGTCATCTGCTGGGCGCCACGATAAGTCTGGATGCGGCTTGAACGTGCAACAAGTACAAGTACAAAGTACATACGGGTCTTGTGGCCCCAATACGCACACTATTTAAGAATTTCTGAAGTATCAACGGTTGCTTTGTTCTTTCAAGTATGGATGCGTTTGTAATTTTATCAGACCCAGGATGTGTTGAAGGCAGTTATTTCAAAACGTTGGAATCGTTTCTCAAGAATCTTCTCAATGAATCTTCAAGTAAATAGACAAGTTTAGCTAGTTCAATGAAACTTCTGAATTTATCAACTATCCAAAGTGTTTTACAATTTTTTCTTTTTTTTAATACAAGACGAAAATTTTGCCTGCACCAATTTCTGTGAATACTCAAGTTTCTTGCCCAATTCATTCAATTCCAATACAGAGAGCAGAAGAAATTGATACGAAAAGAAACTCTCAATTCCCCTGCGAGAAAAAAGAACAGCCAGCATCATCTATTATTACCCAGCCAAATCATGGTCAATTAGAAGTGAAAACGTCGAATAAAGTTGTCAAATAAAAAAAGCCACTTGTATAAACCCATGCTTATGAGGCAAAAACCTCCTTCTATTTACTTTCCTAATTTGTTTATATTTATTTTTCAACTAAATGAGAACTATTATTTGTTACACCGTCCAACAACTGAGACGGTAGAGGCCGGAAGAGGTTTTCAAGTTTTCTTGGACTATACTAACCTAAATGGCAAAAATATTTTCGCAAGTTAGTCCAATTGAGCTACTTTAATTGCGTTTGACTAATTCTGTCTTAATATTTGTAAAGTTTCACCTAGCTGAGCTAAGCTTTCTTGTTAGTTAGCCCGATTTAACCATTACTATCTCAATTAGCGGAAATTCGCACAGTCTGCTAGCATGGGTGTTTGACAATTATAGTCTTGAAAGACGAGACTTTGTCATTGTGCCGCTTATGATAAAACTCACTAATGATAAAGGTGATTATTACGAATTTTCTTCGCAGCACCTCAGAAAAAGATTACCGAACATTTTATAACAATGGATAAAATACTGGGTACTTTGTATTGCAGCTCCGTGATAATATTTAACAGAAAATTGAATTTATTTGCGCATGTCTTATATTCTTATCAATTCGGCAATTAACCTTTAACAATTGCGATTTTGTTAAATCAAGGCATAAAATTGGACGGTTCAGGAACATCTTAATAGCAAGATAGTAATCTTATTGCTATTAATGTTAACAACTCACAGCAGCACCAGGCTACCTGAGGCCAAAATAGCTGGGCATGCCTCTCCTGCACCCTAGTCCGTTCAAAGCTTCACTCTTTACACCCTCCCATAAGCTTCAAGTTTCCTTTAAATCCTCTCTTATGACGTCTTCCCATCCCATTTGGGGAGGGCCCTGCTTTTCATTTGACCCAAGATGGATGGCCAAAAAGCAAAATGTTCCGCAATCTGTCTTTTGTATCCGTAAAATTTGGCCAATCTATCTTGACCTTTCTATTCTGGACCCAGTAAAAAGCAATTTATTAGGAATTTAGTATGATTTTATAAAGTCATGACGGCTTAGGGTATTTAGTTGTAATTTTCCGACCATGCTAAGGCAGATCTTAATTTAAATCAAAAGGTACTGTTTAAATCCATATTGTCAAATGGCATACCTACAGTATTTCATAAACGGCTAAGGGTGATAATTTGAAGATTTCAGTGCATGTTGAGGTAAATCATAACCCACTACATGCTTCCAGGTTGTCAAAAGCCGTATGTGGAATAAATCAGGAACAGCTAGGGATACTAAGTTGAAACTTTCAAGGAATTTTGTGGAGGATATTTAACTAAATCATAGGATATCCTGTGCATCCAGTTTGTCAAGTTGGGTTGGTTTTTCTTTGAAACCGATTCGAGTTTTTGGCTTAATATTTCCCTGAATTTTTTAATCAGACAAAATGAGAAGAAAAAATATGACGGATATGACGGAAACGAGCAGATATGACGATTTCTATATCTAGGCCGCCTTAGATATAGAAATCTTCGAGTTTTACTATTGAAGACGGTCACTGCATATGTGACCGAAATATCTAGTATTTTTTGTGAAATTTTATCACTGTTTGTGAAAATCACTATCTATTAAAAGGATTTTATCCCTATTTGAACTTTTATTTATCGTCTAGGCCGCCTTGTTTAATCATAAAAAAAAAACAAGTTTTTTAAACTGAAAGTAAGGAGCGACATTAAAACTTAAAACGAACAGAAATTATTCTGTATATGAAAGAGACTGTCCCCTCCTCAACGCCTCGCTCTTTACGCTAAAGTTTTTTATGTTTTAAAAAATAAAGTTGTGAGACAGAGTCAAACTTTAGCGTAAAGAGCGAGGCGTTGAGGAGGGGACAGTCTCTTTCATATACAGAATAATTTCTGTTCGTTTTAAGTTTTAATGTCGCTTCTTACTTTCAGTTTAAAAAACTTGTTTTTTTTTATTTAATTTTTGAACGTTTTTGAATAAATGCAGGTTTTGATCTTGGCTCACCGTACATGAATAATTAAAACAAAATTTTCATATTAATTTACTTTTATTTAGTTAAATGGCTTTCTCGAAACTTGTTTAATTTTATTTACGAACGTTTTTATTAGTAATAAATATACGTAACTTACGAATTAACTTACGTAACGAACTTCTATATTCATATATTTTTAATACATTTATTAGGGGGTTCGCCCCTAGTCAATACCTTGCTCTTTAAGCGAAAGTTCAAATCTTGTTCCAATTCTTTAGAAATGACCGCTTAATCACAAAGGCCGTTAATTAGAATAAATAGCTCTTATGAAAGTACTAAAAAATCTTTGGCTTAAAGAGCGAGGCATTGACTACGGGGTGAACCCAATTATATATGTAATATTTTCTGTTCGTTTAAAGTTTCGATGTTGCTGCTGTTGCAGTTGAAATACTTGTTTTTTTATATTAAATTTATGATCTTTTTTTAAATAATGCTGGGAAGTCCGGCGTCCCCTTCATAGCAATGTCCCTTCCCCCATGAAAACTTCCTTCATGGAAAGACTCCTCCCACATAACCCCTGACCCCCCCCTCCCCTCCACTACCAGGAAAAATCTCCCCTGAAAACGTCTGTATACTTCCAAATAACCAATACTATATGTTAACATTGGGTAAAGTTCATAACTTTCAGCCCTCCCCCCGGGAAGTTCGGGGGATTAAGTCATCCTAAAAGACATACTTATAATATTTTCGAACATGCTGAACAAAATGGCTATCTCAAAATTTTGATCAGGTGACTTTGGGAAAAAAATTAGCGCGGGAGGGGGCCTAGTTGCCCTCCATTTTTTTTGGTCACTTAAAAAGGGCACTAGAACTTTCAATTTCCATTCCAATGAGCCCTTCCACGATATTCTAGGACAACTGGTTCGATACGATCACCCCTGGGGAAAAAAAAAAAAAAAAAAAATAAATAAACACGCACCCGTGATCTTTCTTCTGGCAAAAAATGCAAAATTCCACATTTTTGTAGATGGGAGCTTGAAACCTCTACAGTAGGGTTCTCTGATACGCGGAATATGATGGTGTGATTTTCATTAAGGTTCTATGACTTTTAGGGGGTCTTTCCCCCCTTTTTCGAAAATCAGCCAAATTTTCTCAGGCGCCTAACTTTTGATGGAAAGGATTAAACTTGATGAAACTTATATATTTGAAATCAGCATTAAAATGTGATTCTTTTGATGTATCTATTTGTATCAAAATACCGTTTTCTAGAGTTTCGGTTACCATTGAGCCGGGTCGCTCCTTACTTACAGTTCGTTACCACGAACTGTTTGATAATGTCATACCATTTCTGAACTATAGCTTAAAACCTAGAGAGAGAGCTTCAATTATAGAGTAGCTTAATTCATCAGTGCAGCCTAAAACCTTCAAACATTTTGCCGTCAAGATTCAAATAAAAGTAGTCTATAGATGGGACAAATCATATATTTGGAATGAGGGGCTAGGACTGACAGAAAATCACTTCATACACGTTATTTTGGAAAGCTTTTATTGCATAAAGGCGAGCTAAACGGTGTAAGAGGCGTTTCACGTTACACAACTATAAAGTGTGCAAAATAGATGAATATCACGCGAAAGTTCAAAGTTTTGTGGCATTGAAGAAGTCACGGTTGGAAAAACTTTAAATGTGTTTCTTTAATTATTACAATTCGCCTGATATTGTCCTGGAATTGTCATGCCTGTCAATTCTTTCTTTTGAAATATCTTTGTAAATCACGATTAAATGCTCTTAATCAAATTAATAATACCTTATTAAAAGATAGTCATGAGTGAAAGACAAAAATAAAAAATAAATAGGCTATTTTAAGCCTGATTTTTTCCCCTCAAACACGCATATTTTGCTGTCACCTTGGAACAATTTCACGTCTGAACACCAGATATCTAATTAACATAAAATCCGAAGGGTCATCAACTTTCAGAAATTACGTACACCAGGTGGCTGGTGCCAAACGTGGCGGTGTTGTGGGGACTGCACCAAGCGTGGCAAACTGTTCTACGGGTGACGGAACTATGCAGCACATATGACACTCCAAGACGTACATCAGGTGACGAAAAGTAGGCATCTCCTTTATAAAATTAGTAGTTATGGGGTCCCTTCTCCATAAATGGTGGCTAAAGCAATTTCTATCATACCCTTACTCCTTTTCTTTTTGTTCCTTTTCGATTTTAAAAGTTGTTTGGGCACGGAATTACGGTGTCGCTTTTTTACTTTAAGCGCCACTGTCTAATTAAAAAAATTACTCTTTCTTTAGTTTTTTGGAGTTTTCACTTCAATTAGTCATATATATATATATATATATATATATATATATATATATATATATATATATATATATTATATATATATATATATATATATATATATATATATATATATATATATATATATATATATATATATATATATATATATATATATATATGTATATATATGTATATATATATTCTTTCTTAAAAAATTCATTTTTTCATATTGTTTGCTTCATTAAAAAAAAAATTTGATATAGAAAGTAAAACCGTTTCAAACCTGTCATGGAATAGATTTATCCTGATCTATTCCCCCCCCCCTTCTCTGAAAGTATAAGTTAAAGTGAGTATAACTTGCCATGATTGAGTACTTTGTTTAGCGAACGTTCTATGAGTATTTTTAGATTTCAAAGTGCCAATGCTGAGAACAATGTGGAGAACAGTGACCAATACTTTTTTTATTGGACATGGCTTTTTTTGTTTTTGTACATAATATGTATGTGATAAATACCTGATATCGTTCAAGATATGTACAAACACTGTCAATGGGGGTTCTTAATGTGCTGAAAATTTTGTGTACCAGAAAAACTCATCATGCAACTCTAATCTTTAGGCATTTAAATTAAACCTGTTTTTGTTAATTTTAGTCTCGGACATCCACATGGACATCCACATGAACATCCACATCCACTCGGACATCCACATGGACATCCACTCCGACATCCACATGGACGTCATCCATATGTCTCAGACATCCACAAACAAATCAGACATCTACCTGGATTTCTCAATACTATTTAAAAAAAACGATTAAAAGTTAAATATAAAAAACGTATTTTCAACTGAAAATAAGGAACAACATTAAAACTCAAAATTAACAAAAATTATTACTTATATGAGGGCGGTTGCCCCTCTTCAATACCTCGCTCTTGACGCTAAAGTTTTTTTTTTAAATATAATCAAATGGGGAATTAAAAGTCCCCCAGACTTAACTATGATGATGATTTAAGCATCCTAGATGAAAATAATGGCAAAATGAATGAACAGTAGGCTCTTCCAAAAGTCAAACTCATTAAACGCAAACGTATACATTACAGGTTAAAACATTCGATGACTGGGTTGCCCCAGAGCCCAAGATGCCTCCTCCTTTCACAAGATCATCTTCTATTCCTGACTCATTGATTCCCAAGGGATGGAAAAGCCCTGAAAAGAAGCCGATCAAGTCCCCACGCGGTAAGTTTTCTCAAAACGTGTTAAAACTGAAATATTCAGATTATTTATTTACCCAGTCTTTAATTTTAACTTTGTTTTTAATCGGATTTTTTTTTAATTTGCTTTTAAGGGAAGAGGCCTCTGGGAATTTTTTCTTCCTTGATATTCATTTGTAAAAAGCACGGATTCTAAAAACAATGGATTTCTTCTATCTACATAATTGATTGATGTTTTCCCGGAATAATGGTTTTGCCTTTATTGATTTTCAATCTACTCTATTGATTTTCCTGAGCATCGAAATTACTATTCGGCTTCCCCTATTTTAGCCACTTCTAAATTTCTTATGTATTAAAATTAATGGGCCTTTGCCCCAAAATTAAATAAAAAAAAGGCTCGACTTGGGGTATACGGGTACTCAACCCGGGTTATGTTTTCCTAGCATAAGAATTTTTTATCAAGTAATGATCAACTAGTACCCTTTCTACATTGATGAAATCTAATCTATTTTATTGATTTTCCTGAGCATTCTGCCCCTACTTTGGATAAAGAAAGAAAGAACTAAAATCTGGTACCGAAGAATCGATTTTAGCTTTACCAGGTATATCTCCCTGGCGAGCCCTGACAATTTACATAGTACCCTTTTTATCTTAATGGAGCGTTCTTTGATATATGTGTTATATTTTTCTTTCGTTCAGTATATATTTTTATCTTCAGAATTTGCACTTAGTAATATCAAGTTTGGCCACCTTCAGCTGCCATGCGCATGTTCTGGTAGTTTTGGCTCTTTTTTTGGGTGAGAATATTCCTGTAAGCATTCGCCATCGTTTAAATGTTTGTCCGTTGAGGCATCAATTTCTCTTTCTGAATTCTTCTTCTGCCTTCTTCTACTTGTTACTATTTTACTATTAATACTTTACTTATTACTATTTTACTTACTACTTATAACTACTAATTATGTTTCTTTTTTTTCTTTTTTCCCCTCTTTTGCAACTTTTGTTTCCTGTTTTTTTTTCTTCTTCTAATTAAGTGACAGCGCAACAGGAAAACTAATTTTACTCTCATTTTTTTTAACAATTAATTTTATTTTGTTAATTCATTTTAAGTTTGTTTAATTAAATAAATTATTTCATTTCTTTACTAACTGGTTTTACCATTTACTTTCATTTTTTATTTCACTAATTTTATTGTTAATTATAGGGTGGGTAATGCTATTAGCTCTTTACGCACTATTGAAAATTTTAATTTTAATAAAATTAAAATTTTTTTAAATTTTAATACCTTACGTGATCTTAATGATTGTTGTTTTCCTTTCTTTGGATTTTTTTTTCTTTAATGCTACAGGGCGTCGCGGTGGTACCAGTTTCTAAGGAAGTTATCATGAAATAGCCGAAGGTGTTTCGCTAAGTCTTTCACTTACGTCGGTTTTGACTCTAGTTCTGAGTTTTTCGAGGTTTTACTGGGCATTCAAGTTGTCAATAACAAGGTGCTACTTCTGTGGTATTTATGAGCACGAAAGAGAAAGTAACCTGCACTAGTTTTTGCTTTTTTTCACATTAAGAGGCTGGTCTTACATGCAATCTTGAAGCTTTGGTAGAGTAAAGCTCGAATCATATCATGGTTATAGCGGTAGCTGATACATAGTATAGAGTGAACTTCGGACCATAGTAACCGAAAAAGAAATAACATTTGTCACCAAACTGTATTGTGGTAAAAATTTTACAATAATTAATAAAATAACTAATTGAAAAATAACATATAATCAATATATACAATCGATAATTAAAAAAATAACAGTAATTTGGAATTAGATCTTTTATCCTAACCTCCATTTACAACCAGATAATATATCATGATACATTGCTATAATAGGCCTAGTATTATTCAATTAAAGACACAAAAATGTACTTATTGTATAATCAGAAATATGAAAATCGGAAAAGTTATTTTTTTTGGTTTTTTGGAACTTCAATGTTCCTTTCAGGAATGAATTAGGATACAAATACTTCATTTTAAATGTTATACTTTTTTGCTTAAAAGTATCAATTTTCTAGATTTTCTTTCAGCAAATCTCTTTTTTTTATCCGGAGGTGCAAGAAAAAAACCTAGTACGCACGTATTCTGATTGAGTGAGAGGCAAATCAGCCATAAGTCCTTTTTAGGATTGTATAAAATTGAAGTCATTTCATTTGTTGATAGATAAATGCCTTAAACTCTTGATTTCAATTTCAATGCACAAATTTAAATCAGGTCTAAATCAGCTTATAAAGCATTAAACGAAATAAAACTGTCATTGTGTCATTGGGGACGTACACTAGAATCTATTCCATGGAAGGGTGGTTTGTCGAAAACTCTAAATCAGACGAATTACATGGAATACGGGTAAACTCGCAGAAGCACCAATTAGGGGTAGGTTATGAAATATGTCGTTTGTGATATTATAAACAACTTCACCCTTATATTTTGAATTTTTTTTTTGTTTGTGTGTTCACATTGAAATAAACAGAAAAATGTTCGTCTCCCTACATTGACGTGAATTGATGCCCCTGGAAACTCTTAAAACTATTACCAGTTTAGTACCTACCTAGGTTACCTACCTAGCTGGGCAGCAGACAACCGTTAGACCCTCACCCACGCCCATTACATTGCTCTATAATCCCAGTGCAAAAATAAACTCTTAAAGCAAAACAAAAGGGAAAAGCCAGAGACTACTAAAAACGCATAGTTATGTTTGACAGAAACTTGGATATTGTAACGTAGATAATTTCAAACATTAAGTTAGCTTTTTCAATTTTTTTTTTACTCTTTAGCTTTTTTGCCACCCCCTGGTGCGCAGCCCAGGACACTTGTCCCCTCCTCCTCCTTCTGGATCCAGCTTTGCTCGGTAGCCATCTAGTTTATTTAAATGGTATAAGCGGAGAAATTAACATGAACCAATTTTTGGGTAAATATCTGTATTAAAGGACTATTCAGATGGCTAAGAAACAAACTTACCTCAAGGATAAAAATTTCATCCATAGTCGAAACATGGCATTCGTTTCTGTCGCAAATTCGATTTTAACCTAACTTAATCTAACCTTACCCAAATATATGTGGGTAAGGGATTTTTATGATAAAGGGTTTATTTTGCGTACAATGTATGGTTACTTTTTAACTTGAAACTTACTCATGATAGTCCATAAAACTATAGCATCCTAACTTCTGGTTCATAATTATATACATAATCAAGAAACAACACCATATTACTGACAAATAGAATACTGAGGAAAAACCTAGAAAACACATATCAAGGTTTAAAACGCAAAACAGTTGAAGCACTGTGGGTCAAAATCGGAACAAAAACATATGAAAATACTGGGTTTACACTCACGATACCTGACACCTGAAAAGGAATAAATGACAGTAACTTAGTCTAATGGAACTATGTAACTAAAACATTAGTGCCATCGACTTTAATAAATATTTTTGGCATGCAGAACTGAAATCACATCTTCCTTAGATATTTGTTGTGGTATGATTTTTTTTTTTTTGGGGGGGGGGGGGTGGGGGGTTATACCCTATATTTTTTATCATCCTCCCCATATTTTGAAAAATACTTTTTTGGAATTTTCACAAAAGAATGTTTGTTTTTTGCACCTTTATTGAAGAAACAACAAAATTACCCTTCCCCCCTATATTTTAAAAATATATTTCGCCCCTCACCCCTAATTTTTGCGACATTACGTCGCAGATTATTTGTTAATTTTGATGCTTGTAAAAGGGACAAACTAAATTGAGAAACAAAATTTAGAATTTCCTATCTGTAGGCACGAGATGTGTTTCCTCCATCCTAGCAAATGAATTTACAAACAGCTTTACTAGCAAGTAGGTTTTTGTTTTATAACAGAAAATCAATACTGATATTTGTTCTTGAACATTTCTAAAAATTGAAAGTTTGTGGAAAGAAAAAACTGTTGACGGATTATTATGAGGTGGACTATAAATAAAGAAGTCGAAGAAGAAAAACTGTTGAATTTCCTCATTTGAAATACAACTGTGAACGTTCTGTGTTTTGCACTTTCGCATTAGATTTTCATATATTTTTTGGGTAGGATTTTCATGCGTTTTAAAACCAAATACCTAACAACCATAAAAGCGAGTTATTCGCCAATATCCGTGATTCGCACAAAATCCAAAAAAATATGAACTGCCATCGCGGATATTGACGAATAACTCGCTTTTATGGTTGTTAGGTATTTGGTTTTAATTCTTTTAATTTTGGCTTTTATTGAATTTCATTCATCTTTTAAGTTTTTGGTTTTTTCTTTGGTTTTTTGGTTCTTTTCACATTGATTTTCTGCGTTTGTTTTTTGTTGTTTTTTTCTTCGGCACTTTCCTTGGTTACATTATTTCGTTTCGCGCTGAAGAAGAGGGGCGTTTGTCCTCTCGAAATATTCGCTTTGTTTTTTCAGTATTTTCATTTGGCCTATAAAAAAAAAACATTTTTGCTTGTTTTTCTTTCTTTATGTGATGTCAGGCCAATGTGGTTTAAGAAATTGTCTTTTTTTTTTTTTTTAAGAAATTATCCGTCGATGGCAGTTCATATTTTTTTGGATTTTGTGCAAATCGCAGATATTGGTGAATAACTCGCTTTTATGGTTGTTAGGTATTTGGTTTTAATTCTTTTAATTTTTGGCTTTTATTGAATTTCATTCATCTTTTAAGTTTTTGGTTTTTTCTTTGGTTTTTTGGTTCTTTTCACATTGATTTTCTGCGTTTGTTTTTTGTTGTTTTTTTCTTCGGCACTTTCCTTGGTTACATTATTTCGTTTCGCGCTGAAGAAGAGAGGCGTTTGTCCTCTCGAAATATTCGCTTTGTTTTTTCAGTATTTTCATTTGGCCTATAAAAACCCCATTTTTGCTCGTTTTTCTTTCTTTATGTGATGTCAGGCCAATGTGGTTTAAGAAATTATCATAAGCAACACCATATTACTGACAAGATGAATATAAAGGAAAAACCTGAAAAAGCACTCATTCAGCTTTTCAAACGCATATAATGTGGAAGCCCTGTGAGTCAGGAACTGGAAAGAACTTGGTTGATACGTCGAGTTCATGTCTAGGATTATGGCAAAATTCTTTAAACATTTTTGGCTGTTTTTAACTCTAAATATTTTCTAACTTTTAACTCTAAAAGTTTTATAGCAAAGGGCAATAAAACGTTTATGACACAGGCAACAGTAATTAAAATAATATTCCTGTAAGATTTACTGTAACATTTCCCAAAAGGATTTCCTTTAAACCTTTTAGAAAAATCCTATGTGTGTGATTGAACTTTTTGCATATTTTCATGAAACCAGGTATTAAATAGTAACAGATGGCAGTAACTTAAAGTAAAACAGAAGTCAAACAAAACTGTCATCTAATTTAATATTTTTTTTTGTGCGTTTTTCTTTGAAATCATATCTTCTATAGGTATTTGTTAAGTTTTGTGTTGGTATAAAATATCAAATACAGTAGACTCTATTGAATAGAGCAATAAATTTTTTAATTTTCCTATTTGTTGACACAAGACGTCTTTCAGCCGACCTGTGAAGCAAAAAAATTGATAAAAAAAATTTAATTTATTTAACAAATCGAAATGCTGCTAAACATAATGATCGATGTATTTTCAGTTCGATGTTGAAAATTTAAAGAAAGAACTGTTGAATTTTTTTATTGATGATATAACTCTAGGCGACTTTAGCGTTTTTCGAATCGGGTTTTTATACCCATTTTCGACCTGTTTTTATTTGCCCTTTTTTACCTAGACTGTTTTCTATCTTTGTTTGAATTAAAGTAGGATATTTAAATTTCAAGACATACCCTATGGCTCCATGAATTGTTAGTAATAAATTTGTATTTGTTAACCATTCTGTTTCCTTGAGCTAGCAGAAAACTGTTCGTAACAACTCTATGTAACAATCAGGACAACGGAAATAGGTTCATAGGCTCAAAGGCTAGCATGCTGTATTATGAAAGTTTATATGCATTGTTGCAATTCTCCTTAATGTCATGAACCTCTTTAGTGAACTTTAGCGTTATACAGTATGTGCTATAGTGCTTAGAAAGTGTAGTGTTATAAACATTTTTGTTCTGTATCATGTAGTATGTAGTTACGAAAGTGTAGTAAATAGTGTTATTAGCTAAGCTACTATGCAAACATAGGATGAGCATTAGTAGCTATTTTCTTTGTTCACCATTGTTCCCAAGTCTAATGAAGCTGATTTTATATAAGTAAAGCAGTAAGGTTGTGCCAAGTATATTCTTTTTAGTCACTGGGAACAAGAATTGCTTTCTGAACGGCAGCAAAAAACAACTTTCTGGGTTATAACCTGCCGAAAATCACAATTTCAGCTTCAATCAATTGTTTCAAGTGGGCTAGATGGCGTTGATGTTTCATGAAAATTGTTTTTATAGCTTTCAGCTACAATTCCATCAAGGTCTTGAAATCGAAGGATTACCTTTCAACAGCATGGGGCCTAATGGACGTTAATGACAAGAACATGATGTATATAATTTCCCTAGAATTCATCCGCATTTGGAATCAATTTGATTAGACATATGTTTGATATAGCTAAAATCTTACCAACGTGATGATGCCTTGGTCCGAAGTTTATACATCCTAATGACATTGTGCACGAGTGTTTTTGGAAATAGCAGCCTTCAATCACAATTTAATAATCACTAGTATATAACGAAATCATACACTTTGTGCCTAATTAGATGTAGCGCCTTCAGATGGCAAATTTTTTTCTGTTAACCCTTCTTGTTATCCCTTCTAATATCCCTTCTTGTTTTCTTAGAAATCTTTGTATTAACCAATGCCAAAGTTCTATATATTAGTGCTAGTTTTCCTTGAGAGCTTGAAATTCACTCCAAGCGAAATGATCAAGGGTTAAAAACAGAAAGGCTCGTTCTGTCCTAGACAAGGCTAGTCTTTGCACATGTTTGCGTTTATGTATCAATATACATATAGTTAAAATATATGTTTGATATATTTAAAATCTTGCCAACGTGATGATGCCTTGGTTCGAAGTTTATACATCCTAATGCCGTATTGTGCACGAGTGTTTTTGTAAACAGCAGCCTTTAATCACAATTTAATAATCCCTAGTATATTCAAAGTGTAACTCAAGCCCTGCTTTGGATCATCAACCATTAATTTCTCATAAATATTTCATAGAAGGTTTATGTTATTTCCATCGTTCATTTAATAGAACAAAACAAAGAAAGAATTAACATCTGTGAATATAACTTTGGTTTTACTTAAGGCTCCTGATGCATGAAATATGGCATAGAGAGCGTAGCAACTTTGTTCCTCCAGGTGGACCGATCTGGTGTTATAAAGGGGCCTCGTCTGCAGCAATGTTGCCCATGTTCAAAAACTTATTTAGGCCGTCCTCCAACCTGGTCCAAGGTCTATCCCTTGGGTGCGACCAATCATGGGATGTGGGGTCAAAGTCATATATGATTCTAGCAGAGGCTGTCAAAACGGATGCAGGGGTTGTCAATACAGCGGAGTAATGCAAAATCAGAATGTGTTAAATATTTTCTTTGAGTACAAGGCTCCATTATTCCTCAGTTTTCCAAGTTCCAGAATTAGAACCCATTGAATTTAAGAAAGTCATGGGTTTTGAATTTAAGCATTTATGACAGCAAATAGGCAAAATAAAGTGTGGATTTGAACGTTTATCTATGTCTTTCTTGGTCGTCATATGGACGCCTTTGGTTTGTCAATTTTGGTGAAATTTATTTAGGTATCAGTTTAGAATAATTCAGGTAATCCGTTAAGCCGCTTTCAATGATGCATTAAAAGAAACTATCAAGATTATGCTAAGAAGTTATAACCCAACAAGCTATGAGATTTTTGTATATCTGAGAATTATTTGCTCGTGTTGCATCACAATTATCATGAGTTGTCTTTACACTGACATTTCGATTAATAATTTCCAGGTTTTATTATCTTTTAATACAAATTTAGCAGTCACAATTTGATTAATGGAAAAAGAATTAAGACTAGTGTTTTCTTTCCAAAAAAACAAAATTTTTTTTCAACAAATCAGATCTTCGTGTAAAACTTTGTCAAAAATGAGGATGCCAGTCTTGTTTTGCTCATCCCGTACACAAACCAGTTTTATTTGAACAAAGAAAAGAGCAAGGAAACCAACGAGAGAAACTTTAATTCTTGAATGTGTGTTTAATAGGATTAAAAACCGTCAGCGCTGCTGACGTTGCAACGTAGGGTTGCCCAGCAGAGCTAGAAAGCTTAGAAATAGTTTAATCTTAATCAAATAGAGTTGGGAGTAAAGAGTGACTAGCGCCAACAGTAACCAAAACTCTAAAAAAGGAACTTTGATAAACAATAATACATCAAAAGAATTGGCTTTTTATGCTGATTCCAAACATATAAAATTATACCTGTTTAATGTTTTACCCAAAAGCTACGGGCATGAGAAAATTTGCCTGATTTTCAAAAAATAGGAGAAACGCCTCCCAAAAGCTTAGCGATCTTAATGAAAATCACTTCATTAGATTCACCATTTTAGAAAAACCTACTGTAGACGTTTTACCCTCATATAAAAAATTTTGGAATTTTTCCTTTTTTCCTTAAGAAAGATAATGGATGCTGGTTTATTTATGTTTTTTTCTTGTTTTTCTTTTTTCCAGGGGTAATCGTATTGGATCAGTGGTCCAAGATGATCAGGAGAGGGCTTATTCTAACGGAAATCCAAAGTTCTAGTGGCCATTTTAAGCGACAGAAAAGAATGTACCACTGAATAGTGGTATTTTCACGGGAAACAGAATGGGGCAACCCCCCCCCCCTCCCATATACGGAAGGATTTCTGTTCATTTTAAGATTTAATTTTACTCCTCAGTATCAATTGAAAAAAAACAATTATTTAATTTCTATTTGGATTCAAACCTGAAAAAATATCCGAAAACAAGTAGATTCTAGTTTTTAAGTTTTTAATCTTTTATTGGTAATATACATTCAATGCTAAGACATTGATATTATCAATAAAACCTTTTGTTGATAAAATACATTCAATGCTAAGACAGTGCGTTAAATAGGCTAGTATAAAATGAAAAGGCACAAATACAAATATTTACCGTTTTGGCAAAAGTAGTTATTTGTATCTCAACCCCACGCAAGGTAAAAGAAGAAAAAAACAAACGGAACTAGTATTTTTATTTTGGTTTTTATGAGTAAGTTTGTGAATTTATCAGTTGATACGACATGTTAAAGGCAATGTTCTTTTCTTTATTAGAGATGAAATTGATTTTTCTCTCTTATCAGTTTACTATATTATTTGAGGGCAAAGCTCTCAAGTCTTTCCTATCTAATCTTACATAAAGTTTGTGCATATTTGAGAATTCGTTGAATCTTAGTGACTTTTAGTGGCTCTTAGTGGCTGTAATTGAGCATATTTGAAGTTTTTTGGCTTTTTACAGCGAAAATGTCACTGTGACAGGGGGGGGGGGGGGGGTTGTAGTCTTACGAATAGAGAGAGATATAGAGATGAGTGTATTATATTACTGATTACTATTTATTATTTTATTTGTTTAGCTCTATTAATCATTTAATTACTTATTTAATATACAGTTCGTTGCTGGAGCAACAGTTTGGTTTTGTCCTGTTTCTTCCTTTCTTTTTTTCTATATGCCACCGATTTGAGTTTACTGCCAGACATCGGTAAGGGTCTAAGCTGTGAAGTTTTAAAGATTGAGCCACAGGTCTGGCTGAATTGATGAGTATGATTGTTTTTAAGGAAGTTGTGTATGATCCTACCCAGGGCCAAAAACAATGGTTTTTGCTTGTCCTTGAGCCAGAGTTTACAATGGGAGAGCTAACATAGAGTCTTATAATCTAAGTAAGAGGGAGTTTTCCGAAGTTATTCCACCTTTCGCTTCTTTGAGCCACCTTTCTGCTTCCGAGTAAAAAGCTCGGTTTAATAAGGCGAGCTACAGGTAGCAGTTCCAAATAGAAGTTGGACTAAAGTTTAAATATGTATGAGATGTGTGCCAATTAATTGGTCCCATCACTGAAATATTCTTTTAGAATAACAAATAGATAAGCTTGCAGGTAGTAAAGGAGTATTATTTATGGCTGCGATCGTACTGCCATCTGTGGTTACAGCTCTTTCCGCTTGTGATTTCGGTTGATTTTGTGGTCTTACTATCCGTATTTGGGATTTAAGTAGAGGCACAGGACCAAATTTACCTCCAAAGTTTAATACTTATCTTCTTGGTAGGGAAATCGGAGGATTCCTTTGCTTCTTTCTGAATAGTGGTATCAGAAAGTTTGCCCGTGGCAAGACAATCTGCTTTTGAACTAGATGCACAAATTTCTCTTTAAAACCAATCAACACACCTTGAAGGGCTGACTAAATATGATGTGCTAGTTTTTAATACAAGAATCAGTTCTTTAGACATAATATTAGTTCACACTGGACAGATAAATCAGATAGTAACTCTGTGAAAAAAACTAGCTTACACCTGATTACTTTCGAAAAGAAGCTGGAACCAAAAATCAAATCCTGAGCCCATGATCCCTGCATCAATCCCTCTTTAGCAGTTTTTTCTATCCTATCTTTTTCCCGAAACGCAGGTTTTTGCGCCTTTTTGAATCTAAATCATACAAAGAGTTTCACTTTACAATACCCCCGCCTCTTCTATTGTCAACTTTTTAGTAGACAGGTAGGTATGTTGCACCTTGCTTGAACCGTAATCATGCAAGTATCTTCAATTTGTGTTGGAACTTCCCCCTCCCCATCCACTACCACCTCCCAACTAGTTCCAGGGAACTGAGCAAGAGTATATATTTAGAATTATTGGGAAATATAAAGTGGACCGATGGCCCCTTCAATAACCTCTCCCCTTTCCAAAAGAGGAACTGCCATCTCCAAACAATTTTTTTTTGCAGAAAGGCTGCTTCCTGCATCTATTTCGGTGCACTACATTCAAGGCCGCACCCAGGATTGTTTTCGGAGGGTGTTTTACTCAAAGATTTTTTTTTTGGAGAGGGGGGGGGGTTACACAAGAAAACCTCAAAAAACGCATGCAAAATTTGTTTATATCCATTTTTTTACGTTTTTACGAGTCAAAAAACATTTCGGGAGGGGTTCAAAACCCTCCTACCCCCCCCCCCCCCCTCTGGGTACGGCTTTGACTACACTCTTAATTTTTTTCTGCATGATTTGAGGCATAAAGTAGGCCTTTGTCCCTTCCAAGGTCATCTTTCGTTGCAAAATCTTCATCATAAAGGTAGGCTGGCATGTTGTCACTGATTTGCTTGACCGATTCTTGACGCTTAAGGGTCAAGTCAATCTCACTGATCAGCTTAGGTCAATGGAATGTAAGAATGATGACCTTTAGGACTTTTTTGCAACCTCCAATTTGCTTGAAACTTATGGAACAGGCATATTGGGCTGAAGAAAGAGAGTATTCGGATTTTCACAGCTGTCCACCGCTTCTGAGCCTTCCGCGCTAGAGCACCTCCATTCACTTTCAACCTTGTGAGAGGATATTTAAAGCCAAGGAGACCCTAATAAATAAATTTTGAACTGAAACTTACAGTCCAGGTGCTAAATATCTTCAAAGCTTCATAGTTGGAAGATTTCTCTTCTATCAGAGAATTGTACCCAGGAGTTGTAAAGTCATTCTCAGGAATAAGGAGCTGCATACTTGTGCTATTTGGTCTATCTTTTATTCCTTTCCGATCCAATTTAGGATTAGATAACGATTATAAATCGTATTGGAATGCTAGGACTTAATTTTGCAACTATTGCTAAAGTTTCGCAGTCACTCGGTGATAGACATTAAATTCAATTGTTTTTACCATCAATTGCATATGAATTAATCAAAAGGTATTATTTTTTAGGCTAAAAAAAGCTGACTTATATTTTAAATGCTGTAATTTTAGGCTAGCCACACAGATAATGTTAAGCTTTCTTTTTTGGCCCAAAATAATAAAGCATTTATATTTATGCATACTGGGTTATACCCGTGATAGAAATTCTTTAATTAATTCTTAAAAAAAAAAAAATCATCCACAAACTTTGGAGAAAGAATTTCGAGTCCACAATTTTAACTTACAACATACTATTTTTATCATCTTGTATAAGTGTTTTATTTCCAAAAACATGATTGATTCGTTGTTAGTAAACAGAACATAAAGTTGGTTTTAATAAAACAGTGCGGTTTGATATCTTTTTTAAGAAACTCGTCATTTAATTATTTTTATTTTTTTTTGAAGACAGAATTTAAAATACCTGTATTTGAAGTTGACCAAAGCCAAATTTATTGTATTCTCATTTGGTTTTATTGCGCCACAAGAACTTTTTTCTGTTTTTATGGTTAAAAAAAAGTTAGGGAAGCAATAGAGATGGCGACAGAGTAAGATTTTAAAAATTTAACAGTTTAGCTACATCCGTGAGTTTGGCTATTTGAAATTTATTGCAAAACTACTTTCTCAAGTTTATAAGTTTGATTGCGTTCATAAATTTGCTTTTTTGCCCTTTTTTAAGTTTTGCTTTGACATAAAAAATTAACAAATGCAGAAAGTATTTACATGAAAAAAAAAGGAAGAATAAAATCATGAAAATATAACCCAAAACAGGCCCTTTGCTTATTTAATAAATGAATTAGAAACTACTAAAATAAATTAGCCGATTTATATAAAATTGGACTGCTAAGGGAGCATACCTGGGTATTAGTGGAGTTAATATACACGATATAAGCTCATTTTTTCCTTAAATTCATTCAATTGTCATTTGAATATTGTCGTTTGCTATAGAACTGAAAAAAAAAATTATGTGTTTGCACCTGTGCGGGAATTTGTTTTGGCAAATAGTATAATAAGGAAAATATTCTTTGAAAACGACACTAATAAACGAATTATATGAAAAATAGAGAGAAATAATGAAACTTCAAATTTCAAGAGACAGTATCGGGCTTGAAGGCCCGAGCCTATCCTTGCGTACTACTCGTTACTGTTTATTGATTCTGGGTGGGGTTTTTTCAGCCCCACTAAAAAAAAGTCTATTTTCAAATAGAAATAATAAAATAGTATATTTCAGTTAGTTTTAAATCATCCCTATCACGAAAATAAAATTAACCCCTTGAGAGGGATGGTAAAGAATAACTTCAGTTACAAACAAAGAAGTATTTTGTCTTAAAGTCTTAAACCATGTTTCTATTTAACATTTTACAGAATAACCGGAAAGTAAATCAGCCATTGAAGTCCCCCCCCCCCAAAAAAAAAATAAAAACAGTATTTCATAGTTTCATGGCTAATTCACTTTTCAAATGCAAAAGAAAAACTTGACTTTAAGATTCGGTTGTTTTTTTATTGCTATCTAAGCAAAATTACTGATTTTATGTAAATAGATGCCGCTTGCAAATAATCTGAAATTATAAACAATAGCTGTTTGAAATAACCAGTGCATTAACATGAGATATATGCGAAATTTTCCGCAAATTTGTTGTTGTAAACCAAAAGAAATAGATTTAAAATACAAAATGATTACCCAAATTGCCATTCCGTAATGTAAGCTCCGTTATAACCTATGCCGCATTCCATTTGGTGTCTTACGGACCCAAGGAATAAAAATTAATCTACCAAAAAGAATGTGCTGTTTTTTCAATATAGATTTTCATGAACACGGGATATATTTTTTATTAAAGGATTCTAATCCATTTAAGGTCTGAAGGATGGGGTGGACTGATTCTAGTATTGGAGAAAGTACTTCTATTCATTGTAAAATTAAAAAGTTTATATGTATGCGTAATATTTCACATTTTGGGAATGGAGTAGATAAGTTCTTAAACCTAACCCTTAGCTTTGCCACTACCTGTTTTCAGTGAGTGACATTCATCAATCCACAAAAAAATGTTTTCTATTCAATTTTAAGCCATTTTATGCACACTGTTGTTATTTTCAAATCACCCTTGGTTAGCTATTTGAAAATGACTCCCCGGATTTAGGCTCAGCCAACATATTTACTTAGTTTACATTCGCATCTCAGGGTTTACATCCGCACGAAAGAGTCTGAATTTTTTCTTAACATTATTGGGGGGCCACACGCCCCCCTGCCACTCCCAAATGACGCCCCTGATGATATATTATATACATGAATCAGAGAAAATATATTATGAATATGAATATGAGAGTATGTATTATAAATCAGAGAGAAAAGGGCTTTAAAATGAGCTAATTTTTGTCATAATCAGTAGCAACAAATATTTTATAAAATATTTTAGGAACATTTTTGGGTATAAACCTGGAATTTGGGCTATTGAAAAAGAAACATGTTAAGAAAACAATTCTTACTTCTTAATATGGAGAAAAATTGTAGTTAACGCATTTTGATGGTGCTTCCACTATACTGAAAGAGTAAATAAAAACGGCTGCTTTAGAAACCTCCCATGTTCCTAGAGCTAAAGAAGAAGAAAGACCCTCCTCTTAGACTAAGACCTATTATGCTCTTTAGCAAGGTTTTGGTATCTTAAATGTTCTTTAGAGGGCCGTCGTCAAAGCGACGCTATAGCCCTAGGGCCATGGGCACTCCAAAGCAGGATTTGGGTAAGAGGGGCGAAAAACCCCTCCCCCTTATGAGAAACAAGAGGACACTTAAAGATGTATCAAATATGAAAGTTAGAAAGACTCTTATTTAAATCCGTTTAAAAACAAAACTTCTAGTGTTAATCCTTCCTCCCCTTTGGAGAAATTTTCAAGCGGATCTCTTGTCGCCTGATTCTTCAAAAGAACGACAAAAAACTACTTATTGTGTTACACTTTTTCTAAAGTACATTAAAAAGAGTTAATCTTTGCTACTACTTTGTAATTTTTTCATAATTGAAAATTTAACTTGGACTATCAGTTGTTTTTTATTTGTTGGTTTTGGATAAGAAAAGTAAAGGTTGGGTATGAAAATGTTTAAATCAATTTTAGCTATCTTTGTAAAGATTGTTGTCCGCAAATATTGGGTGCATTTTATTTTTTTTTGGGGGGAGGGGGAGAGAGGGCTTAACGGTATTAGTAAATGCCGGAATATGACCCGTATTTCACTAACTAGTTTAGGGTCGTTGTAATTGTTTGTCGCCCGTCATAATTAGTTCCTATAAAAGTGGTGGATCCAGGATTTTTTTAGGGGGGGGGGGCAAAATAGGTTGATCCGACAAACTTGCGTTAGGAGCAAGTTTAATTAAGGCAAACTTAAGGCAAGCAAACGTTAATTAAGTAAATTACACTACTTTAGACTATTTTAGGGGGGCGCACACCCCCCTCACCCCTCCCGTGGATCCGCCGCTGTTCTATAAATATATAATACTTCACCGTTGAAATGCAATTCTGCTAAATATAATTGGCAAATTATAGGAGAAATATCTCCGAGGATTTGCAAATGACGCTTGAGACCTTTTCATTAAGAAAGCTTTATTCCAATGCATTGCTTACTTTCTACGCTTTATTTGGGAAGATGTTAAATTTAGTTAATTAAAAGAAAATGACAAATATTTTTTGTTCTAATAAGAAATGCTTCCTTCCCTGTCAAATCAATTTAAGGTATCATAAGAAATTGCTACTATATCAAGTTCTAATCGTTCCTTAACTTGGTTGAACAGGGTAGGAATCATTGCTTATCATTCCTTTACATAAACAGAAAAGTTTACCGACTCCTCTTTAGTTAACTAAAGTCAACATCATTCCTCAATAAAATGAAGAAAGGGAGGAGCATTCCATCGTTTGCATTTCATCAACATGCCGGTACCAGATCATAACCTCACTGCCTAATGGCATCCTTATGGCCGAATTTTTGAATGAACTTCTTCACCGATTTTTGAGCGACACTTACACTCCTTCTCCTTAACTTTCAAATATATGTCACACGGCTATTGGCCTTTAGTAACAATCTTCCAAGTAATAATGAAATTATAACAAAGACTTTTGTTTATGACATGGTTTAATAATTTTTTTTTTGTTTTAATTGAATAACAATGAACAGACGAATGACACAAATTTCTGTGTAGCAAGTATTTAATTATCTTTAGACTGTCCTCATTTGTGCTCGCAATTTGGCTAAAAGATGGGATAAGAAATATTTAATTAATCAAAATGAAACTACTTTTTTTTAATGAAGATACGATCCAATTTATAACAATTTTAGAGCTGTTTCGTTCCATCTGTTGCCAAAATTGATGGATGTTTTGTCTAGCAGACAAATAAATTTAAAAGAGAAAATTATTGACATTTCTAGTTCAGAGGAAAATAGTTAAAAGTATTTCTGACTATAAACACAGAATGCAGGATTTCTGGCACTAAAAGTGATGCTACCGAGCCACGAGTCTTGCCATGCTTAAATACACACAGAGGTTGGGTATTTTGAGACAAACGAATATAATTTTCGAATTAATCTTCTGAAATGTCATTTCATTTTGTCTTTGATTTTCTGACTTTCAGAACATCCGTCATTTCAGTTTGTCTTTGATTTGTCTTTGCCTTTTTTTCAATTAATTTTCTGGTTTGGGGAAAGAAAGGAGAGCACCATAGACAATCCTGGTTTTACACAACTTTTACATTAGTTTTTACACACACGATATTTTAATTTTGTACATATCAGAAATTGAGAGAAAGCATTCAATCCGGACTTGTCTCAATTATGATTAATTAAAAAACTTTTTCCACAAAGTAAGTTTTTCAAAGAAAAGTAAAGAACTCCATTAAACAAAAAATGAGCAAAAATAATATCAGAGAATCTACCACGCGTGAAACTACCACAAATAAGCATCGATAAATACATAAAAATTTGCACTTCACTGAAAAAAATATAAATGTTTTTACTTTTATAACTTTAATAAATCAAATAATATTAACATTTTGATTGCTAAATATCAAAATATGTATATTAAACTGACAATGCACATTCATTTGCATTTTTTTAGTAAAGTGAAAACTATGTTCTGGCCTTGGGAAGGCATAGGGGTTTCGAGCCCAACTTATGTTAATTTCTGCTCGTTTTGAGTTTGACTCGGTTATTATTGTAATTTCTGTTCGTTTTGGGTTTCATTTATTTATCGATGCTGATCTGTGGTAGTTTCACGCTTGGTAGATTATCTGATTTTATTTTTGCTCATTTTTTGTTTAATGGAGTTCTTTACTTTTCTTTGAAAAACTTATTTTGTGGAAAAAGTTTTTTTAATTAATTTCTGTTCGTTTTATATTGACATAGTCTTTTCAGGGAAAAAGAAAATAATGCTATAATCTTTTCGTTTTTTTTAAGACTTTATTGTTTGGCTTGCTATTTGTATGCTGGAGAAAAATTTTCAGCAATTTTTAACAACATACAACCTTTTAAAAATCTGAACAAAAATAGTAGTGTTTAATTTAGCTTCATACCTCCTCTAGTTGACCTGAATTGAAAACTTGATACCATTCGCAAAAAAATCTATATACTTTCTTTGATGGCTTGGATACATTTACGCTATTTTGATTGGTTAAAATTTAAGAGCAGAAATAGCCCCGAAAGTTTGAACATCATTCTTGGGATACTGCTGAGATGCTTTATTGGGAATTAGCATTAACACAGTGTATTTTGGTTTAATCTTAAGGTAACATTTAGTTCTTAAACACAATGGGCAGGTGGGTGTAGGAGGGGGATTAGTTGCCCTCCAATCACTTTTGACTATTAAAAAGGGCATCAGCCCTTTCTATTTTCAAATGAATGAGCCCTATTTGAAGTTCCTACGACAACTCCTTCGATACGAAGTGCCCTGGTCTAAACAACAACAACAAAAATAATACATTATACCCACATCGATCTTTACTATAAAAATGTCAAGCCTTCCAATTCCTTTCGACTATTAAAAAGGGCACTAGGCCTTTGATTTCCAATCGAATGAGCCCTTTTTGAGTTTCTACGACAACGCTTTCTATTAACACCTTATATGCCCGCAGGGCATAAATTAAAACCCTTACCCTAAGGGCTGTTAGGGCGGTTTTCATCCTCTAAGACCTAATTTCCAGAACTTTCAACTACGTTAAACAAAATGGCTATCTCAAAATTTTGATTGGATGTGTTTGAGGAAATGTTGGGCGTGAGAGGGGCGTTAGTCGCTCTCCAATCACTTTCATCTATTAAAAAAGGCACTAGCCCTTTCAATTTCCGATCAAATGAGCCCTTTTGAAGTTTCTACGACAACGCTTTCAATAAAAACCGTACATGCCCCCAGGGCATAACTTACAACCCTTGCCCTGAGGGCTGGGGGAGGGTTGTCATCCTTAAAGACCTAATTTCCAGAACTTTCTACTACGTTGAACAAAATGGCTATCTGAAATTTTTGATTGTATGTGTTTGGGGGAATGGTGGGCGTGAGAGGGGGGTTAGTTACCCTCCAATCACTTCCGACTATTAAAAAGGGCACTAGCCCTCTCAATTTCGAATTGAATGAGCCCCTTTTGAAGTTTTACGACAACTCTATCTATAAAAACCGTATATGCCCCCAGGGCATAACTTACAACCTTTGCCCTGGGGGTTCTTGGGGTTTGTCATCCTTAAATACATAATTTCCAGAACTTTCAACTACGTTGAATAAAATGGCTATCTCTAAACTTTGATTAAATGTTTTTGGGGAAATGGTGGGCGTGAGAGGGGGGTTAATTACTCTCCACTCACTTTCAACTATTAAAAAGGGCAATTTCAATTTCCAATCAAAAGGGTTCTTTTTGAAATTTCTACAACAACTTTCTATATAAACCTTATATGACCCCAGGGCATAACTTCCAACCCTTGCCCTGAGGGCTGTAGGGGGGAGGGGTTGTCATCCTTAAAGACCTAATTTCCAAAACTTTCAACTACGTTGAATTGGATATGTTAATTGGATATGTTTGGGGAAAAGGTGGGCGTCAGCGGGGTTAATTGCCCTCAAATCACTTTCTACTATTAAAAAGGGCACTAGCCCTTTGAATTTCCAATCAAATGAGCCCCTTTTCAAGTTTCTACGACAAAGATTTCAATAAAAACCTTATATGCCCCCAGGGCAAAACTTATAACGCTTGCCCTGAAGACTGTGGGGGGAGTGTCCTGCTCAAAAGTATAATTTCCTGAACTTTACACTGCATGGAATAAAAATGCTATCTCAAAATTTTGATTGGATGTGGTTGGGGAAGTGGTGGGCATGGAAGAGGTGTTAGTTGCCTTCCAATCACTTTCGACTATTAAAAAAGGCACTAACCATTTCAATTTCCAATCGAATGAGCCGTTTTTGAAGTTTCTACGACAACGCGTTCTATAAAAATTTTATATGCCCCCAGGGCATAACTTACAACCGTTGCCCTGAGGGTTGTGTGTGGGGGGGGGGGGGGGGCGCCATCCTCAAAGACCTCATTTCCAGAACTTAAAACTACATTGAATAAAATGGCTATCTCAAAATTTTGATTGGATGTGATTGGGGAAAAGGTGGGCGTGAGAGGGGGGCGGGGTTAGTTGCCCACTAATCACTTTCGACTATTAAAAAGGGCACTAGCCCTTTGAATTTCAAATTGAATGATCCTTTTTTGAAGTTTCTACGACAGCGCTTTCTATAAAAATCTTATATGCTTCCAGGGCATAACTTACAACCCTTGTCCTGAGGGCTGTGGGGAGTGTCCTCCTCAAAAACATTATTTCTATCTGGAAAGCAACTACGCTGAACAAAATGGCTATCTAAAAATTTTGATTGGATGTGTTTCGAGGAATGGTGGGCGTGGAAGGGGTGTTAGTCGCCTTCTAATCACTTTTGACTATTAAAAAAAAAGCACAAGCCACTCCAACTTCCAATTGAATGACCCCTTTCCGAAGTTTCTATGACAACTTCTTCGGTAAGAAGTGCCCTGGTCTAAAGGAAAAAAAAAATAATAAATAATACATTGTGCCAACATTGTTCTTATATGCCCCCTGGGCATAACTTAAAACCTTTGCCCTGAGGGTTGTGGGGGAGTGTCCTCCTCAAAAACGTATTTTCTATCTGGAAATCAACTACGTTGAACAAAATGGATATCTACGCTGAACAAAATCCAATCAACTACACTGAACAAAATGGCTATCTCAAAATTTTGATTGGATGTGTTTCGGGGATTGGTGGGCGTGGAAGGGGTGTTGGTCGCCTTCCATTCACTTTCGACTATTAAAAAGGGCACAAGCCACTCCAATTTCCAATTGAATGAGCCCTTTTCGAAGCTTCTATGACAACTTCTTCGGTAAGAAGTGCCCTGGTCTAAAGGAAAAAAAAAATAATAAATAATACATTGTGCCAACATTGCTCTTATATGCCCCCAGGACATAACTTAAAACCCTTGCCCTGATGGTTGTGGAGGAGTGTCCTCCTCAAAAACGTATTTTCTATTTAGAAATCAACTACGCTGAACAAAATGGCTATCTCAAAATTCTGATTGGATTTGTTTAGGGAGATGGTGGGCGTGGAAGGGATGTTAGTTGCCTTCCAACCACTTTCGACTATTAAAAAAGGGCACAAGCCACTCCAATTTCCAATTGAATGGGTCCTTTTCGAAGTTTCTACGACAACTCCTTCGATACGAAGTGCCCTGGTCTAAGACCAAAAAAAAAAATACATTGTATCCTTTTTTTACTTATTTCTCATCAACAGTAATACCATAATGGCATTAAAAAAAAGTGACAAAACCAGAAAATTTAGGAATAGCCTAGGGTACATCTAGGCATTATTTCAGGGGATTGTAAAATCCATGCCGTATATTCTTTACCTTACCTTTATCTAGTGTCTAGTTCAGAAATGGTTAAATAACAAAATGTTACCGAAGAAGGAGAGAGGTCAGATTCTGCAAAATATTTAGGTCGATTTTGTCGCTAGCTCTCATTCAAGCTAAATTTTAATATTTTGGAATCAGCAAATTAGCTTGCTTAGTCTTTGTTCTGTCAAGGAAAAAACTATGACAGAAATGTTGCTGTTATTTGCTTCCCTCGATGGCAACCCTGATCTTGAAGTTAAAAAATAGTATTAATTCGAGTTAACGGCGAAGCTTTGCAAAATCTTGGCTCTTTTCTGTTTTGTGTCTCTAAGGGTGCTGCAACGGCAAGTGCACCTTACTTACATTTTTTTTTATCTGAACGAGTTTTAAATTCTCAATGAAGGCATGATAAGCTTTATAGTAAGATGTTATCTGATGTTACAAAAACCTAAGTTATTAAAGTTTTGAGCTAGAAGTCCTTCTTAACGGGCAGTTCTTTTTTTTAAATTAATTAAAAAAAACTTTCCCAAAAATAAGTTTTCAAAGAAAAGTATAGGTCATTTTAAACTTAAGCTCAGCAGATACAATACCTGTTAAAATTTAAACTTAAAACGACCAGGAATTACTACTAAAGAATAAATGAAACCCAAAACGAACAGAAATTGAATAAACAATCATAGCAAAAAATATACAACAAGCAATAATATAAATGAATAAATATATCTTAAAGTGAGTAATACTTAGATTGAATATGAAAATCAAGCTTAAAAAAAAAAAAAAAAATTGCTTTTGAAGTATAAATGAAACTTAAAACAAACAGAAATTAAATAAACAATCAATGCAAACAAACATACAATAGATAACAATGTAAATGAATAAATAAATCTTAAAACGAGTGACACTTAAATTGAATATGCAAATCAAGCTTGAAACGAACAAAGATCAATACAAACAAGAGTTTGGGTATCGCCTCCTTCTCTCAATGTAGAAGTCTAAAACCTACTGCGTCATTGGCGCTTTACTGAAAACTAATTTTATTACAAATATTTTCTTTTCTACTTAATATTGAAAATAAACATTAAAATTATAGGAAAATTTTGAACTGATGAGCTTTCAGCAGTTAATATCATTAAACATCAAATATTCAGTTTAATTTATTAGTTATTTATAAAGTTGTTCAAGACGAATATAGTTTCACTACAAACAACAGTTTGGATATTGCCCCCTTCCTTAACTGTGAAAAGCAAAAGCCTGCTGCGTCATTGGCGCTTCACTGAAAACGAATTATATTACAAATATTTTCTTTTCTAGTTCTTACAGCATTGAAAGTAAAAATAAAATTACAGTGAAATAAATTCTTGAACTGATGGATCTTTCAACAATTAATATCATCATGTATCAAATATTCAATTTGATGTTGTTTATACTTTCCAAGACTGTTCAAGACGTATAGTTTTCAGTAAAGTGCCAATGGCGCAGTAGGTTTTAAACTTTTACAGTGAGAGAAGGAGGCGATACCCAAACACTTGTTTTATAGGGATTTTTGTTCGTTTCAAGCTTCATTTGCTTATTCAATTTAAGTTTCACTTGTTTTAAGATTTATTTATTAATTTAAATTAATATCTCTTGTATGTTTGTTTGCATTGATTGTTTATTTAATTTCTGTTCGTTTTAAGTTTCATTTATACTTCAATAACAAAATATTTTTTTCGTTTTAAGCTTGATTTTCATATTCAATCTAAGCATTACTCACTTTAAGATCAATTTATTCATTTATATTATTACGTGTTGTATGTTTTTTCCTATGATTTTTTATTTAATTTCTGTTCGTTTGGGGTTTCATTTATTCTTTAATAGTAATTTCTGGTCGTTTTGAGTTTGAATTTTAACAGGTATCTGCTGAGCTTAAGTTTAAAATGGCCTTTACTTTTCTTTGAAAAACTTATTTTTCGGAAAGTTTTTTTTTAATTAATTTTTGTTCGTTTTCGATTGCAAAAAGTTTCAAGTTTTTAAAAATGCCTTATTTCAAAATCAAACTTTAAAAAAAAAATCAAATGTTCATCAAAGTATCAAACTGGTATCAAAGTGAAAAAATGGGTTTGTGTCAACCTGAGAGTTCTTATTATCTGATGTTTGAACTATTTTTAACAAAACGGCTATCTCAAAATTTTTATCGGATGGGTTTGGGGAAAAAGGGCGTTGGGGGGGGGGGGGTAATTTTCCTTCGGTCTCTTTTGACTCTTTAAAAGTGAACTAGAACTTTCTATTTTCAATCAAATGAGCCCTCTCTGAAGTCATCAAACAATCAAACGAGCATCCCTTCTATAAGAACCATATATACCCCCAGAGTATAACTTACAACGCCTGTCCCTGGGCCCTGGGGGGTTCTGTCGACCCCAGAGTTTTAATATCTGATGTTTAAACTGTTTTTAACCAAATGGTCACCTCAAATTTTTATCGGAGGGGTTTCCATCCGATAAACCCAAAGGCGTGGAGGGCGGGAGGGGCTAGTTGCCCTCCGATCTTTTTTACTCTGTGAAAATGAACTAGAACTTTTAATTTCCATTCAAATGAGCCCTCTCTGAAGTTTATACGAGCATCCCTTTCATAAGAACCATATAATGCCCCAGGACATAGCTTACAATAATTGCCCCCCGGGCCCTGGGGGGTTGGTTCGACACAGGAATTTGTGTTATCTGACCTTTGAACTATTTCAAAAAAGGCTATCTCAAAATTTGTATCGGATGGGTTTGGGAAAAAAGGGTCTGTGTGTGGGGGGGGGGGGATTTGGGTTAGTTGTCCTCGAATATCTTTCGACTCTTAAAAAGTGAACTAGAACTTTGAATTTCCAATTAAATTACCCCTCTCTGAAGTTTATACGAGTATCTCTTTCATAAGAACCATATACGGCCCCATGACATAGCTTACAATGCTTGGCCCCGGGCCCTGGGGGGTTGTGTTGACACAGAACTTTTTGTTATCTGACCTTTGAACTATTTAAAAAAAAAGGCTATCTCAAAATTTGTAGCGGATGGGTTTGGGAAATATAGGGTGGGGGTGGGGGGGGGGCTAGTTGCCTTCGGATATCTTTCGACTCTTAAAAAGTGAACTAGAACTTTCAATTTCCAATTAAATTACCCCTCTCTGAAGTTTATACGAGTATCTCTTTCATAAGAACCATACATGCCTTTTTGGCATAACTTAGAACGCCTTCCCCGGGCCCTGGGGGTTGTGTTGACACCGGAGTTTTTGTTATCTAATTTTTGAACAATTTTCAAAAACTGGCTATCTCAAAATTTGTAGCGGATAGGTTTGGGGAAAAAAGGCGTAGAGGGGGGCTAGTTGCCCTTAAATATCTTGACTCTTAAAAAGTGAACTAGAACTTTCAATTTCCAATCAAATGAGCCCTCTATAAAGTTTATACGAGCATCCATTTCATAAGTACCATACATGTCTTTAGGGCATAACTTAGAACGCCTTCCCCCGGGCCCTGGGGGGTTGTATTGACACCGGAGTTTTTCTTATCCGACCTTTGAACTATTTTTAACAAAATGTCTATCTCAAAATTTTCATCAGATACGTTTGGAAAAAGAAGGCGTGGGAGAGCTAGTTGCCCTCGGATCTCTTTTGACTATTAAAAAGTGAGTTCGAACTTTCAATATACAATCAAATGAGCCCTCTCTGAAGTTTATACGAGCATCCCTTTCATAAGAACCATATATGCCCCAGGGCATAACTTACAACGGCTGCCCCCGGGCCCTGAGCTTTTTGTTATCTGACTTTTGAAATTTGTTTAACTTAATGGCTATCTCCTAATTTTTATCGGATACGTTTGTGGAAAAAGGGGCGTGTGGGGGGGGGGCTAGTTGCCCTACAATCTCTTTTGAATCTCAAAAACTGAACTAGAAATTTCAATTTACAATCAAATGAGCCTTCTCTGAAGTTTATACAAGCATTCCTTCCATAAGAACCTTATATGCCCTCAGGGCATAACTTATAACCCTTGCCCTGAAGACTGTAGGGGGAGTGTCCTACTCAAAGATATAATTTCCAGAAATTTCAACTACGTTGAACAAAATGGCTATCTCAAAATTTTGATTGGATGTGTTTGGGGAAATGGTGGGCGTGGAAAGGGTGTTAGTTGCCTTCCAATCACTTTCGACTATTGAAAAGGGCACTAGCCATTTAAATTTCGGATCGACTGGGCCCTTTTTGAAGTTTCTACGACAACGCTTTCTATAAAAACCTTATATGCCCCAGGGCATAACTTACAACCCCTGCCCTGAGGGCTGTGGGGGGGGGGGAGGTTTGTCATCCTCCAAGACCTAATTTCCAGAATTTTCAACTGCGTTGAACAAAATGGCTATCTCATAATTTTGATTGGATGTGTTTGGGGAAAAGGTGGGCGTGAGAGGGGGGTTATTTGCACTCCAATCACTTTCGAATATTAAAAAGGGCACTAGCCCTTTGAATTTCCAATCGATTGAGTCCTTTTTGAAGTTTCTACGACGAAGCTTTTCTATAAAAACCTTATATACCCCAAGGGCATAGCTTAAAGCCCGTGCCCTGAGCGATGTCCTCTTTAAAAATATAATTTCTATTTGGAAATCAACTACGTAGAACAAAATGGCTATCTAAAAATTTTGATTGGATGCATTTGGGAAAATAGTGGGCGTGGAAGGGGTGTTAGATGCCTTCCAATCACTTTTAACCCTTAAAAGGGGCACTAGAGCTCTCGATTTCCAATAGAATGAGCCTCCTTTTAAGTTTATACGACGACCCCTTCCATATGAAGTGCTTCTTGGAAAAAAAAATAATAAAACTCTGGAGCCGTATGGCCTTTACAATAGGCAACGCTATAGCGTTGCCTCTGATGTGCAGAATCAGCAGAAAATAATAATTATAATACCAATATAGCAAAACACACATATTCCCAACTATAAACGGTTTTACTACTACTATTACTGCTATTAACAACTCACTGCAGCACCAAGCTGCCCGGGGCCATCACAGTTGAGCACACTCCTCCTCCATCCAAACCTATTCAAAGATTTCCTCTGTATGCCCTTCCAAGAATTTCCAGTTTCTTTGAAACCTTTATTACCATCTCTTTTCACCCCATTCGGAGACTTCCTGCTTCTCGTTTGGTCCTGGATGAATGGTCGAAAAAAATAATCTTTGGCAATCTGTCATCCTTCATTAATCACCTCTTCACCTTCATTAATTCCTGGTCTAAGTGACTTAGTGATCTTAACATTAATTTCCAAACCTATTCTTGCACCGGGGCCTCACAAAATGTAAAAAAAAAATCATCTACTTTACTAGCATTTTAATCAACCACACTTGAATCATCAGCATAATCTAAGTCTAGGAGAGTGTTACCTTCCCCTCCCATAATTGATCTTATGATCTCCCATAGCCTCTGTCGTGTTCCTTGGGACAAAGGCCATCAAAATAATCCGTATAAATTGGGATACAACGCGAACACAACCCTGCTTAACTCTTGATTCAAAAAAAAAAAAAAATAGCTATTAACCTCATTTCCTACTTCAAATGCAGCAATGTTGTTCTCGTACATAACAGTAATCACTCAATGTATTTTTCTGGTATACCATACAAAGCCAGGACCTTCATTAAAGCTCTTCTAGCAGCTGAATCAAATACTTGATCAGAATCTATAAAACCGAGGAATAAAGTGGGTCTGGTGACTCGGCCACTTCTCAGTTATTAATGTAAGAGTGCAAATCTGGTCAACGCATCCTCTCCCCTTCCTAAAACTACCCTGTTTTTCTCTTAGACTTTATCTAAAGCATCTCTAAGCCTAAAAAGTATCAGTATCGTGAATGTAAAAAGTAAGAATTATCCCGAATATCCGATGGAATGCGACACTGCCTTATAAGACCTGGTGAGTGGATATCATCGCGAATATCGACTGAAAGAGTGTAAAAATTTGAATTTGGTGCTAGTAGCCAGTAGCCAAGGACATTTTCCGCTTGCAGTTTGAATTCACATTCCAAGTCTAGCCAATTCTTTTCTTTTCATGAATATTGGTCTAGCAGCTTTCCACCAGCCGCAAATATTGTATGAGAAGCTAGGCCGACTTTGCAAGTCTGTTCACGAATTAAGCCCTTTGGTTTGGTAATAATTTGATGAGCGTTTTGATTTCTGATTAGAATTACTGTGTCAAAATAATTTCAATGACAATGTCGTAAATGATATGACCCGATCCGAAATTGTTTGAAACTACAGTCCACGTGTCAAAAATTATTTATTAGCAGCATTATGTATTCCATTCATACGCAGTATTTTCATGGACATCGTTTCGAAAATGGTAGGAAAATAGCCATATGATCTTGAATCAAATCATTATTAGAATTGTCTTAATGTATGGGAAAAAAAATCTTGTATAATCAAAAATCTCCCAGTTTCAGAGGACATGTTAAAGCCAGGGTTGCCACCCCTAGAGATTTATCACTATTTCTAGTGATTTTTTATATTGCTTAAACAACAAAATCACTAAATTTGTGAATACACTACTAGATTATTGAAGAAAATCCCTAAATCAGCCAGAAAATCACTAGAATCTAGTGATTTTTTGTCACCGGGTGGCCACCCTGGCTAAAGCTTGGTGGTGCTTCTTAAACACATATACAATCCATAATAAATGAGCAATTAGTATAGACCGTCTATCCGCTACAACTAATGATTACACAGTAATGCATAGCTTCATACCAATACCCTCCATATTCCTCCTCTTACCCTCCCTATAAGTGAGGAGCTATAAGGGAGAATCTTCTTGCGGTGGTGGGGTCCTAATCCTAAAGGCTTGAAAATGCATTTAGAGGCCGAAGTTTTGAAACTTTTCCTGGGAGAGGTTTCACAAAAATATGGAGGCAAGTGTATTTAAATCCTAACTTTCCTTTATTTGGAGGAATATATCTAGACCAAGTGTGGAGAACAGGCGCTGAGGAGTGACAACTCTTGTCTTATTCCAAAATAACTTTAAGTTATTAGAATTAATTCCTGGTTAAGAAAGGGATTTAGTTCAGCAGTAAAGTAAAGAACAAAATAATTAGCTTGATCAAAAGTTCAAACTCATTTGTAGCGCCACACCCGTCAGCATCCCCCCTTTCGAAAAAAGAAAGAGGAGACTGATTCTTTTCTTTTCTCTTCTTGGAGGGTTGAATGGTCATAAGTTCGAAAGTTCACAACCAAGGGCCGAGACATTTAAGTAGATGACGGTAGATGAAGTAGATGTAGATGATAGTAAATAAGTAGATAAGTACAAATTCGAAAGATCGAAATCAAGGGCTGGACATTTAAATGGATTAAGTTAGATGAGATTGATGTAGATGAAGGTAGATAGGTAGATGAGTAGAAATTCGAAAGCTCAAAATCAAGGGCTGGACATTTAAGTAGATGAAGGTAGATGAAGTAGATGAGGGTAAATAAGTAGATAAGTAGAAATTCGAAAGTTCAAAATCAAGGACTGGACATTTAAAAAGATGAAGGTAAATGAAATTAATGTAGTTGAAGGCACATAAGTAGATAGGTAAAAATTCGAAAGTTCAAAATCAAGGTACATTTAAATAGATGAAGGTAGATAAGTATAAATAAGTAGAAATTTGAAAGTTCAAAATCAAGGGCTGAACATTTAAGTACAAGAAGGTAGATGAAGTAGATGTAGATGATGGTAGATAAGTAGAAATATAGAAAAGTAGATGTAGATGAAAGTGGATAAGTTGAAAGGTAGAATTGTAGGTAGATAAGTAGATGAAGTAGATAAAAGTGAATACAAAGGTAAAGATTAAATAAATAAAAGTGATATCAAAGACGATAGTAAATCTAGCCGAGAGCAAAATTTTCTAAAATATATAAGACGCCTTAAAACATGCCTAAACTTGCCTAAATTACTGAAAATATTTGTCATTGACCAATTGTGTGCATAGACTGTGACAGTCAATAGACTGGGATTTGCATTTGCACGACTTAGAAGCAGTGATTGATCAATCTCTTTGAATCGGCAAAGATGAGTGTCTTCTTCCTGTCCCATAAAAAACGAAAAGATAAATTTCTATTTGATTGCTCGGTGAAAGCTGATACTGTTTTGGCAGAATTTTTACTACTTAATATTTCTTCCCACTACTTAATATATTAATATTTCTACTTAATTACTACTTAATATTTCTTCCTGTTTGTATTCGGGTATTTACGAAGCTCTTGAAACAATATAATTCAAAGACGAGAGCCGGAAAGAACCCGCCCCTCTCCCTGGGAAACAAAACTGCATGAAAAGTACAAAACTCTGTAAAGAAATACACAATGTACAAGATAAACATGAAAATTTGTATAAATTTAGATAAATAAATTTATATAAAGAAATACAAACGTCACGTGGACATTTTTTTCCGATTTTGCCTCCCCCCCCTCGGGAAAATATGTTTAGCTATTCTCGTCGACAAAACAGTTTTCCTTTTTTGTTCAGGATCCCAAGACGTATCTAAGGGTTTCTCTTATGCAAAAAAGGTTTTTTATACGAAATTAAATAGTGACGTTATTGGTTAAAAACAAGTACGGGCAAGACCGTACCCAGAGGGGGGTTTGAACCCCTTCCCCCTCCGAAGTGTTTTTTTTATTCATAAGAACGTAACAAAAATGAATATAATCAAATTTTGTAGGATTTTTTGAGGTTTTTTGTGTAAACCCCCCCCCCCCAAAAAAAATGATTAAAACCCCCTCGGAAAAAAATCCTGAGTATGGGCTTGAGTACGGGTCACCTATATAATTAGATAGGCTGTAGCCCCCTCCCCCTCTTCCCACACCCGCATTAAGATCCACTGATATACCTGCTTATTCTTGGTGTTTTTGGTGTGCAACCATGCAATATGTCAAATATGTAAATGAAGTACCAAAGAGATAAAATCATTTAAATGAAGCTTTCAAATTCTTCTGTTTATTAACTGTTCATTTTCTAACGAAAATTTACATATGTTTGGAGGCAAAATGACCAACCACGTGGCAATGCGCTCTCAGAAACTGAAAGACCTTATGTAAAACGTTTTGATATTTTAAGTTGATTTTGGGGTTTAGGGGGACTAAAAGGTAGTCTTGGTTAGGTTAGATTAGGTTACGTATTTAATATATGCTATGCTTTATCCCCACCCCCACCCCCTAATGTGCAAATATATAGCCCAAATTTGTTCATAAACTATTATATTTTCAACCTATTTTGTTTGAATTCACTAGCATCAACCAAACTTCACTTCTTGCATGTGGCCTGCATTTGAGAAGAGTACCAGAATTTATATTAGAGATATATAATATGTAATTTGAATAAGTTCATTGAATATTCTACGACCAGTTGGTTGATACGATCGCCCATGCCAAAAAACTTTTTTATTTGTGGACAAAAACCCACGACCTTCGTTTCGGGTACCATAGACATTTTGAATTTGATGGTGCAATTATTGTCAATATCATAACTTTTTGGTGGTGTGTTCCCTCTTTTTCTAAAATTATACGAATCTTTCTTATGTTAATAAATTAGCTGTTGCATAACTTAACTGTTCTTAGTTTTAAACTGTTTACAAATCGAAAAAAAAAAATCCATGTTTAAATCATTTCTCCGGTGGAATGAACATCGCCATAGATTAAACATGGACCAGAATCACTTAAGATTTTCACTTGAAGAACTGAAATGAGCAATTGGTCCTTCCAGCATCTCTCCTCCTCTTACCTCCTTCAATTTCTTATGTACATAAATAACACCTCAATCAGCAAGATTTGTTTAGCGAGTGGAACTGAAACGTGAACATTAGAAGAAGAATCTTACATAACTGTTTAGGCATAACTGCTAGGCATGGTTTATTTACATGTTTGATGCACCTCTTGTGTCAAAGGAATTATTTTCTGCGTTTTCAACTATTTACTGTGAAAGTTTTCTTATAAAGTAGCTGCAGTTGCAGGTGACATTAATTGTATTTTTCAAGAAAGTAGTATTGAAACAAAATTCTATTCGTCATTTCCTCTCTCTTTTTTTGTCAACCTGTGGTCGTTTTGAGTTTCACCGCCATTTTTTTCTTTCGTGTGAAAAGCTTGTTTTTATTGTATAAAAAAACCGTCGGCATTGATACATCCCAAGTCCCATTCACATCCATACTTAGCTAGATGTCAATATCTAGCGATGAATTTATAAGCGATGATGACTATTACTGTTAAGCTAAGCACACATGTCAAAAAAATGTTTTAGGGATAAAAGTGTCTGGTAAATTTTTCTATAAGGGGGGGGGGGGGGGGGAATTGCTGCAAAAAGATCACATTTATTCAAGTAGTAGGCCTATTACACATTTTTGAATTTCCCATGCAATTTTGTCTTCCGAGGGTAGGGGAAAGGGATGGACCACCTTCCCTCGTCTTCGGATATTTCTTGTTCAGACAAGAAGACTTTCACAAGAATCCGAATGAAAGTAAGCATTAAACAGGACAAAAAATGAACTTGTTTTGTTTTTTGTCTCTTGTGATATTCTGTTTTGATCAACCGTGATATTGCAAATTTTCCTCTTAAATTATACACCTCTTGAAGAACTGGATTAGCTTATTGTTCCTGCAACATAACAGCTTCACCTTAAAAGAGAGAATATTTTATTTGTGAAATCTGGTTATTTTTTAAGGCAAATAAAACCACTTTCTAAGCATTATATATCTGCTAAGATCACGACAAAGAAACGATCTTGCAAAAGATAATAACCTATTTCGCCAAATTGTTACATTATTAGCTGAATTTCAAAGGAGATGCTAGTGGCATGAGAAGAAAATACAAACATCTGTTTGAAGTGGTAACATATTTCTTTTGAAATTTATCACCTTCTTTTTAACTATTAACTTGTCAAACTGAAACCGTTACAGGCACTGCTATTAAGGTATTGGCAAAAAGTGTATTGACAAAGAGATAAAAATCGATATTACCTTTCAAATCTCAGTCTAAAAAATTTCTTAAATTAGGATATGAAGCACAGATAAATTAAATCTAACAGGCTATGAGGATTTTTAAGTTTGTTTATTCATGACCGACTATACAACACGGTAAACGGCGAAGTACACGAAAAAAAAAATAAAGAGAAAGAAAAAAGAAGCACAATCAGAGTCTCTTTTGAATTATGAAATCAACAATATGAATTATGATAGTTCTCTGGCATAGGCCTGGAACCGTTAAACCGTGTAGATTTTGTGAACTACTCAAGGGGTCACTCTCTCTTAGAAACCATGTACACCATTTGGCGCGTGCCAAGTGTGGCGGAACTATGTCAAGTTTTCGGGGAGTGTGCCAAGAATTTGTGAACCGCGCCATGTGTTGCCGTGACGGAACTGTGCCAAGTGTTTTGGGGAGTGTGCCAAGCATTTTGGGGACTCTGCAAAGTGTGGCGGAACTGTGCCCAAGCGTAGCCAAACTCTGAGGCACGTGTGACATTCTGAGATATAAACCAAGTGGCGGAAAGGCAGATCCCCTTCGAGACTACTATGAAAGCAAGTCGTATATCTTTAAGAATGGGTTGCTTCAGGAACTACTGAAACGCTTCAGCTAATGAATGGATTAGAACTTTGTTCATGAATCAAGCAAAAAACTCGTGTTGTAGCTTTGTGTGGGTATCGATGAAATAAAAATGTAAAAACTGTCTTAAAAACCAACATCCCACGAAACTAGACAACTTTAACAAGATTAAAATTATAACGATTGCTTTGACAAACCTTTAAATTAAAGCTCAGTCACAAGATTTAGCTAAGGTCGAGATTTAGCTAGCAAAGAAATTTTAGCTAACCGCATACGCATATGTAATAGAATTTATCTGATTGGCTAATTCTGGTCAAAGAATAAGAAAACGTATAAGGATAGGAATCAGTGTTAGTGTTGAAAAGAGGGTTCACAATCGCCATCTAGCATTTGATAAATTTATTCCATTTTTAGTCTGCCCTAAACTGCTGCATACTTGTCTTTTTAGTTACTTCAAGTATTAAAGAGAATGCAGACAGCAGAATTTTCCCACCAGTTGGTCTACCCCCTCATTTCGGAAAACCACGTCTACTGCACAGTTCCACATCGCGTGGTACAGTTCCGCCACGCCTGGCAGTCCCCGCAAAACTCGACACATTTTTGGCACGCTTACCACACGCCACCTTGTGAACGAGATTTCTGAAATCGGCACCCGCTCACTGTTAATAAGCTGGAATCATGTCAGTAGTTTTTCTACTGCAGGGGTTATTTAAAGAAGATAAAAAAAAAAGTTTTTTTTTTTTAAATTTTGTTTGTAGTTATTTGAAAGAGTTTTTGAGAAACTATTAAAAATAAGCCATTTTAATGAACCATTAATATAATAAAAAACGAAAAATATGGCTCGATCCGACTTTTAACTGCTATAATCACAGAGAGTCTGCTATGGCTAGGTCAAATTTTACTGAATGATAAGTTGCAAACCCCGTGCTTAGCCTCCCATCTGGCAGTCGTCAAGTGGGGAAAGGTCGTCAAGCCAAGGTCGTCAAGTGGGGAAAGAATAGAAAAAAAAGTCAGATGTTTAAGATCTCTGGTTTTAGCTTTCTGTAATCAGAAATCATAGAAGTTTTAGCGGAAACTGCTCGTGATTTGTATATGCCTTTGTCTTGTCGTTTTTATCAAAACAACAAGTTTTATCACGACAAGTTTTATCAAAACGAAAGTTTTTCAGGAGTTTTTGAGAAACTATTTAAAAAAACAAAACATTTTAATGAGCCATTAATATAATAAAAAACGAAAAATATGGCTCGATCCGACTTTTAACTGCTATAATCACAGAGAGTCTGCTATGGCTAGGTCAAATTTTACTGAATGATAAGTTGCAAACCCCGTGCTTAGCCTCCCATCTGGCAGTCGTCAAGTGGGGAAAGGTCGTCAAGCCAAGGTCGTCAAGTGGGGAAAGAATAGAAAAAAAGTCAGATGTTTAAGATCTCTGGTTTTAGCTTTCTGTAATCAGAAATCATAGAAGTTTTAGCGGAAACTGCTCGTGATTTGTATATGCCTTTGTCTTGTCGTTTTAATCAAAACAACAAGTTTTATCACGACAAGTTTTATCAAAACGAAAGTTTTTCAGGAGTTTTTGAGAAACTATTTAAAAAAACAAAACATTTTAATGAGCCATTAATATAATAAAAAACGAAAAATATGGCTCGATCCGACTTTTAACTGCTATAATCACAGAGAGTCTGCTATGGCTAGGTCAAATTTTACTGAATGATAAGTTGCAGACGCCGTGCTTAGCCTCCCATCTGGCGGTCGTCAAGTGGGGAAAGGTCGTCAAGCCAAGGTTGTCAAGTGGGGAAGGAAGAGAAAAAAAATTCAGATGTTTAAGATCTCTGGTTTTACCTTTCTGTTATCAGAAATCATAGAAGTTTTAGCGGAAACTGCTCGTGATTTGTATATGCCTTTGCCTTGTCGTTTTTATCAAAACAACAAGTTTTATCAAAACAAAAGTTTTTCGAGAGTTTTTGAGAAACTATTAAAAAGAAAACATTTTGATGAGCCATTAATATAATAAAAAACAAAAATATGACTCGATCCCACTTTTAACTACTATAATCACAGAGAGTCTACTATGGTTAGGTCAAAGTTTACTGAATGATAAGTTGAAGACGCCGTGCTTAGCCTCCCATCTGGTACCAAGGTCGTCAAGTGGTGAAGGAACAGGTCGTAAGAAAGGTTTTAAATTGAATGGGAACTTCCTAGGACTGGGTAAAGAGTGAAGCTCTGAACAGACTGGGGTTAAAGGAGATGTTTGTGAAGCTGTATTGGCCTCCGGTGGCTTGGTACTGTAGTGAGTTATTTGCAGTAGTAGTATCAAGCATAGGAAGAGCAGGTATAGAAATATTCGCCTTGGCTTTTTATAATTGGTGTCACATCTTACATGCCATGAAATACAATATGTAACTCTTCTCATTATTTTATCGCATTCTCCGTGGTCATTGAAGTACATTAGCCATTCTTACTAATCAAAGTGAAATTCTTTTGTTCCAAAGTTCCATCGTGGAGATTTTTTATATAATAGCGTTTGAAAATTCATTGAAGCATTCGTCCCCATCCATCTGTGCAGGATGTGTTTGAAGACTGTAAAAACCGGGGCACACCTGCCGTTGACACGTTTGATTGATGCGGCGTGATTTGTTGTGCCTTGAGTTGCTTCAGGGTAGCTTTTACCTTCTCTGGTCGTTTTTTGTAACGAAAATAGTTTGACTTCTTTTTCAATTTTAAAATCGTTGAAACAAAAGATCGGAGTGCATATAAAAGCACATCAGAGTTGGAGAAGAGGATAGGATATTATACCTACCCCTATAATATCATAAAAGGGGGTAACACTTACGATACTTATTCATGGAGGAGGGGGGGGGCTAAAGCATGAAAAATGTGTTTTCATGTTGTTTTTAACAGTTATATAACTAATAAATATAGTCTTGTTTACGATGGGTGGGTTTCTACATTTGAGATGGGTGGTAGCCTACATGCATCAAGCTATAATTTGTTTTAAATGTTGGGATTGGGGTATGGGGTGGGGGGTAGACCCAGTTCCCCTCCCCCCAATGTACGATCGTAAATAATAATATCCCATAAAACGTAGAAATACGAATTATTCTAAAATTTAATCATTTATGAAATTCATCCAGTTCAGGTGCTATTATTCTGCTCACAGCTAATCCAAAAATGTATTTACGTCTAATATATGACGCATGATTATAGTAGATAATTCTTGTCTTGTGAAAACCTAAGATTTACTATGCTTTTAGTCTGATCAAACTAATAACTCGAAAATGATAGTTTAAAATTTGATCAGACCTAAAAGGATAATGACCATCGTGGGATTTGGCAAGGATAGAGGAGTCAAATAGGGTTGAATAGCGAAGAATTGTACCCAAACGACGCATAACGGGTATTCCCCCCTCGGAATTAAAAAAAAAATTATTTTTGTCGGGCTTAACTGAAGATTTGTAAATAGAATAATCCATTCATTTTTGTACTTTAATTCATCTTAAATTTAAGCTACACTTCTTAAGTTTTTAGTCAGATTTGACTAAAACGACAGAAAACGCATCTTTTTGCTAGAAGGCGTAGGCTAGATTCCTACATGTATTTATTGACATGGCAAATGAAATGTGACAATTGACCTTGCACTCGTGGAGGACAGCAAAAAACCTATTCAGAAAAATCTGATGATAGCCAACGTTTTTGAGGAGAAACAATAAGATTTAGCTCAAAATCTTACATTCACAAAATTTAAGAGAGGAAAAAGGGGGTTTAATTTAAATAAACTAGTTGAACATTAGCATTTTTCGTTCCACTGGTTTACTTTAATTGAACCCGTTTATTCTCTCTTAATTTTTGTATATGGAAAAGCAGTATGGTCTAAGAAATTACTTAAATCTTGTATTCCAGTTAAACTTGACGAAAACTAGGTGAATTATTCCTTTTTTGCAAAGAAAAAGGATCAGAATTATTCCTGTCAAAATTCGACAGCCATTCCACAAACTTCCATTACAGCCATGGCTTTTGAAAAGGAAGTCATACACTGGAGCGCAAAAACAAATGTTCCATTGAAACTTTGCAAAACTTAAGTGAGGAAGTTATGTTTTCTAAGATTTTGTTGGCTTGAGTAGAAACATGGTATGTAGCAGAATTTTCCATCTTTTAAAACATAAAATCAACATTTACTTCTTGTTCTTTAAGACCAGTCTCAATTACAAATTAGATTTTGTAGACGCAGTGTTGCAATTTTCCTAATCTGAAAGCGTAAAGAGTTCGCGTGTCTTCTAAACCCACTAAATAAGAACGACACTTTGTAAATGCCATGTAAGACACATAACTGTAATTTAAGACATGTAAGACCTTTGTAACTATCACGTAAAACATGAACAAATTTTGCAAGTAAAACGAATACTTGCAGGGGAGCTTTGTGCTAACGCAAAAATCATTCCCAAAGATTAGCAAGTTTTTAGAATAAAAATTTTTAGTTAAAATCCTTATCAAACTTCCTATTTTTGTTTCTTTTCGACATTGATGATGATTTGGTCCCAACTTCGTCAACATATTTGCAACAGTTTTCTCTCTTTTAGAGGTTCATTGAATTTTTACAACCGTATTCTATTTGCAAGGCTGTATCCAGGAGGGGGGGGGGGGTTCAGGGTTTGACTTCTTCGTCCTTTCCCCAAAAAATTCTGCCTGACTCGTAAAAACGTAATAAAAAAGCATTTAAATTTTTTTCATGTGTTTTTAAGTTCCCCCTCCCGAAAAAAAACTTGGATACACCCTTGCCTGTTCGCATTTGATTCATGTCAGAAAATCATTCTGTATTTACTCATGTTTGTCTTTATATGAGCCTTTTGGTTTCGTCAAGAGGGCTACTATCTTTTTGATAGTGTTGGGCGATATTCAGTATCGATATTGATATATCGATATATCGGAGCAAATATCGATATCGAATATCGAAACGAAAATATCGATATCGAAAACGATATTTGAACATATTTGACTATTTTCGGATTTTTCTGCTACTGGTAAACGTCCTGCAGAAAAGATCCAACATAGAAAATTGTTTGGGAAATGGGCGAGAAGAAGAACAATGATGTATTTAATCCATTGACTCATACATGCTGATACACAGCATACTTACCTGTATCCATAAGTTGGTATAGCCTGTTCTCAAACTCAAAATACGTTTAGTCAGGAGGACTTCCAAATGTTGCTGAGAACCTCCAAAAGGCCTTGGCTGTATTAATGCCTTCTAAGCTGATAGGCCTTGCTCATATAAAAGAGAGTTGGCTTTCTATGCTGAATCCAAATATATAGGATTCATTCAGTTTAGTGTTCCCATCAAAAGATACGAGCCTGAGAAAATTTGGGTGATTTTTGGGAAAGGGGAGAAACCCTCCAAAAAGTCAAAGAATCTTAAAGAAAAGCGTACCATCAGATTCAGCATATCATAGAACCCTACTTGTAAAGATTTTAACCTCCCGTCAGCGTAAATGTAGAATTTTGTATTTTTTGTCAGAATAAAAATCACGGATGCATGTTTATTTATTCCTCTTTCTTTCGCCAGCGTGATTGCATCAATTCAAAGGCCCAAGAATGTTGGGAAAGTGCTCGTTCGAAAGAAAATAACAGTTCTAGTTCCCTTTTAAAGTGACCCGAGATATTGGAGAGCCAATAGCCCCCCTCCCACGCCCTTTTTCCCTGAAAACACCCGATCCCAATTTTGAGATATTCATTTTGTTCACCATAGTTGAAAGATCGAAAAAATGTTCCTCCGGAGATAACCTGACTCCCCGCAACCTGAGGAAAGGGCTTTAAGTTATGAATTTGCCTATTGTTTACGTATAGTATTTTTTATTTGTAAGTAAACAGGCCTTTTTAGGGGAGGGGGAATTTTCTGTGGGGGGATTTTCCACAGGTAGAATTTCCAATGGGCAGCGAAGTTTCCGGGGCTGAACTAACAAGGGGGAATTTTACACCGGAGAACTTGTCATAACGCCTATACGAAATTCGTCATAATGTTTCTCTGCCGATTCAATTTTTGATGTAGAGATGTTCCGAGGAAATTGTCATGATCCCCCCATGATGCCCGGGGGAAGGGCTATAAGTTATGAATTTTGTCTGTTGTTTACATATAGTTTCTGTTATTGGAAGTAAACAGACGTTTTTAGGGAGGGAAATTTTGCGCAAGGGGATTTTCCACGGGGAGAATTTTTCATGGGCAGGGAAGTTTCCGAAAATGAACTTATAAGGAGAAATATTACACGGGAGAATTTGCCAGAACTCTTATATCAAATTTATTTTACTTTCTCTTTGCCGATTCAATTGAACATCTAGAGATGTTTTGGGGATATCATCCGGGGTAAATTTTCAGAGAGGAGGTTAAAATTGCCTGGGAGATTTTTTTGTGGGAGGGAGGGAGTTCCCACGGGGGAAATTTTCCATGGGAAAGTTTTCAGTGGGAGCAATTCTTCGTGGCGGAATTTTTCGCAGGAGATATTCTCCATGTGGAAATTTTTCGCGGGAGAAATTCTTCATCAGAGGATTTTCCGTGGAAGAAACTTTCCATTCGGAGGATGGGATTTCAATGAAAAATTTCCTGTTGAAGGAGTTTTCCGGCATGATTTGAAAAAGATCAAAAATTAAATGAAAGACAAGTCTTTTTTTCAAATGAAAATAGGCGTAAGAGAAATTTCTAGGCGAAATTGTCCACAAGAAAATATCTGGGGGGAATTTTCAGCAGGGACGGATTTGTTGTGATGATTTCCTGGTATTAAATGAAAACAACCAAAAATTAAATAGAAATTTTTTTTCAACGGAAACTAGGGAGACATATTGAAACTTGAAACAAAAAGAAATCCTACCGTATGCGAGGGGAGTTACCGCCTCCTTTAAAGAGTTCCAATTATTTAAAACAACTCCTGAAACACAAGAGTATTAGAATAAGAATTCTTAATTAGAATAAGAAGCTTGTTTTAAAAATACTAGAAAAAACGTATATGAAGGGCATCCCTCTCATATACGGAATAATTTCTGTTCGTTTTAAGTTTTAATGGTGAACCTTACTTTCAGTTGAAAAAAACCTGTTTCCTTTTTTTTTTATTTAATCACTGAAAGGTAGAACAAATGCTCAGGGAAAAAACATTGACATGTTGCTGAGTTTGAATAGCCAGAAGTAGTCAGTAGGTCATCTTTCTTTACCCTGAGCCCGAGTAATTTCAAGTCTAGATTTCTATGATATTCACTCTTGTAATCGAAGTTTTTTTTTATTGCTTGATTTTCTATTATTCAAAGTTTAAAAAAATTGTGCAAAATACACTTTTATTATAATTGTTGGTACTTTTCTATCAGCCAGGACACATTCGAGAATTTGGTTCTACAGGTACGGGGTAGAAACAACCGCTATGCTTGGGAAATAGATAGGATATAATAATAATAATAATATAATAATATATATTGAATCTATAATATGCGTACCATTCAGAATCAGGGATAGCAGATGCGGATAAAGACTCATCGCTTTTAGAGGACAGAAAACGCCAAAGGAGAGAAGGATTAATTTTGGCCCGTGTAGATTCGATATCAATCATCTTTTTTTCATATGTAAAAAAAAATCATCATATAAAATCATCAATCATATATATAATTTGGGCTGTATATTTGCACACTAGGGGGATGGTGGGGTGGGGGTTAAGTATAGCGGGGCTGCATGCAATAAGTAACCTAACCTAAATAAACCAAAATAACCAAATAGATATTTATTAAAACATAGCTACAATGTAGTTTTCCACTGAATCGAAGCTAATTGTCTCCGTATACAAACAGCAATAAACCGGTTGTTGTATGATTTTATAGATTCAGATTCTCGAGTGTGTAGTGGCTAACAGATAAGTACCCATTTTTTTTTTAACTTTGCAAAGCCAAGAGTTAATCTGAATAAAACTGATCAGAAATATCGAAATCGATATATCGATTATCGAATATCGAAAGTAAAAATATCGATATTTCGATATATCGTTTGATCAAGTTATCGCCCAACACTACTTTTTGACGCCCAATTATGGGTGCCATCCAATATAAATGTTACATGCAACCAGAGGCGGCCTTACTGGTGGGCGGGGCCTTGTACTGCAGCTACTGCGCGGGGCCTGACGTCTTGGTCATACTGTAGCGGCAGCAATAACAGAGCCGTTTTTTAGCACTAAGATCTTACATCTAAGATCTTGCATCTTTCTGCAAAGATTATCGTTTTTTAACTCATCTTTGTTCTAAGATCTTACAGCTAACTAATATTAGCAAAAAGCGTGAAGAACGCCACTGTTCTGCTATATAGAACAATGATGAGAGAACTTTGATGATCTACTCATCATTGTTCTCAGACTGCTGATCAGAGCAGAATGATGAAAGACATTTGCATAAAAACGACAAAAGATGTAAAATCTTAGTTCAAAGATTTCACTTTTAAGTGTTTTCTGACAAAAGATTTAAGATCTTAGCACATTGACGAGTGAAAAAACAGGCCTAATGATGTAACCTCCAAAGAGAGCGGTAACAATGTGATTCCTAGGGTTCAAGAGGAACGTTGTGATTTTGACAAGACGGCAGAAAATAACGTTGCATCGACGAAGGGTGCTGCATGCATTCTATCGCTTACAAGTTATTCTTCACACTGACAGTAGGTAGGTTTTACGCCGAGGCATTTTGCGTTATAAAAAAATTAATGTGTTACGCGTGTAATAACACTTCCACGCTGCAGTAAAACAAAAGTAAAATATAACGTAAACTCAGTTAGCTTAATTCAGCATTAAGAGGGCAAGTGCAGAAATGTTTTATAATAAGCATGGGTCCAGCGTAAGCGCGGGGCCTGGTGCGGTCGCACCACTTGCCACCCTCGAATACCGGCACTGCGTGCAGCTACAATAAACTGTGAGTAAACTTAATATAAGTATTAGTAATGCAGAGAGTCAACAACTTTTTAAAGTAAACATTAAATATACAGTAATTTAAACAATTAACTAAGAGGCGAAATCAATGAGTATGGAAGGGGCTTCAAGTACTATCTAATGAACTAATTTGATGCATTAAGACATTAGGGGAATTATAAAGGATAAGATCTTTCGTTTAAACCAACCAACTAAAGTAATGATAATATTAGCTAACTCACACCATACTAAATGTGCTAATTAAGTATGTAGCAGTTTATGTTATCAACTAATATGGAATGTCTGTATGCTGCTTGGCATTATAACAGTTTCAAATAAAAATATAGGCTCACAATGAGGTGGATACGGTGGAATTGTTTTCGGGGTGGGAGACTTCAGAATATGCATAAAAACAGTCATCTTGGACGAACACAGAGAGGGGGGGGGCTTGGTACCTGGGCCCCTCAAAACCCTAATTTTTCTGAGTTTCTGGAAATTCCTTATTCAAATTATCAAATAATTTTTTTATTATTGCCCTTCCCCCCAAAAAAATAAATAAAAGAAATACTTAACATAAAAATTAGAGCAAATATAATCAACATATATACAGTGTGGGCTAGCATAATAAAGTGCTCAAGAAAATTCCTTGTGGTTTTATTTAGCTTGAAATTCGAGCTCCACTCGACAAGATCTTTTTCGATCAATGATCTGTAATTAGCGCACACATAGCTACTAATCAACGATATACCATAATTATGCACCATCGTTTACTGACAAAATAATTTGTAAGCAGTAAAATGACCCATTCACATTTGAAGCAAACAATTTTAATGACGCAAGGTCTTAAATTCAGAATTTTATTATAGATAATCAGACAAATGGAAGCCATTTAAAAAATGAAAAATGTTAAGCGTCATCCTTCAAATAAAGGTTTACGAGGATTATGCCCAACCCACATCTTATTTACACTTTTCGATAAAAAAAAGTCAAGATTTATGAATAACATGTTTTTTTTTTATTAACGTCAAACTTATATTACAAAACTGGAGTGTTAAAATGACAAGAAATTAGTTCGAAAAGGTTGTGTCCATGGGCGCCCATAAGCTGAATTCCAGGGGGGGGCAAACTTCGTCTAATTGCTACTTTTAATGCTATATAGATAGATATTTATTGCAAAACAAAAGCCTCTTTGGGCCATGGCAAAAACAAACACAGTTGCATATAAAGTCAAAACACATGATAATAACATATATAACAATAACTAAACATAGCCCATAGCAAATAAAAACATAATAACATAACAATTGCAACACAAAAGCACACATAATACTATAAAACTAACTCACATAATTACACACAATGTCACACACATAATAATAATAATAATAATAATAATCGTGTATTCAAAAGCCTTTCTACAGGGCCATATACACTATACATCAAATATAACAGGAAAACAAAAGTAAAACTCCCTTCAGCATTTTTATTCCAAACCATAACAATTCTTCTTCACAATAGTTCCTTTCTTATCTTTAGTGCCTGATCAACAAATCTACATAATCTACACATGAGGCTAGGTACCGTCTGAGACAACATGCCCCGAAGTGAAAAATTACATTCCAGGGGGGGGGGGGCAAACTTCGTCTAATTGCTACTTTTAATGCTATATAATGAAAATCTCAGAACAAAAATATAAAAATAAGGCAGCATCATTCAGCCAGGGGGGGGGCAAGAGCCCCCCCCCTGACCCCCATATGGGCGCCTATGGTTGTGTCAATAGTATTTTGTCCTCAACCACTCATTACCAATACTATACAGGGTTGCCACCATGCTCAGTCCTAAAGTGCTACAATTGTCCAAATTTGCGTGTTACACAGCGATTTCCGTTGCCACAGTCAACAAATTGACTGTAATAGTGCTAAAATAGCAGTTTCGTACTACAGGTGGCAACTTTGATACTATAGGTTGTATAAAAAAGAATGCCGGATTTGAAAAGCCCTTGATTTTTATTCGTTATAGTTGATAACACTGTATTTGCATGTTTTGTTACCTGATCATAAAGGTTATCGGATGTAAGTTTGTGTGTACCTAATGTAAGTCTATTAGATCAACCTATTTTGCGCCCCCCCCCCCAAAAAAAAAATTCGGATCAATCTACTTTGCGCCTCCCCCCCCCCCCCTAAAAAAAATCCTGGACCCGCCCCTGGGTTAATGTTTGTGGTGTATAGTCATAAATTCACTCTGCAGTAGATTCAAATCCTGCATTCCCTTTAAGACACCCTTTATATATGTGTATCTTTTGCCAGATTCCTGTTACAGCTAGAAAAACTGTTCTTCCAAGCTTCCCTCAACTCTACTTTCAAAGAGCCATGCTTTAAACCTTGACTCTGATTGGTCAGTCACAACTTTATACTTGCGACAAGTTACCGATGGGACACATAGTTGGCGCTGTAATCGCGCGTAGTTTCCATTTTATAGGCACGTGTTATTATATGGTGACCTCTGTATTAAGTGGTAAAAATACATAGGTTCCAAATATCTGCCGATCAAATTAAGTCAGCAATATGGTAGTTTGTTTTGCCACCAATTTATATGAAAGGTGTATATGGTTAGTGGCGGTCTAGAGAGTAGTCTTAGGAGCACTTGCCCCCCCCCCCCAAATGTGAAAATTGCACTAATTACAGAGCTAGAAGGTTCAAAATACCAACGGTGGAACAAAATTTCTATCAATGACTCCCCCATACATTAAGTGGTGGCCTGCGTTTACCCCCCCCCCCCCCGGCGTTTACCCTCTAAAAATTCCCCCCGCGGAGAATACAACCCCCCCCCCCACCCTGAGGAAAATACTCCCCGCGGAAAATACCCTCCCCAGAAAATGAAAATACCCCCCTCGGAAAATACGACTTTCCAAATTTGAGAATTTTTTTTGAGCTTTTTCCGTAGGGGGAAGGAATTTTCATACTTGTGCATTATACCTCACTCACTCAAGTTTACGCTGTGTAAAACTCGAGAACAAACCGGTTTCTTCGTTAGTTTCTTTCAGCTTAGCGTGAGACAAGACAAAGGCAAGCGATAGAATAGATGGGAAATATATAATTTGGGTTATATATTTGCACATAATGGGGGGGGGCAAAGTATTTGGACAGTTTGAAGTCAGAAAACAAATTAGTTCATAATATGCAGAATAATTGTACCTAACACATTTTGTATGCAGACCCATTATGCTTTACTTGACCCCCCCCCCCCTCTAATATGCAAATCTATAGCCCGAATTTGTTTCTAAAGTAACGAAGAAACTAACGAAGAAACCGGTTTGTTCTTGGGTTTTACACATCGTAAAATTGAGTGAGTGGCGTATAATACACAAGTACCAGAATTTTTTATGGAGAGAGAGAGCTGGATTTCCCGGTATTATTTAAAAACGGTCAGAAATTAAATTAAAAAAGAAGTTTTCAACTGAAAGTAACAATCAAAACTTAAAATGAACAGAAATTATTACGTATATGGAAGGAGTTGCCCCTTCCACTTCATTTTAAGTTTTGATATTGCTCCTTAATTTCAGTATTTGCCAGGGGGGTATATTCCGCGGGGGTGGGTGGGGGGGGATAAACGCCTAGAAACACATTAAGTATGTATCCGTTCCTGCATGCGGTAGTAAACACCAATGAGGTAGTAAAATGCAAAAGTTTAGCTACCACAATAGTAGTACGGAGTTTGATTGACACTAGTTGGCTAATATTAGTCATTTGGTTATTTTAAAATTCTGGTATTCTTTCAATATCAGCATCTAGATCATCATCAGCTGATTTCAAAATCAGCATCTAGAGCACATATAAGTAATTATCAAATTACAAATTTTGGTTGATCATAGAAAAATCGTCGCTGGACTGTCTAAAGGTCGTATATGACATCTTCACCTTTTTGAGACAATAATTGTCTAAAAATGCTTGCCAAGTCGTTCTCAAAGGGACAATGAGCAGGGTAGTGTAGATCAGAAGGATCAAAGTCAGATTGAGGCCGCTGATCTAGTGCAAAGCAGTCGGTTTTTGGTAATCACCTCATGTGTGAACATGTTAGGTACAAGCTTGAGGCGAGGTAAACCCAAAATGGGAGACCACTTAACTTAGCATAATTATAGTCAAAAATTGGGGGGGGGAGTCAAACAAAACAAGTGTTACTTTCAAGATATCAAACGTATATATGTTCAAACAATTGTCTTAGTTTATAAAAAAAGCTAAATAAGATTAAATTATACCCATAAAATGCACTTTCGACCACATGGTGAGGAGGTAATACCCTCAAACCCCAATGTCCTTTGTTACGCCAAGAGAATTACTGCTCTTAGTGTATCGCCAGACCGGCAACAGAAGGTTCTATACGAAGTACTAAGATGGTAAAATCAGTAACTTGATCAAATATCTAGGGGTTGGGTCAAAACCTAGCGGATGACAAAATTAAGGGTCAATTTTTGTTTGTAGAGTCTTAATACCCCAAGTCTAAACATGGTTTTCAAACTTGCTGAATTTAGTAGATGGTTATTTTCTTAAAATGGTTTTCACTCAGTTGTGTCTTATGCACGTGGGTTTATTCAACTCCGCTTGTGAAGATGTAAAACTGTCATAATTTCAAGAGTTAAATAGCTGTTTATGAATTCTCTATCTTTATCTATTTTTTTTCCTTTTGTTCTGGCGGGCACATTTTTTTTTATTTTAGCCGCAGAGATATATATTTAAATTGAATATCGTTGATTCTATCAACGCATTGTTTTTTGGGCTAATTTAATGTTTTTTTTCAAAAATAATTCAAATTTTTTATGCAAATAACTTTTGATGAGAAAATTTAAGATCGATAAATTTTCCGTATTTGAAAATATTTCTGAGAATTTCAAAAAGAGGCAGATATCCCTAAAAAATGTCCAATTTAAACAAAGTACACTTTTGGCATTTACCTCGTCGGAAATCCTTGACTGGAGGTTTACAGTTGAACAACACGGAAAAATCACGCTTTTACAAGGGTAACATAGCATTGACAAGTCTTTTTTTTATCTTTTCTTTTTACTACATTGAACTTGCTCGGTCGTCTTTGGATCAACGAATTTTGAGAGATTTCTCTTCCTAATCCTAGGGATCTCCCTTTGGAGCGAATATGCATCGGCAAGTACAATCTATGGATACAGATATACCAAAAGGGTCTTTGTCATTTCCTAAAACATCCTTGAAACAAAGATATGTCTCATGGATTTTGGTTAAGTAGTATTAACGGGTACTAATAAAGTTTTGTGCCCATTGTTAAATAACTGACACTATAAATTTGCATTAATCGGCAAAAAATTGAAGGCATACATGGACATAACGACAGGGTTTTGGGCATAATGATTGCGGCAGAGTGCCTTTAAAATGAGTACCATATCTATAGCCTATTATTAAATAACTGACACTGTGATTATAAATTTGCATGAATTGGCAACAAACTGAGGACATAAATAGGCAAAGTGATAGGGTTTTGAGCATAATGATTGGAGTACGATGCCTCTGAAATGACTGTCATATCTAGTTTCTAATGCTATTTGACTAGAGTGCAGTCCAATTAAAATTCTAGGGGTCACACACTCCTCATCACCTGGTTTATCTCTCAAAGCACAGCTTGACCTTGCCACGCGTGGTAAACTCCAACCATACAACACTTCTTTGAGCCACGCATGGCGTACTTCACATCTTGCGTGGGACAATTACCAAACCAAGATTTTGAATTGTCACAACAATTGGAATACTTGTCTAGATTCCCCCTAATGGGTAAATAAAACTATGAAAAAACCGAGCAACTACTACTGTTTTACTTACAAATTTTGCTTTTGCCTCGAAGCACAATCACTTTCTACCATAGGATGAGTTTTTTGAAACCCTCGGAAAAACCTGGTGTCTAATTGTTCTTTCTCTATCAACCTACTGTCGGCCAAAAAAACCCTCATGCGCTGTCTGTCCTGTCAACATTACTGTTGACACGACAGAGTTCAATCGAACAATGCAAAACATGCCACAGCAATGGCTATCGTCCTTATAAAAATGTGAAGTTTCTTTGACTTCACATATGTCAATTTTTCGGTAAGTTATTTCAAAATTAATATGGTTTATTCTGTTCACTTCAACAACAGAAGATTAGCCTATAATTTCACAATTATTGTTCATTTTTTTTCAACCTTCGTATAGCAGGATATTAAAACCCTAAATCATGATGTTTGTCTGATTACCATTGTCAAATTGACTTACTTTTTTGTGGGAAATTCCCAGTCATGAATCTTGAGTTAAAAAGAAATTCAACTTTCATATTAATAACTTTAATATATTTTTTATTGCATCTTCATTGTTGGGAGCAGCAGTCAAACAGTTCGTGGTAACGAACTGTAAGTAAGGAGCGACCCGGCTCAATGGTAACCGAAACTCTAGAAAATGGGATTTTGATACCAATAGATACATCAAAAAAATTAGATTTTAATGTTGATTTCAAATATATAAGTTTCCTCAAGTTTAGTCCTGCCCATCAAAAGTTACGCACCTGACAAAAATTTGGCTCATTTTCGAAAAAAAGGGGGAAAGACCCCCTAAAAGTTATCGAACCTAAATGAAAATCACGCCATCATATTCAGCATATCAGAGAACCCTACTGTAGAGGTTTCAAGCTCCTATCTACAAAAATGTGGAATTTTGCATTTTTTTTGCCAGAAGAAAGATCACGGATGCGGGTTTTTTTTGTATTTTATTCCCAGGGGTGAACGTATCAACTCAGTGGTCCTAGAATATCGTGAGAGGGCTCATTGGAACGGAAATAAAATTTCTAGTGCCCTTTTTAAGTGACCAAAAAAGGAGGGCAAATAGGCCCCCTCCCACGATCATTTTTTTCCCAAAGTCACTCGATCAAAATTTTGAGATAGCCATCTTATTCAGCATGGTCGAAAATATGATAACTATGTCTTTTAGGATGACTTAATCTCCCGAAGTCCCCGGAGGGAGGGCTGAAAGTTATGAACTTTATCCAATGTTTACATGTAGTATTGGTTATTGAGAAGTATACAGATGTTTTCAGGGTTATTTCCTGGTAGGGGGGGGGGGTCGGGGTTTATGTGGGAGGATCTTTCAACGAAGTAATTTTTCATGGGGGAAGGGACATTGCTATGAAGGGGGTGCCGGATTTCCCAGCATTATTCAAAAAAGATCAGAAATTAAATAAAAAAAACAAATTCTTCAACTGAAAGTAAGGAGCAACATCAAAACTCAAAACGAACAGAAAATATTAAGTATATGATTGGGTTCACCCCCCTAGTCAATACCTCGCTTTTTAAGCCAAAGATTTTTTAGTACTTTCATAAGAGCTATTTATTCTAATTAACGGCCTTTGTGATTAAGGGGTCATTTTTAAAGAATTGGAACAAAATTCGAACTTTAGCTTAAAGAGCAAGGTATTGACTAGGGGGTGAACCCCCTAGTATACGTATTAAAAATATATGAATAAAGAAGTTCGTTACGTAAGTTAATTCGTAAGTTACGTATATTTATTACTAATAAAAACGTTCGTAAATAAAATTAAACAAGTTTCGAGAAAGCCATTTAACCAAATAAAAGTAAAAATTAATATGCAAATTTTTGTTTTAATTATTCATGTGCGGTGAGCCAAAATAAAAACCTGCATTAATTCAAAAACGTTCAAAAATTAAAAAAAAACACGTTTTTTTTAACTGAAAGTTAGGAACGACGTTAAAACTTAAAAACGAGCAGAAATTATTCCGTATATGAAAGGGGCTGTCCCCTCCTCAACACCTCGCTTTTTACGCTAAAGTTTGACTTTCTCACAGCCCTATTTTTTTTAAACAGTAAAAAAATTTAGCGTAAAGAGCGAGGCGTTGAGTTGGGGACAGCCCCTTTCATATACAGAATAATTTATGTTCGTATTAAGATCTAACGTCGTTCCTTACTTTCACTTAAAAAAAAACTTGTTTTTTATTATTTAATTTCTCAAAGAGAGCTGATCCTCGTTTTCTAGAGTTAAATAAAGTGCATTAATCTGGTAGTTACTTACATGCTACAGCAATGGTTGTTCTTGTTTTTTTTTTTTTTAAATATCACTATATAATTTTCAAAGATGTTTCAGAAACAAGGCCGTATCCAGAGGGGAAGGTTGAGGGGTTTGCCCCCCCCCCTGAAATGTTTGTCCGACTCGTAAAAACGCAACAAAAATGAATATAAACACATTTTTGACGCGTCTTTTAAGTTTTTTTTGCAGTTTCCCCCGAAAAAATCCTTTGGTACCCCCCCCCCCCCCCAAAAAAAAAAAAAAATCCTGGATATGACCCTGTTCGGAAACAAAGAGCAATTTTGGAGGATATTTCTTCGTTTAGAAAATTTTCAAAATACGTTTTACCAGACATAATGATGCCACGGGATGGTGGAATATTTTGGACTGACGTTTCGTAAAAAGTTTCTACTGCATTTGTTCATGATAGGTCTTCACACTGTTGTAAAAAAAAAAAAATACTGGTTAATTCTATACTTTTTTTCCCATAATTAAAGGCAGGGGTTTTTTCGGGGCGTTGGGGGCGATAATAAAATTTGAGTAAGAAGCGCAAAACATTTTGGTATAATTTAAGATTTAGGGACCTCCTAGCTGGGAGGCCCTCCTCGTACGTGCATGACCAGTAGTCTTTAGCTCAGAAAAATCAATGCATAAAAATTCGGAACTTTTTTTCTGAAATGGGAATATGAAACGGAGAAGAAAATTTCCTCCTAAAGTTTGTAATATTTCTAACTATTTTCTAGAAGAAATAAATAGTTTTTATTTTATTATCTAGCAAATAGAAAAATACGAAAAAAGAAACTATATAACTCGAAAATTAAACTTCTTATTAATTGTATAGTGTTTAAGGCATGTTCTTTTGTTGTCTGCCTCCAGCTGGATGATTCTTCTTTTTACTGATCTTCCGAATTTTAGTCCACCACATCCTCTTGAGTAACCTTTCACCTAGAGGTTCAAGTCAAGTGCTGATTCCACTTATGCAGCATAATGCAGCAGATTTATAGCTTTCAGTTCCGAGCACAAATGATATATTATTTTTAAGAGCAGTGAGTTTTCATTGTGCATCTTGTAGGATCGTATCCAGTTTTTTGGGGAGGGATTACAAAAGGATTTTTTCGGGGGGGGGGGGATGGTGACTACAAAAAAATTAAAAGAACGCATCAAAATTTGTTTATATTCATTTTATTACGCTTTTACGAGTCGGACGAACATTTCGGGGGGGGGGGTCAAACTCCCAACCCCCCTGGATACGGCGTTAGCATCAATTCTAAATCATTTAAATTCTTACCTGCCGGCCGATGTAATAGTCTGAATCAGTGATTCCAATCGGCGGTGAGCACACTCATTGGGTCGTTAGAAAAGACTTTGGGGAAGGGGGTGGTTTTATATGGAAAACTCCGAAACACATAAAAAAAATCTATATAATGCGCGCATATGTAATTACTCAGCTAAAATATTTTACTCCATTTTAAAGGGTCTTAAATTGTTCTTCGATTCAAAGTTATTTGGGTCTCTGGAAATGCTGGCGCTGGTGAATCCAGGGGGGCGGCAACCCCCCCTCCCCCCCCAAAAAAAAATGGCACCGTCTTTCCCTGTTTTTCACCCTTTTTTAGAATAAATTTGTCAATTTGGTCAATTATTGTCACCTTTGTCACATTTGACCCCCCAAGATTTTGCACATTGGCGCCCTTGTCACATTGGGTCTCCCCGAAGATTTTGCTCTAGATCCGCCCCTGGATGCTGGGAACCCCTGATATACAGAATGTGGGATAGCTAAATTTGACATAGATATAGTTACGAAACTATGTATAGCCTAAGCACGGGAGTATTCAGGGGGGAAGGGGCAATGGGCAGTGACCCCCCAGTGAAACAATTTTTTTATGTAATTTTAAAAGTTTTCTTGTAATCCCTCCCCCAGAAAAAAAAATCCTGGATAGGCCCTGGAGCCTAAGTCAGGTTAGTTACGTAGTCTGGGCAGACTTGAAATAAAAATGTCGTAAAAATTATATTGTTTGCCAATGGGGAGCGGTATGTATTTTAAGTCCTACCAAGTTACATATGTAACCTCATTGGCTTTCTTGCTGTAAAGTCGTCATTCAATACTAGCAGCAGCCTATAGTGATCACTCCTTCTCCATCCCACGTTATTAAAATGCTCCTTTTTCGCCTCCTTGCGAAAAAAAAATCATAGCATCCCCTGAGCACAGTTTAGGCGTCCGGTCTTTTTCTTGTCCACCTTTGGGAAAATGGTTCTAGGGATATGTGTTGTTCACCCCGAGAACAGGTCCAAGCCATCAAAGCTTGGACAGACAACTTTCTAACTTAGGCCAACTTTCATGAAAGGAAGAAATATTTAAATTGGCTTCCCTTCCACACTGTAATTAGATTTTCAGAAGACATGTTCGCGCATAATTTCGTCTATTAAGTATACGAAGTTAGAGACAACGCTTGCTTTAGGTCAGTAATTTTTTAAAACTAGTACAATACACCAGAAGCGAAATTGCTATCACCTTAAAGGCATTGCAGATGCCAAACATTAAGCCATCGATCCATCGAAAAGTAAATCAGTGAGCAATCTAGTAAAAGCTGTGAAGTTTGACTAAATTCAGTCAGTCTATTTTAGGACATGTTTGTATGATGTTTGTTACCACTTATCAAATACTGCTGACAAATAACATGGAAACTGATAAGATCAATTCTAATGAATGTGATGAAAATTCAAACAGTTACAAGGAATATGAGGTCAAAGTGGATGATTTTGTCTTGAAGAGGAAGGAGCTTGAGGAAACAGTTTCTGTGAAAAGCTTTCAAAACGAGCTGCAAATAAATGAAAAGGAAGAAAATAACAATGAGGCAGGATTTGAAGACAAAAAGAATGCGAAACAAATGGATGACAAAGATGGGGAAAATAACGACCCTAATGGGTCTTCCCTTGGCATAAGTGATTCAGTTACCATTATGATGGAGGATGAACACAAAATAGACGGCATGAAATCTGATAATCTTTCAATTGATATTTCTGGGGAAGAAGGGTTAATACTCTCCCCACCAGAGGGGTTTGACTCTCCAGACAATGAAGAAACTGAAGATCTTGAAGAAGAAAATATTCCATCTGAAAACGATGATAGACTATCGTTTATCATGAATGAGGAAAATTCCAGTTTCGAAAATGTAGGTAACGAAATGCATACCAATGAATCTGAAACAGGTAATCCAGATGATAATGCAAATGAAGCGGTAGTCCAAAATGGTCAGATAGGCGTAATGACATCAACTGATGATAAGGAGATTGTGGACAATGTTAATGAGATTATTGACAATGTCGTAGAGATTACTGAAAGTGTTGACAACACCGAAAAGGATTCATTAGAATTTACCGACACAGGTATTGAAGCTGAAACCGAGGGTTTGGATGGCGACGAAGGTACAAATACTTTTTATTTGGGTTTCTAAGGGTTAGCATGCATTTGGATTATCCTTGTGAAATAAACATTATAATAAGGAAATTTTGACTTAATTACATTCAGCATACCCTTATTTAATGAATTTGAATTTGGGCTTTCAGCTGATTCCAATTTGTACTGGTTTTTTTTTTTACATAGATATTTGAAATTATCGATTTTTTCACTTACGTAAAGTTGGGTTAGGTTATAGTATTAATCAGAGGTGTCATCAGCCAAAAAATTTGAGGGGGGGGGTGGATTTACTGGCTGATCATTTTACTGACTGACTTGGGTGATGTTGCTATTGAAATTTATTCATTCTTTGTTTTTATAGGCAGAGACTGATCTTCTTCATTGATACTTGGTCATATATTTCCATCAGCCCATTCACCCTGATGAAAAAAAAGTTTGAGCCATTAAAATAGCGGCTTTCGCGCCATATTTTTGGTACTGGTGCGTTAAACGTACACTTTTATATACTAATGAGAGACGAAACCCGCCAGACTGGTTGTTTTCAAGAGACCGCTATTCAGAAATGGAACGCAAAGAGTAGTCTTCATTGTGTTTACGATATTTAAACTGTTGTTTTTTGGGGTTTGGGGGGGGGGGGGGGGTGGGGGAAGGTACCTAGGTTAGGTGGTAAATTTTTCGCAAATCTTATTATTGATTTACGAATAAAGTAAACATACCACTCGATGCCTTTTTATGCTCTTTCCAAATGTAATAATTATTTGTGTCGGAAATGAATTATACCCCCACCCCTATATATACCAATTCAGGGTATATATTTGGGTAAATTTCTACCAAATCATATTATTGAGTTAGGAATAAAGTGAATACACCATTCGATGCCTTTTTTCATGCTGATTACAAATATAATAATCATTTCTATCTGAAATGAATTTCAGCCCCCCCCCCTATGTATGCCAATTCAGGGTTAGGTTAGTTTGTAGAAATATATACCCTGAATTGACATATATGGGGGGGGGGCTGAAATTCATTTCCGATAGCGTATAGCGATAGCGTAAAATTGACTTACGCACTTTATGCGTAAGTCAATAATATGATTTGGTAGAAATTTACCTATATTTGCACATTAGGGGGTGGGGTAAAGTTTAAACTTACCTCCCATTTACATCAGAAATATAATTTACCCCCGCCCCCCTAATGTGCAAATATATACCCTGAATTGGTATATATAGGGTTGGGGCTAAAATTCATTTCCGACAAAATGATTATTATATTTGGAAAGACCATAAAAAAGGCATCGAGTGGTATGTTTACTTTATTCGTAAGTCAATAATATGATTTGCGAAAAATTTACCGGTTAGGTTAGGTTATGTTTTTAATATATGGTATGCTTTACCCCCACCCCCCTAATGTGCAAATATATAGCCCAAATTTGTTTATAAACTATTATATATTTATCCCTATTTTATTTCATTAGTATTAACCAAACTTGACTTTTTAGAAGTGTCCGTATAATGCAGCAGTACCACATTTATTTTCTTTGTATATTTCTCATCAGCAGTTGTTTCGTAATCCCAATTAAAAAAAACAAACTATCTTTTATAGCCTAGAGCTATATTCAGAGATTAGGAACTGGGACACAACTAAATTGATACAACTTTACGTGCCTTGGGGCATTTAAGTATGTATACCTTAAAGGTTTTACTTAGACGCCATCGGACTCAACCAGGCTTCAATCCTCTGTGTTCAAATTAACCGAGTGTATTAGAAGCCTCATATTCTGCATAAGTTTCAAACTTACACTCACTGTATAGCCTACTGTAGCGTCTTCTTTTTCCGAATATGATACACATTTCATACCACGCGTATAAGGTCTGAGCAAATACGTCACAAGCTTAGTTCAGTTGCTGCCCGGCAAAAAAGGGTTTTCCATAGGCATACCATGATGTGTACATCAGAATCGCGCATGCGCGAAGGCGGAGTATGAATCTTGTGTGGATTTAAATGTGTTTCACTTTACTTTAACGGAGAGTATAGCCTTTGCCGTTACTGTATATTCTGTCTACTGTGCTAACACTCGAGTGCCCTATCTGTATGTAATCTACCATTGAAGTGAGGCACTGGAAGTATAAGAAAGATGTAGCGTAACAAAATTATTGCCCCCCCCCCAATATCTTGTTGTTCCACCCGACTGAATTTTGACAAGTGTTTTTTTTTCAGTATTTTCATTGAAAATACCTTGTTTGTTATTTTAATTGAAAGAAAAGTTGCCCTCCTCCTCAATTTTGAAAATATATTGCATCCCCACCCCTCTCCATTTTCATTAATCGGCATCACTGGGGGAATTTTTAAGTTCTTACTTTTTTGAGCTGTTGATTGACAAATTCTATTGACATTTTTTCTCTATTTCCTTTTCTTGCCCTAGGTCACCGTTAATTCAAAATATTTGAAAAAAGAATCGTTAGTGTCTAGCAATGAGCTGTCATGAAAGTGGTTTTGTTAAGTTATAGCCATGATTATTAAAACAATGAGACATGATTTGATACTATTTTTTTATAACACTAAAGTAGAGAAAGTTTCAATTAATTCGTGAGAGTTTTAGACCTTTTTATTCGTCAAGTTTCAGGTTTTTCACTTTTTCCAGAATTCATCATTTAAAAGACTTGCCACTTTGTAAGGGATTTTAGCGCGCTTGATTCGTTCAAAAATATACATTCATTAAGTTCAACAGTTTTTTTTTTAGATTTTAGCAACAAAGAACTTACGTGATTGCTAGTTTCGTACATAAAAAATCCCTTTAAAATCAGGGTTGACATTGGATCCGCGTTAGTTTAACCAATAGGAAGGGGGTAAAAAAAGCAGGAAACGGTATAAGCCTAGAGAAGGACCTGTGGAGAAGGAAACATGTTAAGAAATCATTTCATGCTTCGTAATATGCAGAATAATTGTAGTTAGCGAATTTTGCATGCAGCCCCAGTATACTCAGCCTCTACCCCCTCCCAGATGTGAAAATATATAGCCCAAAGGTACTTATTAATAATCCGGTAAGTCCGCGAGAAACCCCGCATCGAAAAAGGCCGAGAGTTACGTGAAAAACAGGGGTTGCTCTCTCAGTGACAAAGATTTAAACTTCAGTTTTTTTGGGTTGGCTGGGCAAAAAAAGGTACCTGGGTTGGGTTAGGTTAGGTTACGTATTTAATATGTGCTATGCTTTACCCCCCCCCCCCCCCCCCCACCGTAATGTGCAAATATATAGCCCAAATTTGTTTATGAACTGTTATACTTCCATCCTATTTTATTTCATTAGCATTAACAAAACTTCACTTTTCGCGTACTTACTGGATTCTTAACAAGTACCAGCCCAAATTATTTATTTCCCATATATTCTCCCAATGCATCTCGCTTGTTTCAACCCATGTACCCTTTAAATTGATTCACCTGTGACAAAACAAGAACCAGAAAAACAAGTGGCAGGTGGCAGACTGCATTGGAAATATATAATTTGGGCTAAATATTTGCAAATTAGGGGGGAGGGTAAATTCAAGCAAGGCTGAATGCAAAATGTGTTAGCTACAATTATTCTGTATATTATGAAATATGAATTGTTTTCTTAAAAGATTTTCTTCTCTACAGGTCCTTCTCTAGGCTTATACCCAGGCAACAAGCACATTTTAGGTCTTTTATTTCTAGTTTTGTGGGTCTTTGTGAGGGAGTCTTATTGCGAAATTAAAGGAAGAGCTCTCTTCCCCTGTCGTCCTTGGTTATCAGTATTAACAATACTAATTTGCTGATCGTGGATATAGCTTAGAGATTTAACATTTAAGAAGTTGCTGAAGTAACTTTTTGCAGTTCAGGGCAAAAAAAGAACGTTTTATTAAAAGTTTTGTATTTGTTATAAATTAAATCTTTGTTTAGGTGATCATTGGCTTTTTGTTTGCTCTTAATTTTGTTTTATACATTTACTTCATTTTTCCTTTTGATTTTCTTCATACTCTCGAGTTTAAAATTTACTTGGGCAACCATTCATCTTTGATTTGCTTGGCTAAATCTGAGAAAACACAATAGAAGCACGACTCAATATTCAAGGAAACTGAATTGAATAACTTTTGATCTTCAATCTGTTACCAATTCTCACCATGTGTCTAACTCAATAGAAGAAGATTATAATTAGCTCAGACCTTGCACTCTCACCATGATTTAGTTTATTGTTATACCAGTATTGAATCAGACTGAAGTTTAATCAAATTTTTTAGATATATAAATAAATGACAGGAAAGAAACGCAAGCGAAATAGATAAAAAAAAAAAAAAAAAAAAAAAAAAAATATGGTCTAAAGCTTGTCCGTCCTCTGTGGGCGACTTTGTTGCTTTTATTGTAAAATAGTGGCTCATTTTTATTTTGTTTGGTTTTCTTTTTTATTGATTTTAATTATTTATTGAACTCTTTTATTTTCTGGTTTCGAAAGTTAATCTTTTATTTTTCTTCATTGTAAATTCATTAGCATTCAAAACGGTTTTTTGGAAGTCCCTACCGAAATGGCTGAGAATTTACCTCTTTAGTTTTGGTTCTCCATGGTTTCACCGAGCGTATACCGACTGTTTAGAATGAAGTCAGTTGGTTCCAGCCATAGAGATAGACAAAGAATAAAGGCCGGATCCTCTAAATTTTGTGCCCCGATTTCGCCATGAAACCCGGTGTCTTAGACTTCCCAGTGTCTCAGATTTCACTAATCTTAGAACGTAAGAAAGAAATAAATAGCTGAAAACTGGTCTCTAATCTTTTTTCTATCTATATGGTCCCGATGACAACCTATGAGGAATTTTGATTAACCTGATTTTTACTCTCGACCATCTTTCTCCTGAGTATGATTTTTATCTGTTAGCTGAGAATTAGGGCTGATAGCGTAGAGCGTATGAAAAGAGCTAAAGATAGTCCAATTTTTGTTAACTAAAAACTGGTGGCACTATCCGGTTCAGAGTTCATTTTTTCAACAAAGACTAACTATCACATTCCCCCGCAAATCCCATTTGAACTCTAGCTGTATGCCAATTTGACCCCAGGCTAAAGTAAACAGCCAAGAATGTGGCTCCTCAGCCCTGGTTGGCTGCTTTGTTGTTTAGCTCCTGCCCTTACAAGTGCTCCTCTAATTATCGTTGGCTACAGTGCTCCTGTAATAGTTACTCTGTGACTGACAACTAAAACATATTACTATATAGCTCAGCACCCCTACAATTCAACCCCATGTAAATAAATACTCATTCATCTCAACCCAAATGCAACTTCCAAAATTTAGTTTAACCTCATTTAACCCTAGCCCCACTTAAATGAGCCCCTTACAGCTCAAGACCATTCTAATTAATTGCTATCAGCTAAACCTCATTTAACTCAATCAGCTTTCAATTCAACCCCATATAACGGAGCTCCATTCCAATACAACCAATGTAACTCAACCCTCATTCAATTAACCCCATGCAATTAAACCACATTCCAGTCAATCCCATTCAACTGAATCTTGTGTAGCTAAACTGCCATTTAACCCAACCCCGTTAATTTCAAACCTCATTCAACTTAACCCTCATTTAATTCAACTCTAATTCAACCTATACAGCATTTTATTTAACCCAGTGTAACCCAATCCCCATTAAAATCAACCCCATGTAGCTCAAACATATTACACTCAACGCTATCAGACTCGGTTCCATGCAGTTAAACCTCATTAAACTCAGCCTCTTGAAAATCAACTCTTTCCACTCGCACTGATGTTTTATTAAATTAATTAAAAAAAAATTTCCACAAAATAAGTTGTTCAAAGAAAAGTAAAGAACTCCATTAAACAAAAATGAGCAAAAATAAAATCAAATAATCTACCAAGCTCGAAACTACTACGAATCAGCATGGATAAATAAATGAAACCCAAAACGAACAGAAATTACAATAAATAACCGAGTCAAACTCAAGACGAGCAGAAATTAACATAAGTTGGGCTCAAAACCCCTATGCCTTCCCAAGGCCAGAACAAAATTTGCACTTTACTGAAAAAAATATAAATGTTTTTATTTTTATAACTTTAATAAATCAAATAATTTTAACATTTTGATTACTAAATATTTCTGTTCGTTTTCGGTTTCATTTATTTATCGATGCTTAAATCAACTAGCCTGGAAATCAACTAGCCTACGCTGAACAAAATGGCTATCTCAAAATTTTGATTGGATGTGTTTTGGGGAATGATGGGCGTGGGGGGGGGGGCTAGGTGCCCTCTAATCACTTTCGACTATTAAAAAGGGCACTAGCCCTTAGAATTTCCATTCAAATGAGCCTGTTTTGAAGTTTCTACGACAACGCCTTCTATAAACACCTTATATGCCCCCAGGGCATAACTTAAAACCTTTGCCCTGAGGGTTGTCGTGGAGTTTCCTCCTCAAAAACATATTTTCTGTCTGGAAATCAACTACGTTGAACAAAATGGCTATCTCAAAATTTTGATTGGATGTTTTTGGGGGAAAAATGGGCGAGGGGGGCTAGTTGCCCTCTAATCACTTTCGACTACTAAAAAGGGCACTAGCCCTTTGAATTTCCAATCGAATGAGCCTGTTTTGAAGTTTCTACGACAACGCCTTCTATAAAAACCTTATATGCCCCTAGGGCATAACTTAAAACCCTTGCCCCGAGGGTTGCGGGGGAGTGTCCTCCTCAAAAAGATATTTTCTATCTGGAAATCAGCTACGCTGAACAAAATTGCTATCTCAAAATTTTGATTGGATGTGTTTGGGGGAATGATGGGCGTGGGGGGGGCTAGTTGCCCTCCAATCACTTTCGACTATTAAAAAGGGCACTAGCCCTTTGAATTTCCAATCAAATGAGCCTGTTTTGAAGTTTCTACGACAACGCCTTCAATAAAAACCTAATATGCCCCTAGGGCATAACTTAAAACCCTTGCCCTGAGGGTTGTGGGGGAGTGTCCTCCTCAAAAACACATTTTCTATCTGGAAATCATTTACGCTGAACAAAATGGCTATCTCAAAATTTCGATTGGATGTGTTTGGGGAAATGATTGGCGTGAGGGGGGGGGCTAGTTACCCTCCAATCACTTTCGACTATTAAAAAGGGCACTAGAACTCTCGATTTCCAATCGAATGAACCGCTTTTGAAGTCTCTACGACGACCCCTTCTATATGAAGTGCCCTGCTTTAAAGAAAAAAAAATTAATAAACTGTACATTGTGTCAACATTGATCTTATATGCCCTCAGGGCATCACTTAAAACCCTTGCCCCGAGGGTTGTGGGGGAGTGTCCTCCTCAAAAAGATATTTTCTATCTGGAAATCAACTACGCTGAACAAAATGGCTATCTCAAAATTTTGATTGGATGTGCTTGGGGGAATGATGGGCATGGGGGGGCTAGTTGCCCTCCAATCACTTTCGACTATTAAAAAGGGCACTAGCCACTCCAATCTCCAATCGGATTCGCCCTTTTCGAAGTTTCTACGACAAATCCTTCGATACGAAGTGCCCGGGTATGGAGAGAAAAAAAAACAAAAAAAAAACACATTGTGTCCACATCGTTCATTACTTAGGCAGCGCTAGCGCGCTGCCTATGATTTGATAGTTAAATCATTTCGTATTCAATAAACAAGCAACCAAGTATCCATCTAAATCTCGTTTCGAGCGGGCGGATTTTCACTGTTGTCGAAAAATCAGTCAAAAACTTTCTGTGTCCGATTGGCTGGAAACTTATATACATAGGCAAGGCCGTATCCAGGGGAGGGGGGTTAGGGGTTTGAACCCCTCCCCCTTGAAGTGTTTCTCCGATTCTTAAAAACGTAACAAAAATGAATGTAGCCTAAACTAATTTTTGATGCGTTTTTTTTAAGTTTTTTTCTTTGTAAAACCCCACCCCCGGAAAATATACTTTTTCAACCCCCCCTCCTCAGAAAAAAAAATCCTGGATATGACCTTGTGCATAGGTCTTTTGAAGTTGCATCAAATAAAACACACTCTCATACAGTAATTAACTAATGAATAAAAACAATTCCGTTGAAGGCCAACCGTTGTCACATGCAACAATAGATATATTTTGGGTTAAGATATATTTAACTGGGGTAATTTTTGGGTCGATTCAATCAGAAGTTGAGTTGCATCAGGAAAGATTGAGTTGAGTTGGGGGGTTGACCGGCAGTGGTTTAGTTACATAAAGATTAGGTTAAATAGGGCCGAGTTTAATGAAGTTTGATGTGCATGAGTTGAGTTGGATCAGTTTAGTTGGATAAATTGAACCAGGTTTAAGTTAAATGTGGGCTGAGATACACAAGGCCTGAGCAGGGCCAAGTTGAATGAGTTCGAGTTACAATGGAACCATCTTTTCATAATTAAGATCCAATGAAAAATATAATAACGGTAAAACTTTTAATTGAGACAGCAAACGCTAAATGGAACGATCCAACAATCCGAGCCTCTTCAGGCTGCACAAGGCATACTTTTCACCACATGTGACAAGCCTCCTCCCCGGTTTTGAAATTACCTTTTCTTGGTATTTTCATTGAAAAAATGCGTTTATTTTGTATATATTTTTTTGTTTAGAAAAATTTAAAGAAACAACAAAATCGCCCTCTCCCTATATTTTGCGAAGTATATTTTGCATCTCCCCTAAATTAATGCATTGGCGCCACTGCCTCTGGCCTGTGCGGAAGGAGAAAGAAATTGTCCCTCAATTTTTGTCATAACAACAACTACGAAAACGGTTGATCAGATCTGCGCCAAACTTGTTGGGAAGAAAAAGCAACTGTTTTAGTTTTGTCTCTTGGAGATTATTATCGGGTGTCTATAGAGATAAAAAAGGCAGCGGGCTAAATTCTTATAATTAGCGTATCCACCAGAGGAGATTTTCTGGTCAAAAATCAAAACCTAATTTTACAAAAGTTAAAGGTTCCAGTTTCAAAATGTTATATAAACATATAATCTTCAATTATTGAAACATGTAGCCGGAACGAATTTTCAATAAAAATTCTCATGAATTTTAAATGCCATTTTACCTGGTCCTGGGACATGGTACGATATGTCTGTCGTATACACTAGCTTTATAATCGCCTATTGAGCTAGGCATAATAAATTTACAGAGGTTATTTTATGGTCTCCGATTTCTCTGCTCGTGGGTTGGACTCTGGTCCGTATATAGTGGGGGAAGGCTATTTGAGTCTGGTCCTAAACGAAATCTTAGAGTTTTACAGCTCTTCCCGTAACTTCAAAATAAAATAATATATAATTTTTCGATAGTTTGTATATAATATATAACATCCTTTTCTCAGACACATAGGATAAAATTGACAAATTCTAAGTGTCAGTGTGAATACATTTTTTTTTATCAACATCCTTTGTCAGATACATCAAATAAAATTGACAAAATCTCAATTTCAGAGTGAATAAATTCATTATCAACATCCTTTATCGGATATGTCGGATAAAATTGACAAAATATAAGTGTCAGAGTGAATAATTTTTTTATCAGCATCCTTTGTCAGATACATCGAATAAAATTGATAAAATCTAAATTTCAGAATAAATAAATGCTTTAACAACATCCTTTATCGGATATGTCAGATAAAATTGACATAATCTAAGTATCAGAGTGACTAAATTCTATATCAACATCCTTTTCTCAGATAGATAGGATAAAATTGACAAATTCTAAGTGTTAGAGTGAATAAATTTTTTTTATCAACATCCTTTGGCAGATACATCGGATAAAATTGACAAAATCTAAATTTCAGAATGAATAAATTCTTTATCAACATCCTTTTGTCGGATATGTCGGATAAAATTGACAAAATCTAAGTATCAGAGTGAATACTTTTTTTTAACAACATCCTTTGCCAGATACATCGAATAAAATTGATAAAATATAAGTGCCAGAGTGAATATTTTTTTTTTACTATCAACATCCTTTGTCAGATACATCAAATAAAATTGACAAAATCTAAATTTCAGAATAAATAAATGCTTTAACAACATCCTTTATCGGATATGTCGGATAAAATTGACAAAATCTAAGTGTCAGAGTGAATAAATTCTATATCAACATCCTTTTCTCGGATACATAGGATAAAATTGACAAAATCCGAATTTCAGAATGAATAAATTCATTATCAACATCCTTTGTCGGATATGTCGGATAAAATTGACAAAATCTAAATTTCAGAATGAATAAATGCTATAACAATATCCTTAATCGGATATGTCGGATAAAATTGACAAAATCTAACTATCAAAGTGACTAAATTCTATATCAACATCCTTTTCTCAGACACATAGGATAAAATTGACAAATTCTAAGTGTTAGAGTGAATAAATTTTTTTTATCAACATCCTTTGGCAGATACATCGGATAAAATTGACAAAATCTAAATTTCAGAATGAATAAATTCATTATCAACATCCTTTGTCGGATATGTCGGATAAAATTGACAAAATCTAAGTATCAGAGTGAATATTTTTTTTTAACAACATCCTTTGCCAGATACATCGAATAAAATTGATAAAATATAAGTGCCAGAGTGAATATTTTTTTTACTATCGACATCCTTTGTCAGATACATCAAATAAAATTGACAAAATCTAAATTTCAGAATAAATAAATGCTTTAACAACATCCTTTATCGGATATGTCGGATAAAATTGACAAAATCTAAGTGTCAGAGTGAATAAATTCTATATCAACATCCTTTTCTCGGATACATAGGATAAAATTGAAAAAATCTGAATTTCAGAATGAATAAATTCATTATCAACATCCTTTGTCGGATATGTCGGATAAAATTGACAAAATCTAAATTTCAGAATGAATAAATGCTATAACAATATCCTTAATCGGATATGTCGGATAAAATTGACAAAATCTAACTATCAAAGTGACTAAATTCTATATCAACATCCTTTTCTCAGACACATAGGATAAAATTGACAAATTCTAAGTGTCAGTGTGAATACATTTTTTTTTTATCAACATCCTTTGTCAGATACATCAAATAAAATTGACAAAATCTAAATTTCAGAGTGAATAAATTCATTATCAACATCCTTCATCGGATATGTCGGATAAAATTGACAAAATATAAGTGTCAGAGTGAATAATTTTTTTTTATCAACATCCTTTGTCAGATACATCAAGTAAAATTGACAAAATCTAAATTTCAGAATGAATAAATGCTTTAACAACATCCTTTATCGGATATGACGGATAAAATTGACATAATCTAAGTATCAGAGTGACTAAATTCTATATCAACATCCTTTTCTCAGATACATAGGATAAAATTGACAAAATCTAAATTTCATAATGAATAAATTCATTATCAACATCCTTTGACGGATATGTCGGATAAATTTGACATAATCTAAATTTCAGAATGAATAAATGCTTTAACAACATCCTTTATCGGATATGTCGGATAAAATTTACAAAATCAAAGTGTCAGGGTGAATAAATATTTTTTTATCAACATCCTTTGACAGATACATCGGATAAAATTGACAAAATCTAAATTTCAGAATGAATAAATTCATTATCAACATCCTTTGTCGGATATGTCGGATAAAATTGACAAAATCTAAATTTCAGAATGAATAAATGTTATAACAATATCCTTTGCCAGATACATCGAATAAAATTGATAAAATATAAGTGCCAGAGTGAATAATTTTTTTTTATTATCAACATCCTTTGTCAGATACATCAAATAAAATTGACAAAATCTAAATTTCAATATAAATAAATGCTTTAACAACATCCTTTATCGGATATGTCGGATAAAATAGACAAAATCTAAGTGACAGAGTGAATAAATTTTTTTTTATCAACATCCTTTTCTCGGATACTTATCGGATATGTCGGATAAAATTGACAAAATCTAAGTATCAAAGTGACTAAATTCTATATCAACATCCTTTTCTCAGATACATAGGATAAAATTGACAAATTCTAAGTGTTAGAGTGAATAATTTGTTTTTATCAACATCCTTTGGCAGATACGTCGGATAAAATTGACAAAATATAAATTTCAGAATGAATAAATTCATTATCAACATCCTTTGTCGGATATGTCAGATAAAATTGACAAAATCTAAGTATCAGAGTGAATATTTTTTTTTTGACAACATCCTTTGCCAGATACATCGAATAAAATTGATAAAATATAAGTGCCAGAGTGAATAATTTTTTTTTATTATCAACATCCTTTGTCAGATACATCAAATAAAATTGACAAAATCTAAATTTCAATATAAATAAATGCTCTAACAACATCCTTTATCGGATATGTTGGATAAAATTGACAAAATCTAAATATCAGAGTGACTAAATTCTATATCAACAACCTTTTCTCGGATACATAGGATAAAATTGACAGAATCTAAGTGTTATAGGGAATAAATTTTTTTTATCAACATCCTTTTCTCGGATACATAGGAAAAAATTGACGAAATCTGAATTTCAGAATGAATAAATTCATTATCAACATCCTTTGTCGGATATGCCGGATAAAATTGACAAAATATAAATTTCAGAATGAATAAATACTATAACAATATCCATTATCGGGATATTTCGGATAAAATTGACAAAATCTAAGTATCAGAGTGAATAAATTCTATATCAACATCCTTTTCTCGGATACATAGGATAAAATTGACAAATTCCAAGTGTTAGAGTGAATATTTTTTTTCAAAATCCTTTGCCAGATACATCGGATAAAACTGACAAATTCTAAGTGTTAGAGTGAATAAATTTTTTATCAACATCCTTTGTCGGATATGTCGGATAAAATTGACAAAATCTAATTTTCAGAATGAATAAATGCTATAACAATATCCTTTATCGGATATGTCGGATAAAAATTGACAAAATTTAAATATCAGAATGAATAAATGCTTTAACAACATCCTTCATCGGATTTGTCGGATAAAATTGACAAAATCTAACTATCAGAGTGACTAAATTCTATATCAACATCCTTTTCTCGGATACATAGGATAAAATTGACAAAATCTAACTATCAGAGTGACTAAATTCTATATCAACATTCTTTTCTCGGATACATAGGATAAAATTGACAGAATCTAAGTGTCAGAGTGAATAAATTTTTTTTTATCAACATCCTTTTCTCGGATACACAGGATAAAATTGACAAAATCTGAATTTCAGAATGAATAAATTCATTATCAACATCCTTTGTCGGATATGTCGGATAAAATAGACAAAATCTAAATTTCAGAATGAATAAATGCTATAACAATATCCTATATCGGGTATGTCGGATAAAATTGACAAAATCTAAGTATCAGAGTGACTAAACTCTATATCAACATCCTTTTCTCGGATACATAGGATAAAATTGACAAATTCTAAGTGTTAGAGTGAATACATTTTTTTATCAACATCCTTTGCCAGATACATAGGATAAAATTGACATGATCTAAGTATCAGAGTGAATATATTCATTATCAACATCCTTTGTCGAATATGTCGGATAAAATTGACAAAATCTAAGCATCAGAGTGAATATTTTTTTTTTATCAACATTCTTTGTTCAGATACATCGAAAAAAATTGACAGAATCTAAGTGTCAGAGTGAATAATTTTTTTTTATCAACATCCTTTGTCAGATGCATCGAATAAAAATTGACAAAATTTAAATATCAGAATGAATAAATGCTTTAACAACATCCTTCATCGGATTCATTGGTTAAAATTGACAAAATCTAAGTATAAGTGAGATTAAATTCTACATCGGATACATAGGATAAAATTGACAAAATCTGAATTTCAGAATGAATAAATTCATTATCAACATCCTTTGTCGGATATGTCGGATAAAATAAATAAAATCTAAATTTCAGAATGAATAAATGCTATAACAATATCCTATATCGGATATGTCGGATAAAATTGACAAAATCTAAGTATCAGATTGACTAAATTCTATATCAACATCCTTTTCTCGGATACATAGGATAAAATTGACAAATTCTAAGTGTTAGAGTGAATAAATTTTTTTTATCAACATCCTTTGCCAGATACATAGGATAAAATTGACAAGATCTAAGTATCAGAGTGAATAAATTCATTATCAACATCCTTTGTCGAATATGTCGGATAAAATTGACAAAATCTAAGCATCAGAGTGAATAAATTTTAATTAAAATAAATTTAGTCACTTTGATAGTTAGATTTTGTCAATTTTATCCGACATATCCGATTAAGGATATTGTTATAGCGTTTATCCATTCTGAAATTTAGATTTTGTCAATTTTATCCGACATATCCGACAAAAGGATGTTGATAATGAATTTATTCATTCTGAAATTTAGATTTTGTCAATTTTATCCGATGTATCTGCCAAAGGATGTTGATAAAAAAAATTTATTCACTCTAACACTTAGAATTTGTCAATTTTATCCTATGTATCTGAGAAAAGGATGTTGATATAGAATTTAGTCACTCTGATAGTTAGATTTTGTCAATTTTATCCGACATATCCGATTAAGGATATTGTTGTAGCATTTATTCATTCTGAAATTTAGATTTTGTCAATTTTATCTGACACATCCGACAAAGGATGTTGATAATGAATTTATTCATTCTGATATTCAGATTTTGTCAATTTTATCCTATGTATCCGAGAAAAGGATGTTGATATAGAATTTATTCACTCTGACACTTAGATTTTGTCAATTTTATCCGACATATCCGATAAAGGATGTTGTTAAAGCATTTATTTATTCTGAAATTTAGATTTTGTCAATTTTATTTGATGTATCTGACAAAGGATGTTGACAGTAAAAAAAAATATTCACTCTGGCACTTATATTTTATCAATTTTATTCGATGTATCTTGCAAAGGATGTTGTTAAAAAAAAATATTCACTCTGATACTTAGATTTTGTCAATGTTATCCGACGTATCCGACAAAAGGATGTTGATAATGAATTTATTCATTCTGAAATTTAGATTTTGTCAATTTTATCCGATGTATCTGCCAAAGGATGTTGATAAAAAAAGTTTATTCACTCTAACACTTAGAATTTGTCAATTTTATCCTATCTATCTGAGAAAAGGATGTTGATATAGAATTTAGTCACTCTGATACTTAGATTATGTCAATTTTATCTGACATATCCGATAAAGGATGTTGTTAAAGCATTTATTTATTCTGAAATTTTTTGTCAATTTTATTTGATGTATCTGACAATGGATGTTGATAAAAAATTATTCACTCTGACCAATCATAGAGCACAATTGTTAGAGCCGTGAGCATATTTTGTCATTTTAAGATACGTACAAAAAAAAAATTTATGTAATGATTTCTTCAAATAATATCAAGAGGATTTGTTTTTACACTGCTCACAGTGTAGAATGTGTTACTAAAATTTTGTTTTTAATGGGCAACAAGTAAAGAAAAACCACATGGAATCAGGCAACCGAGTCACTCAAACCCCTTAAAGCTCTTTTAACAGATACAAGAACTGCTTATTTAACACAAAAATTTCGTTTTTAATGGGCATCAAGTAAAGAAAAACCACACGGAATCAGACAACCGAGTCTCTCAAACCCCGTAAAGCTCTTTTAAAAGATACAAGAACTACTTATTTAACACAAAAATTGTGTTTTTAATGGGCACCAAGTAAAGAAAAACCACACGGAATCAGGCAATCGAGTCTCTCAAACCCCGTAAAGCTCTTTTAAAAGATATAAGAACTACTTATTTAACACAAAAATTTTGTTTTTAATGGGCACCAAGTAAAGAAAAACCACACGGAATCAGACAACCGAGTCTCTCAAACCCCGTAAAGCTCTTTTAAAAGATACAAGAACTACTTATTTAACACAAAAATTGTGTTTTTAATGGGCACCAAGTAAAGAAAAACCACACGGAATCAGGCAATCGAGTCTCTCAAACCCCGTAAAGCTCTTTTAAAAGATATAAGAACTACTTATTTAACACAAAAATTTTGTTTTTAATGGGTACCAAGTAAAGAAAAACCACACGGAAAAGCCCTTATAATAGCATAGGAAGGAACATAAGCTCCTGGAATAGCATAGGAAGGGGACATAAACTCTTATAATAGCATGGGAGGGGACATAAGCCCTTAAAATAGCATGGGAATTCCTACACACGCAAGCAAATAACATGGGAATTCCTATACATGCAAGCAAATAACATGGGAATTCCTATACACGCAAGCAAATAACATGGGAATTCCTATACATGCAAGCAAATAACAAGGGAATTCCTGTACACGCAAGCAAATAACATGGGAATTCCTATACACGCAAGCAAATAACATAGGAATTCCTATACATGCAAGCAAATAACATGGGAATTCCTATACACGCAAGCAAATAACATGGGAATTCCTATACATGCAAGCAAATAACATGGGAATTCCTATACATGCAAGCAAATAACAAGGGAATTCCTATACATGCAAGCAAATAACATGGGAATTCCTATACACGCAAGCAAATAACATAGGAATTCCTATACATGCAAGCAAATAACATGGGAATTCCTATACACGCAAGCAAATAACATAGTCACTCTCTTTGAAAAACCAAACCAGACTATACCCATCAAACCAGACTATACCCATCAAACCAGACTATATCCACCAAACCAGACTGTACCCACCAAACCATATTATACCCACCAAACCAGATTATACCCACCAAACCAGATTGTACCCACCAAACCAGGCTATACCCACCAGAAACCTGTTTGGTACAGGGGCCTTGGCAAATTCCATATGTACTTACTACTAACATCAGCCATTATAAAATGATGCAGTCAGACACCATTCTGGTGTTCAATGTTGACACAATTGTTATACTAATTTTGTTTGCGAAAAAAAATATGACTCGGCGTCTCCCCGTTGACAATGCTGCTTTGACCTTAGAGTGCTTTAAGGATAAGCAATATAAAAAGAAAAACAAAAAACAATACGTTGAACAACTTGGCAACGTGGAATTAACTCACATTACTTAAATAATAACCATTATAAAAAGTTTACGGTCCAATAAAATACCAAGAGGGATTCATTGGAGGAAAAATTTATTCAACTAATACAATAGAATCATAAGTCATGCTTGCAAGCCACGAACAAAGACCACGAAAAACTTGTGTATTCTTTGACGCAAGTACTTTGACTTAAATACTAAAATAAATACTTCAGCAAATATAAACTTTTGCTAACAATTGAATTGAATAATTTATCCGCATATTATAGCCTATCCGGATTAAAGGCTTTTAACAATCCAAATAAGGCTATATAGAGAGGCATAATCGAAAATTAAATGATTAAATTCTATTTATAGAATAAAAGGGGGAGGAGAAGAAGGGAAAAAGGGGAGTATCCAATTAATACAAATAAATATAAAAATAGGTGCCGAACACAAAAAAAAAGGATGACAAACGACGCAGGATAAAACTATTAACTAAACACTAAAACATCGAACACTGACAGAGAGTAACATCAAACACTAAAAGTTGCATTCCAAGACGAACACAGGATAGTGGAGATTGGGAGAACTGCCACGTATACGTCTTTATGTTGACAAATGAATGATAAATAAACCCAAACAAGTGGACTAATAAATATGACTCTTCTGATGTCAAAGTTTTTTCTTTAAATATAACGGCAAACTTCTTTTTTTGATAGAAAAGGATTTTCTGTTTAGTTTAGATATAATAATTTTCATAAATAATTCGAAAATTATCTCGGCAGAATGTGTGAAACACTTCGCTGTCCTGAGCATTTTCTACTGGAATTTCCACCAAGGCCTTGGTGAGTTTAATCCTCAAATTCTCGAATAAATAATTCGAAAATTATCTCGGCAGAATGTGTGAAACAGTTCGCTGTCCTGAGCATTTTCTACTGGAATTTCCACCAAGGCCTTGGTGAGTTTAATCCTCAAATTCTCGAAAATGATTTCAACAATTCGAAAATTTCAATCCAAATGATTCCCATTTTGAGGGTCTGGGGATATTTTACATGCAGTTGATTGGGGATTTCGACAGTGATCTATAGTGGTAAGGCATCTGCCACTTGTGCGACACGAACTGTCTTTCACAAAACACAGTTATACTGTTTAACTGTAAAGGCAAAGAAACTCCTGCTGTTCAAATATGTGTGTATCCTCGAAAAAGAAAGAGACGATTATAACAAATAAAATGTAATGATGCTTTTGTTCATTTAAAACAAAATCCATTTTGTGCTCGGATATCCTAAAAGTGCTTCGATAATCTGGATTAGAAAATTCGTACTAAACCCGGAAGCTAGTAAAAACAATTTTGTAGAAAAAATAAAATAATTTAAAAGTCCGTAAAAGTCTTAGAAAAAAAGAACTGCAAAATACCAAATTTTCCAGATGTACTGTTTGGGCTAAAAGTAGTATAAATATACTAGAGACTGTTATACTGTTTTTCAGATTAATTTGATTATAAAAGTATTTTTTGCGAAAATATGTCTCATACAAATATTCACGGAAAACCTCTCTTAATATACTTGATTCAAGGCCGTCCACTAGCTTCTTGAGTTCCACTAACTTAGTAAACGAAGCCTACTAACTCTTAAATAAGTGGAAACTATGAGCAGATGCTACATATTAGTGAAAACTGCTGTTTCATAGCTTATTGGCGTAAGCATGTCTCTTCAAATTCAAGCCATTTTGGGGAATTCTTTTATGTAACGGAACATTTAGCTTATGTTCTTTTTATTATAGTCTTTACGTAGCTATTGCAGTTTTAAATTTACTTATAGTTACATTTTGCATGATGAAAAGGATTTTATTTGAAGGTATTTCTCTTATTTATTTTTTTTATCAAGTTTTGTGTTTTTTTTTGTCTGTATTTTAATTTTATATGCATTGCTGCTAAGATGATTTATAATAAAACATGTTTTCCTTAAACTCTAGGGATAGGGTATATTCTTTTTATTCAGTCTGACTTGAATATAATATTAATTTTGTATCTGAAAATTTCAGATTTAAACACTATTAGTTTTACCATTCAAAACAACATTAGTCTTACCATTTTAAACAACATTAGTCTTACCACTCAATTGAACAAAGCTCTTCAAATTTAACCAGCACTTTTGTTTTCTTTACTTAATTCTTTTTAACCAGCCTAATCAGTGCCTTGCTTCCTCCTCCCGCAAGCTCACCAAAGTCAACTATAGAAGATAGAAAATTCGTGAAACACAAAACACAAGGTCATATAAAAGGATATATAAAAAATAACTCCTTTTTTTTTAGCCATTTCCAGTTTTTACTTCTAATTCTATGTGTAGTTAGTTCTGTTTATATGCCTATTTCTATGTTGTAATTTGCTCTAGTTTTATTTCTATGTTCAGTTCTGCTACCTGTCTGATTCTATGTTTTAGTCCCTTCTCTAGTTCACTTCTGGATTTATGTTACATTCTTTGGTTCTATTTTGTTCCATTTCAAGTTGAATTTCTACATTTCTTTATCTATTTTCCTCTTGGGTTGTTGCTATTATATTTGCTATGCCTTTAGTTCCGTAATATAAAAGTGGAGTTTTAATTGTTTAGATTTGCATCATTCCCAACACAAAGAGCCTGTGTTTCCCCCATATTTTTTAAAACAAGTTAGACAGAAGAAAGGTTCCTCCGAAGCGTCTGTACCCACTGGTTGTACGTTGTACAGACCTTTCAGCAAATCCTCGAATGCCTTTGAAATTTATGTATGCTACTTTTCTGCCACTCCTAGCCGAGTGGTTAGCACGCTAGACTTGAAATCCTTTGTCCGTGAGAACAGGGTTTCAAGTCCTTATGTCACCGGCCATTTGGCTTGGAGCGAGGTCAGTGGCGTCACTCTGTTGGCTTTGCCAGATTTGAGTCAACTCTAGATATGCACCTGGAGAAATCAGGGGAAGGTAACCAGGAAGGGTATACTGGAGCACAGGATCGTTGGACCTAGGGCCGTATCCAGGATTTTTTTTCTGGGGGTGGAGGGTTACAAAAGGATTTTATCGGGGGGGGGGGGGCATAAAAATTTAGAAAAAAAAACTGTGTTAATATTCATTTTTGTTACGTTTTTACAAGTAGGACACACATTTCGGGGAGGGGGGGGGGTCAAACTTCCTAACCCTCCTGGATACGGCCTTGGCTGGACCCCAACCCCCTATTAGACTTCCTGGCTGAATCGCCTTGAAACGGAGATTAGCAACGCCGGTATGAACTGTGGAGTCCAGTGCCGTATTTTTTACCTTGCTTTTTGTTTAACAAGAATCATAATTCGTTTTGCCCTAAAAGTTGAAAACAGTTGATATTAGGGTTACCCGTATTTAGTAACTGAATAATGTGACTCCCACTCCTTAGAAACGACCAAATTTCTTCCAATAACATTTAATTTAAGTAAAATCTAGCATTAGTTGGGATTTCAAAGTATTTTCTCTATTTTGCAATAATTCAAGATTTTACTGAAAACGACAACCAAAGTAAGTATCTGTGAAATGGTTTATGGGGCGTATTTGCTTAGCAGAAGACATGTGGGATTGGGTTGGATTTGGTTAGACACAATGGTTTCATCATCCAGTAGCTTTAATTCACAGAAATTTAGAGGGAGGGGATGTAGTTTTCAATGCCTATGGAGGGAGGCAAATTTGTCTTACTTTTCACCAAATAAAGGTATTTTTCATGGAAAATACCCCCCCCCCTCCAAAAAAAAGGTATTTTGAAAATCTAGGAAAGAAATCTAGGGAGCACAGCCACTTCTTTCCCTCCCCACTTCAGCTCAAAAAGACTACCAAACGATTTTCTTCATTGTATACTCAATTAAAGCAGTATTATCCTGTTTAACGTGCAGTATTATCCTGTGTAATGTTTACAATTTTCTTTCTTACTAAGGTAAAACTATTAAAATATCAATTATGGTCATGTGTTTTGTGTTTGATGATATGTCCATGTTCTGTAGTAGACTTTGGTGAACTCTGGAGAAGAAGAAGCGAGGCATTGATTATGCGGGTGAAAAAGAATCAAGTAAAGAAAAACAAAAGGGGTGTTTAAATTTGATGAGATTTGTTCAATTTGATGTCAGACTAATGTTTGTTGATGAAAAATGAGGTACTATCAACAATTAAGGTTCTGTTTCCAAGTTTGGCCTGGCGCTTGGCCAAAAGAGCAAATAAAAAGAATTGAATCGTAAGTTTGGGTTGTAGTATATTAATATTGATATTACATACCCGCATAAAGAATCCGACATGACTTGTACTCTTTGTAACGAAGCAAATTGCCGTATACTCTCGCTAAGACATATTTTCATGAATCAATATTGATTTCATGATGGAGGACATTTGATGACGGAAGAACGACAAAAGAATTCCTTAGCTTGGTGAAAGACAGCCTAAATGTCGGCCCGTGGCTGACCAGAACAACCGAACATGGTTTATATCCAAGGTTTAAATAAAACTTAAAAAATCTTCGATTAGTTGAACAGTCCCTTGAATTGAAAGAGGCTACACGGTATGATACCTTCAATTGGTACTTTCCCATTATATGGGCATTTCCAAAAAGTCAAGTTTTGTTAATGCTAATGAAATAAAATAAAATAGGATGAATATATAATCGTTTATAAACAAATTTGTGCTCTAGGCTATATTTGCACATTAGGGGGGGGGGTAAAGCATTGCATATATTAAATACGTAACGGAGCCTAACCTAGGTACATTCCCCCCTAAACTGCAAAAACAACAGTTTAAATATCGTATACGCAATGAAAACCACGCTATGGATTGCATTACTCTGAAGCCCTACCCTACTTTAATGGGCCCTACCCTTGCGCTGTTTACTAATCATAATGACTTGATAACATTTGTAATGCTAAACATGGCGCGAATACAATAATGTTGAGATTGTAGCTAAAGAAAAGGATATTGCAAAAAAAAATCTTTGACAGTGAACTTTAAGTATGTTCCGGTGTCGGTAACCCTGATCACAATTGCGGAGTTATTAGTCTTTCGAAACCGAGGACACGATTCGAAGGGAGGGTCGTTCCCGCTTTTAAACAATTTATCGGTATTTGATAATCTTCGGTATTCAAAAAAAGTTTAAATATCGTATACGCAATGAAAACCACGCTATGGATTGCATTACTCTGAAGCCATCTCTTGAATTAACCCGTCAAAAACGGGTTTTTCGTGACTGGCTTCCTTGTAAATGCCCATATAATGGGAAAGTACCCTTCAATTTGCCACATTTTCTTTTTTCAAGCCATCTCTGTTGATGGAGCATTTCAGCAAAGTTGCAACAAAATATAATCGTTGAAGAACCAGTTTTTTGGGGGATAATTGTGGAATTCCAAACAAAAATTGGGGGAGTAGTGTTCCTTAAAGTAGTGCTCCATAAAGAATCACTGTAGATTCTTTTATCAAAGAAGACAACCTAAACGTTGGCCTTTGGCTGACCAGAACAAACCAAACACGTTTTATTTCATCCGAGATTTAAACAAAACTAAAAAAAAAAACCTTCGATTAGTTGAACAGTCCTTTAAATTGAAAGAGGCTACAAGGTATGATACCCCCAATTTTCCACCTTTTTTTCCAAGCTATCTGTTGATGGAGCATTTCAGTATAAGTTGCAACAAAAGAAAATTTTTAACGAAACAGTTTTTTGTAGGATCTTTGTGGAATTTCAAACAAAACTGGAGAGTAGTGTTCCTTAAAGAATACTAATCCAAGAACATCTTAATGAGGCCAGACGTATGCTTTGCCCCGAAATGGTTTCATTTATTGTGAAGGCTATATTTTATTAAAGATATTTTCCGCCAGGTCTCAGAAACCAGAGAGCGGATTGAATACCGAAGATTATCAAATACCGGTAAATTGTTTAAAACCGGGAACGACCCTCCCTTCGAATCGTGTCCCCGGTTACGAAAGACTAATAACTCCGCAATTGTGATCAGGGTTACCGACACCGGAACATACTTAAAGTTCACTGTCAAAGATTTTTTTTTTGCAATATCCTTTTCTTTAGCTACAATCTCAACATTATTGTATTCACGCCATGTTTAGCATTACAAATGTTATCAAGTCATTATGATTAGTAAACAGCGCAAGGGTAGGGCCCATTAAAGCCCGCGCATATGTACAGGAAATAGATAGTTCGTGTGCCAGAGCGTAACTGAATGCTTTCTCACCTGTTTCCGGTGTCGCTTTATAGCTTTTTGTGCTTCCCTTTCGCCAGTATTAGTTACTCTTCGCTTGTGTCTTATACTTAAAAGGATTACAGGCTATATTCAATAGGCTTGATGAAAAACTAATCATACTTTTAATAATATGTCTCGTCCACTCCTAATTTACAGACAGTCAAAGAGTAAGAAGATGATTTACATATACGCAAGGTCGTGTCCATGATTAAAAAAAACAGTTCTTGTGTAGAAAGCGGTAAGTGTATTGCGAAAACAGATACGCAATACCCGGTACTTATATGAGACGCTGTATACCTCAACCGGAGAAACCGGAGTGGTTTCTCACTCCGGGAACTATACTTAAACTTCAGTTTTTTTGGGGTTTAGGGGGAATAAAAGGTACCTAGGTTGGGTGGTTGGGTTATGTAAGGTTACGTATTTAATATATGTTGTTCTTACCCCCCCCCCTCCCATTGTGGAAATATATAGCCCAATTTTGTTCATAAACGATTATATTTTCATCCTATTTTCTTTTATTTTATTAGCATTAACTAAACTTCACTTTTCGCGCACTTGCCACTTTCTACACAAGTACCAAAAACACTTTACAAACGCATCAAAAAGTTGTTTATACGTATTTTTGTTACTTTTTTTACGATTCAGAAAATTTAAAGGGGACGGTGTTCAAACCGAGTAACCTGGATATTGGCTTGCATTATATATATATATATATATATATATATATATATATATATATATATATATATATATATATATATATATATATATATATATATATATATGTTTATTTATTTATTTATAAATGTGTTTTGTTAATGAAATACATGAAAATATTTGACGTTTTCGAAATTTGAACCTCTTAATCTTAGCAATATTGACATTACTAAATTGTGAAAACTTTTATTTCATTCAGTGACATTTTACTATTATTTCATTATTGAAACACATGACAATATTGGCATCCTCTTAATGGTGAGTTTTGAACAAGGTTGTAGGACTAGTGCAAATAAAGAAAGTTTAATGTTAATTGACTCAGTTAAATGAGGCCTTAAAAAATTGTCCTGTCTGTCGTCGTATGTCCTCTGATTCAAGAAGATTTTACACATATCGTTTTGACAATTTTGAACTGATGGGCTATCAAAGAATTTTGCCCAATCTCATAATTTTGGCCCTATTTGGGCCGAATTGTTGTTTTGATTGCACAAAATGGATCATCACTTTAAAAGAAAATGCTAAAATATTTTTCTATATTTTATAATATAGAAAAATAAAATATAATATAGACCATATAAATTATACATGGTAACATAAAGATGATTTGGTTCATAGTAAATAGAAAGAGCCATTTTGCTCTATATCAGTCCTTGGTGGTTTTTCTAGATTAATACGGGCTGCTTAATTTTGTTTCTTGTTTTTGAACTACAAGGCAGCAATTCTACATCTGAGAGCAGAACTATCGTATTTGCTTCTTCGATTGGACAGTATATGAAGATCGACCACAAACCCAAGAATTAATCTTTTTGGGGCTAATATTTTGAAGAGGGGGACTTAGACCCTCTCCCAGTGGGCTTTTCATATATCCCCTTCTTCAAGACTCGTATGCAGGGTTAGGCTTCTGGTTCGGAGTCCTTCAAAAACTCAAAATTTTCATCATTTCTATAATGATCTGTTTTTGTAATGATGTGCCGTTTTAATAAATTTTTTTTATTCGGAACCCTGAAAAACAATTTCTGCATGCGCACTTACTCTCCCTTGGTACTTACGTATTATAGCGACCACACCCAAGAAGTGAAGTTAGGTTAATACTAATGATATATACCAAAACATGAGGAAATAAAAAACTTTAGTAACAAAATTATGGAAAATACAACAGAGAATTATGGAAAGCAGGCCGCCTAGAACGCATTTTATTAAATTCCTAACCTAACCAACTCTTTATATTCAATATTTAATTAAAATATACCTGCATAGTAGTTTATCTCACTGAGACTAAGCTATTACAGATTAACCGGTTTTACTCAGATTAAGAACAACAGTACGGTCGCCATAACACGTAAGCACCTCTCCACTTTATGGATTTGACCATTTTACATCTATAATTATTACCAAATGCTAAAGAACTCTTCCTGTTGGCGCTTCTTTATTGCTTTTATTATAATTCCTTCACTTGTGTGCATGGGCGGATTCAGTTTTTTTTTTTTTGGGGGGGGGCAAAATAGCTTGATCTGAAAAATTTTTTAGGGGGGGGGGCGTAAAATAGGTTGATCCGATAAACTTGCGTTAGGAGCAAGTTTAATTAACGCAAACTTGAGTTAATTAAGTAAATTACACTACTTTAGACTACGCTAGGGGGGGGGACACCCTCCTGGATCCGCCACTACGCGTGTGTGAGTAACGTTCTTAAATTTGGTGCCATGCCCTTTCAACTTTGATATTCCATTCATATTTTGAAGAACTAAAAAAAAATCTCTGCCCTAAAACTTCAGTCCTTCACACGACCTGGCCCAAAAAAATTCCCATAACTGTTACAAAGTCATCAAGTCGTTCATTCACCTGCTGGCTTAATTGCTGCTCGAAGCACTTCAGTGATGCGGAATTTGACGTACGTTGTGTCGCTAAGATGTGGTTGCTCCTCACTATTGTGTTTTGAATTTGAGTTGTAAATTTGATAGATTTTGACAATCCTTCACTATGATATCCTAGTTTTTTAATTGATTAAAAATTAATTAGTTAATGGAATAATTCATTGATTATTTAATTTTGCTATTATGTGGTTCTTCCTTCTTATTACACTTTAAGTTTTGAAAATCGGATAAGTTGTGGACAATGCTTTACTCTGCTATTCTAGTTCGTAAGTATGGTTTTTGTCTTCGGTCAAAGATGTTGCGTTGATTATTCATTTGATGACGCTATGATGTGGCTGCCTGTGCGCAGCGTCATTGGGGTTGTGCAAATTTAGAAAAGTGTGGGTAATTCAACGCCCCCCTGTTCCTATTTATTGACTGAGTAAAAATTAGTTAATTAATATACTAATTGATTGACTGCTTACTTTTGCTACTTTATGACTGTTGACCTCTGAGCTGTGAAGATTGGGTTAAGTGTCGACAAATCTCCTGTTCTACCTCATAAGTCAGTCAGTTGTCTTTGTTAACTGATTTTCGACGTACTACCTTAAATTAAGTACTTTTTTCAAGACCACACTGCCTTTCCATGACGAACAAATAAACTTTCAATTGGAGATAAGTCCATTTATTGGACAGTGAAAACAGATACAAAAGTCTGGATATTTCGCCCACATATACAGCGATCGTCATCAGCAGAAATACTAAAGCATTAAAATTAAAACTAAATATTTATACAGAAAACGATCGCTCTATATGTGGTCGAAATATCCAGACTTTTGTATCTGTTTTCACTGTCTAATAAATTGACTTATTCCCATTTGAACGTTTATTTGTTTGTCAACTAAGTAGTAATTCAGTACTTGGGAGATTAATTGGCTGGCTAGTTTTTCTGTTTTGGGGTATTTCCATGGTAATCTACTGTAAATAATCATTAAGTTATGCATTAGTGGATCCATTGATTAATTAATTAATGTTCCACTAACGTGCTTTGACTTTGACTTGTTGAAGTTTTATAAATTTTCGACAATGGTTCACTGCTCTATTTTTGTTCGTAAGTTTGTCTTTGCTGTTACTTGGAATGATAATTAATTTGTTGCTGTTAAATCACTGGTTTTCTTGCACATTGTCTGTGATTAGATGCCATAAACAGTTTTACTTAGAAATTAATTTTAGCACTTCCATGAAGAAACATCCTTAGTTTACGGTTAATTAGGACTCCGTTTCTTTTACCATTGTTGTAACTATAACGGGCTTTGTAATTAATATAATATCAAATCACAAACAATGGATTTGAAACGTTGAATGAACATCCATTTAAACAACTGATAACAGACCTTTTTTCACTTAGTTTTCTAGTTTTCAGTTATTACTAAGTTACGATAATTAACTTTAATTTTCAGGAGTATATCCTATCTAAATTGTTGTCAATTTTCTGGTTCACTGCAAATTTCGATCGACGATTGTAGACAACCTATTAGAATTCTTTTTGATAAAACCTGTATGCCACTATAATTATATTTTTATTTTTGGCCGGATGTAAATGGTGAAAAAAACCGTGGCAATCGGAGCGTTTCGACCTGCTACCATCTCCCCCTGCCCAAACAAAAGAAAATTCTGGCTTACTTATTTTCACGGCTCAATATGGCAACACTGACGAAAGTATGAAATTGCACTAAAAACTTCATTATTTTGAAACTGCAGAAAGGTTAGAAAATTGCAGTTTCGGGTATTAAAACACCTAAGATAATTCCAGGGGACAAAAAGAGCCTTTTTTATGTCCTTGGTACTATGAATGTAGCTTTAATATAGTAGCTACTATATAGCTAATATATAGATTTTTTTTATATCCTTGGTACTAAAAAGGTGTATATAGTAAAGGCACTGTATAATATTGAAGGCCTTACTCTTTGTCGAAAATACGTCTAATAGAAATAAACAAACTCACTTGTCGATAAATCCATCTATGTAAATCACAAACAATATTTACAAAACAAAGTTATTGGGTCACCACCCTACGCACTACTCTGTGGTCTGGTAAAACAGTGGCGGGTACTTACGTGTTATAGCGACCACACCAAAGAAGTAAGGTTAGGTTAATCCTAATGAAATATACCAAAATATGATGCAAATATAATTTAGTTACAAAATTATGGAAACTACAACAGAGAACTATGGAAAGCAGGTCGCACAGAGCGCATTATATTAAATACCTAACCTAACGAACTCTATATATTAAATGTTTAATTAAAATATACCTGCATAGTATTTTATCTCACTGAGACTAAGCTAGTTATTTTATCTCCGAATGCAGACAGAGAAACCAGTTTTGACAAAATCAAGAACTTGAATGTGGTCGCTATAACAGGTTAGTACCCAGTAGCGAATGGAATGTGTGCAACTTCTTAGACTTTATAGATATTTCATCGCAAAAGAAAAATACAAAAAGAGCCATGAAAGAAAGAGAATAAAACTTATAAATTCAACACCATAGAGGAAGCACGATAGAAAGTAAAAAAAAAAAAAAAATCAAAAAGGCTCGTGATAGAAAGAGCAAAAATTTTCATCTTAGAGAGCCTGACCTGTGGAGATCGAAACAATATATGTTCGGGATTCAATTTCGTGACGGGCTAGAATTCTGACAACTTCCATTACCAAGAATTACCATCATTGTTACTATTATTACCAATATGGTTTTTCAGGAATTAATCGGCATACTTTCCAAGACATTGCTACGATTGAATTTAATCAACGATATCTCCTTTTTAATAAATAAGATTAATTAAGCGAAGTATGATGATTAAATAAACAGTTTTTTTTTTTCAGGAGAGGTCATCGCTGACTCTATTCTTCAGCAGAAGAATGACACAAAAACATTTTGGGAGAATAAAATGATAGCAAACAGCCTTGAAAAAGATGCGCTCTCCCCACCTCCAGGCTTTGATGATCCCAGAGCAGACACACCAATATCCCAAACATCATCTGGATCTGTTCCACTCGTTGATGTTCCTGATGATTCTTTCATAAGTGTCGGCGATCTGCTGCCAGAAGAAGAACCGAAGAAGGATTATATGTGTCATGATGAAAGTGAAGAGAAAATGAATTATGAAGAATCAGAAAGCTTAATTGAAATAGCTAAAAATACAGATAACCCAACAGAAACTTTTATCGAAAAAGAAATTAGAATGCAGAAACAAAGAGAGAAACAGATTCTTGCTGAAAGAGAACTTGCGGTAAAGAGTTTAGCAATAGCAAGTGGAAAGACATCAGTGAGTACCACCAAGACTATCAAGACAATAAATAAACCGAATTTGGAATTTCCCAGGTAAGTAACTACCATAGGTTAGGTATATGAGTAGATGTAAGGGTAAAATTCACTGCAATACGCATGTTTGTAAACAGTCTAAAACGATGGTATCAGCAATGGTCACAATCAATGGTAGTATATAATCAGCCCTAATGACGTTTTGCCTGTTCAGTTCAACTGCTGGCAAACATCTGGAAAGAAGCCTTACGGAAAGAGGAAACCTTTGATGGTGAAATGGAAAAAAACGCAAGGAGCTCGCGAAAGCACATCCTGTAGTCTATCCCTAGTTAATACGTTCATGGTAAACACTAGCAAGGAAATAGAGATGGATAGATTTACTTGGATCAGCACCAAGGTATGCCTTGGTAAATAGGGGGCATTAGTATACAGTCTGGATACTTGTTCGTTTATACTAGTATGAATCAAACAGTTCGTGGTAACGAACTGTAAGTAAGGATTGGCGCGGATCCATAGTAACCGAAACTCTAAAAAGCGGAATTTCGATATCAATAGATATATCAAAAGAATTGGCTTATTATGTTGATTCTAAATATATAAGATTCATTAAGTTTTCTTTTACCCATCAAAAGCTACGAACCTGAGAAAATTTGCCTGATTTTCGAAAAAAGGGGGGGGGAGGAACATCCCCTAAAAGTCAAGGAAGCTTCATGAAAATCACACCATTAGATTCAGCATATTAGATAACTCGGCTATAGAGGTGTACAGCTCCCATCTTCAAAAAAGTGGAATTTTGCATTTTTTGCCAAAAACAAGATCATGGATGCGTGTTTCTTTATTTTTTCCCAGGGGTGATCTTATCAAACCAATGGTTCTAGAATATCTGAAAAAGGCTCATTCGAATGGAAATTAAAAGTTTTAGTGCCCTTTTTAAATGACCTAAAAGTTTGGACGGCATTCAGCCCCCCTCCTATGCCCCCTTTTTACCAAAGTCATTCGAGCAAAATTTTAAGATAGCCATATTGTTCAACATAGTAGAAAGGCCCAATATCTATGTCTTTAGAGATAACATGACCCCACCACAACCACTGAGGAAAGGTCTTGAAGTTATGAAATTTAGCCTTTATTTACATAGGCTATATTATTTGTTATTGGGAAGTATGCATACATTTTTCGGTTGGGGAGGGAGGATGAATTTTCTGCTGGGAGGTGAACTTTTTTAGGGGATATTTACACTGAGGGAATTTGCTAGAATTCCTATACGAAATTCTTTTTACCCGGGGTAAATTTTCACCGGGATTGAATTTTCTGGAGGTACTTTCCGTGGGGGGGGGAGCCACATTTGTCGGTATTATTTAAAAAACGATAAAAATAAAATAAAGAACAAGTTTTTTCAAACTAAAGTAAGGAGCAACATTAAAACTTCAAACAAACAGAAATTATTACGTATTTGAGGAGGTTTGTCCCCTTCTTTACACCTTACTCTTTGCGCTAAAGTTTGACTTTTTGTCCCAATTCTTTAAGAACAACTCCTGAAACACAAGGGTCGTTTAATTAGAACAATAAGAAGTCTTTTAAAAGTAGTAAAAAGCTTTGGCGCGAAGAGCGAGGTATTAAGGAGGGGCCAAACCTACTCATATACATAATAATGTCTGGTCATTTTGAGTTTTAATGTTGCTCTTACTTTCAATTGAAACAACTTTTTTTTATTTATGTGAAGTAGGGACGGTAGAGGATTATGATAGGGGTTACCAATAGTTAATCCGGTACTTATGCTTTATATATAAACACAGTGCTACAGACTGTACAAGGAAATACAAATGGAACCCCGTCAAACGGGTATTTGCAAGAGAGAATGGATTGTAAAGCGTAATTTCTTATCGCGTATACAATGTTCAAACTGTTGTTTTTTGGGGTTTAGGGGGAGGAAGAAGGTACCTAGGGTAGGTTACGTATTTAATATACGCTATGCTTTACCCCCCACTCCCCCTAATGTGCCCAAATTTTTTTCTAAACTATTATATTTTCATCCTATTTTATTTCATTAGTATTAACCAAACTTGACTTCTTTCGTGTGTTATACATACATTATTTCGTGTGCTATATATACAGTATAGGCCTAAGTACCGTTAATCCTAACATAAGTTACGACAAATATCATAAATGAAATATCATAAATGAAATTCCCATCATAAATGAAATAAGAACTCATGTTGAAATAGGGACTTCTTGCAATGTAATTAAAATCGTCCAATAGCTTTCTTTGATTCATATTGTCAGCTTATGTGACAAGTTTAACCCCATCGCCTGAAATACAGCCGTCCGAAAATTCTTGATTCGTTATCCTGCGTAGAATTTAGCTAGTGACTTTGTAAAAGCATGAAAAATGGTACTATATTCTGATCTAAAACCCATTTGTTAAAATTATTCTGTCGAATTTGCAAACATCCTTGCCACTTATCACCTTGTTCTTTCAGATCTGATAAGCACAAATCTGCAGAAATTTTAATAAGTCAAGAGATCGAGGATTATAAACGCAGAGAGGAAGAACTAAAATTGCGGCAAAATCTTTCTTCATCGCGGGAAAATCTTCTAGATGACCAATTTGCATCAATAACAACTACTGACGAAGGACATTATTCTGATAATGATAATACAAGTGAAGAAAGAGAAAGGTCTGTATACTCTCTAAAATCATATGACTATAATTTGAATGGCCTGTATTCGTATAGAAAACACGAGTACGTTACGAACGCCTCTTTAAATGGCGTTTACCTACGTGTCTTGCTAGACTTCAACGCCTCGATACTTACCTGGTCAGACATTGTTGTTTAGACAACCCTCGTTCAAATGCAGAACTAGATGTTTTGCTGGAAAGAATTACAGCCAGTGTTAACAGATGGGGCGCGTTTGTGTCATTAGAGCACCCTCCTTAAGGTTTCTGGGGATTGAATTTTCCAAATCGGCCTATTTTGAAAGCAATTTTATTTGAAAATTGCACCATTAGCTTTTTTCGTTCGAAAAATGTTGCCTCTGGCCCATTTTCGCTTTTATGGCTACGCTGTTTTATGCCAGGAATCAGGCAACACTGACTATCCTCCCTCTTACTAATTTCCACTATCTCTCCTACATTCTTAGCCTATCTACTCTTATCATTGGCTTAGTCCGAGACAAAGTCCTACTTAATTTTCTCAGAAATTATGCGCTCCGTTATTTCAGCACACACTTTTGCGCATGAAATGCTTATAAATGAACGGCCAGTGTTTTTAGTGTTACACAATGTATGGCTTAATAGCTTCTACAAGTTACGAAAATTTAATTATGCAACTTCTTGCAAGGCTGATCAAATAGGTTTTTCAAGCGTCAGCCTATCTGTGAAGGCTTGAAGTTGATCTTGATTTAAAATCAGGAATTTTTCTTTTTCCTATAAAAATTCCTTTCTTTTGGGTTCAGAAGTAGGTTTGGATAAATTTTTTTTTTCTTATGCAGAAAGCAACTCAGAATCCTACGAGGATATGTCGTTAGTCCTGGCAGCTGTCAATTTTACATTGATTAAATAAAAAAAACAAGTTTTTTAAACTGAAAGTAAGGAGCGACATTAAAACTTAAAACGAACAGAAATTATTCCGTATATGAAAGGGGCTGTCCCCTCCTCAACGCCTCGCTCTTTACGCTAAAGTTTGACTCTGTCTCACAACTTTATTTTTTAAAACAATAAAAAGTTTGACTTTCTCACAACTCTATTTTTTAAAACAATAAAAAACTTTAGCGTAAAGAGCGAGGCGTTGAGGAGGGGACAGCCCCTTTCATATACGGAATAATTTCTGTTCGTTTTAAGTTTTAATGTCGCTCCTTACTTTCAGTTTAAAAAACTTGTTTTTTTTATTTAATTTCTGATCGTTTTTTAGTTAATGCAGCTTTTATTTGCATAGAAATTTTACTTTTCTTTTGCTAAATGGATGTCTTTACAAATTAACTTACGTAACTAACTTCTATATTCGTATATTTTTCTTCTGGCAAAAAATACAAAGTTGCCGATTTTTGCAGATATGAGCTTGAAACCTATGTAATAGGGTTTTCTGATACGCTGAATCTGACAGTGTGATTTTCATTAAAATTCTTTCACTTGTAGGGGATGTTTCCCCCCTCTTTAAAAAATCAAGTAAATTTTCTCAGGCTCGTAGCCTTTGATGAGTAATACTAAACTTAATAAAATTTATATATTTAGGATCAGCATTATAAACACATTCTTTTGATACATTTATTGACATCAAAATTTCGTTTTTAAAAGTTTCGATTACTATTGAGCCGTATCGCTTGTTTTTTTATTGTTTTTTTTATTACGTATATGTTATTACTTATATGAAGGGGTTCTCCCCTTAGTCAATACCACGCTCTTTACGTTAAAAGTTAAAAAAAAATTTGATTCACAAACCCCTGAATCACAAAGGCCGTTTAATTAAAATAGATAGCTCTTTTGAAAGCACTAAAAAAAAACTGTAGCGTAAAGAGCGAGGTATTGACTTGGGGGAGAACCCCCTCACATACGTTATAATTTCTGTTCGTTTTAAGTTCTAATATTCCTTCTTACATTTCAGTTGAAAAAACTTGTTTTTTTTAATTTAACTTCTGATCGTTTTTTAAATAATGCTTGGAAATCCGGCGCCCCCTTCATAGAAATGTCCCTTACCCCAAAGAAACATCCTCCACGGAAATATTCTCCAGAGTAATCCCCTCCTCTAGCCCCCCCCTCCAGAAAAAATCCTTCCTGAAAATGGTTGTATACTTCCCAATAACCAATAAATAATGCTGGCAAGTCCGGCGCCCCCTTCATGGCAATTTCCCTTCCCCCATGAAAACTTCCTTCATGGAAAGATCCTTCCATATAGCCCCCGACCCTCTCCTTCCCCCACCTACCAGAAAAAATCTCCTCTGAAAAAGTCTGTATACTTCCCAATAACCAATACTATATGTTAACATTGAGTAAAGTTCATAACTTTCAGCCCTCCCCCTGGGGACTTTTTTTTCTTTTTCCTATAAAAATTCCTTTCTTTTTGGGTTCAGAAGTAGGTTTGGATAAATTTTTTTTTCTTATGCAGAAAGCAACTCAGAATCCTACGAGGATATGTCGTTAGTCCTGGCAGCTGTCAATTTTACATTGATTAAATAAAAAAAACAAGTTTTTTAAACTGAAAGTAAGGAGCGACATTAAAACTTAAAACGAACAGAAATTATTCCGTATAGGAAAGGGGCTGTCCCCTCCTCAACGCCTCGCTCTTTACGCTAAAGTTTGACTCTGTCTCACAACTTTATTTTTTAAAACAATAAAAAGTTTGACTTTCTCACAACTCTATTTTTTAAAACAATAAAAAACTTTAGCGTAAAGAGCGAGGCGTTGAGGAGGGGACAGCCCCTTTCATATACGGAATAATTTCTGTTCGTTTTAAGTTTTAATGTCGCTCCTTACTTTCAGTTTAAAAAACTTGTTTTTTTTATTTAATTTCTGATCGTTTTTTAGTTAATGCAGCTTTTATTTGCATAAAAATTTTACTTTTCTTTTGCTAAATGGATGTCTTTACAAATTAACTTACGTAACTAACTTCTATATTCGTATATTTTTCTTCTGGCAAAAAATACAAAGTTGCAGATTTTTGCAGATATGAGCTTGAAACCTATGTAATAGGGTTTTCTGATACGCTGAATCTGACAGTGTGATTTTCATTAAAATTCTTTCACTTGTAGGGGATGTTTCCCCCCTCTTTAAAAAATCAAGTAAATTTTCTCAGGCTCGTAGCCTTTGATGAGTAATACTAAACTTAATAAAATTGATATATTTAGGATCAGCATTATAAACACATTCTTTTGATACATTTATTGACACCAAAATTTCGTTTTTAAAAGTTTCGATTACTATTGAGCCGTATCGCTTGTTTTTTTTATTGTTTTTTTTATTACGTATACGTTATTACTTATATGAAGGGGTTCTCCCCTTAGTCAATACCACGCTCTTTACGTTAAAAGTTAAAAAAAATTTTGATTCACAAACCCCTGAATCACAAAGGCCGTTTAATTAGAATAGATAGCTCTTTTGAAAGCACTAAAAAAAAACTGTAGCGTAAAGAGCGAGGTATTGACTTGGGGGAGAACCCCCTCACATACGTTATAATTTCTGTTCGTTTTAAGTTCTAATATTCCTTCTTACATTTCAGTTGAAAAAACTTGTTTTTTTTATTTAACTTCTGATCGTTTTTTAAATAATGCTTGGAAATCCGGCGCCCCCTTCATAGAAATGTCCCTTACCCCAAAGAAACATCCTCCACGGAAATATTCTCCAGAGTAATCCCCTCCTCTAGCCCCCCCCCCTCCAGAAAAAATCCTTCCTGAAAATGGTTGTATACTTCCCAATAACCAATAAATAATGCTGGCAAGTTCGGCGCCCCCTTCATGGCAATTTCCCTTCCCCATGAAAACTTCCTTCATGGAAAGATCCTTCCATATAGCCCCCGACCCTCTCCTTCCCCCACCTACCAGAAAAAATCTCCTCTGAAAAAGTCTGTATACTTCCCAATAACCAATACTATATGTTAACATTGAGTAAAGTTCATAACTTTCAGCCCTCCCCCTGGGGACTTTGGGGGATCAAGTCATCCTAAAAGACATTTTTATCATATTTTCGACCATGCTGAACAAAATGGCTATCTCAAAATTTTGATCGGGTGACTTTGGGAAAAAATGAGCGTGGGAGGGGGCCTAGTTGCCCTCCATTTTTTTTGGTCACTTAAAAAGGGCACTAGAACTTTTAATTTCCGTTCCAATGAGCCCTCCCACGATATTCTAGGACCACTGGGTCGATACGATCACCCCTGGGAAAAAAAAAAACAAAACAAACAAACAAACAAATAAACACGCATCCGTGATCTTTCTTCTGGCAAAAAATGGAAAATTCCACATTTTTGTAGATAGGAGCTTGAAACCTCTACAGTAGGGTTCTCTGATACGCTGAATATGATGGTGTGATTTTCATTAAGGTTCTATAACTTTTAGGGGGTCTTTCCCCCTTTTTTCGAAAATCAGCCAAATTTTCTCAGGCGCGTAACTTTTGATGGGTAGCACTAAACTTGATGAAAGTTATATATTTGAAATCAGCATTGAAATCTGATTCTTTTGATATATCTATTGGTATCAAAAACCCGTTTTCTAGAGTTTCGGTTACCATTGAGCCGGGTCGCTCCTTACTTACAGTTCGTTACCACGAACTGTTTGATAAAAACTTCTTGAAGGAGGCCTAAGCTATATAAATAATTACTAGTTTTGCATGCAGTTAGTCGACACAGAAGACTGATTTTCTTTAGAGCTAACGTTGCTACATATGACAAAGAACGGTTGATGATCTTTTGTGTCTCGGTCAGTGACCTCATTTTTCTAAGCAAAGTTGGTAGTAACCCTGAAAAGGTCGGGGAACCGTCAATATCTATTGCAATTAAGCTCTTCTGTCAAGGCTGCCAACCTTCTTTTTCCTCAGAAAGGGGCTATCCAGGGCCCCTTGATGGAATAGTAGACGCCTTACTAGATTATAAGCAAAGATTATTATTAAATCTTATTTGCATAGAATAAACGATCTGCCACCCAGTGTGGCCTTTTCTCCAAGCGTGAAAGACTTTCGGCCGCTGTAAAACCGCGCTTATGAAATTGTTACATCCCACTTTCTGTTTGATCAGTTGATAAAAAAAAATGTAACTTTAGTAGATACTATGCTATTTGATGGGCACATACACACTGATGCTCGTTTAAGGGAAGGAAGAAGGGGGAATTCGTCAGAACAGGAGATAAAAGGTGCAGATTATAGAAAGGTGTGGGAGGAGCCATCAATATTTCATGGGGCGTGGGTCCAGGAGGCTGTAGTGTCAGAAATATTAAACAAATCATTTTTTATGCCAGAAAAATAGAAGCATAAAGTTGATTCTGTACAAAAAAAAAAAAAAAAAAAAAAAAAAAAAACAGAGAAGATTTTGATTCTGTACAAAAAAACATAGAGAAGACTTCCTTAAATTGTATCTGTCATCAAGAGAATATAACAACACTTTAAGAAGTTGTAAAATATTTGCATTTAAACACTATATTAAGTTTGCATTTCCGAATGTAGGCCATTGTGAGATTTCATAAATACCTGCAACTAGAGGAGTGGAAGACTTCTCCTCTTGAGATTAGTCATAAGGATTTCCCTAAGGAAATTTATAATTACGGTGCAAAAACTTCTTGTTTATATAGGCGTCCCTCTCCTAAGGAAAAATCCTCTGACCCCCCTTCATAATAGGTAGGTACCACTTTGCTAAAACAACATTGCTTGTGCAAATTCTCTTTTCTAAACTCAATCTTAAACACAAATTGTATCAATAATAAATAAGAAACTGAGAAAAAAAAATGAAACTGCTCTCTAACAAAAACAAACAGACTTTTAACCAAGATAATAATATAAAACAATTCCTTTAATCAATAAATTAGAACTCAAAAATTGTTTGGAGAAATTGCGCACTTATTTGTTTTTGAAGCCAATAATTCTTGGATTTCCTAAAGCGGAGATTACATGCATGCCAAGTTACAATCCAGTGTTTTTTCTGTATATTCCCCTAGTTTAGAGGTTTTTTTGTTGTTGTAAGAACCTTACGTTTATATTAAAAACGATTACATTAATTATCACAAATATACTTGGAATCCATATGCTCAACGTAAGTAAAATAATGTAATTAAAAATGATTTAACTTAAATTATGCTACCCCCCTTCCCCGAAAAAAAAGAAAAAACAATAAAAACAATTGTTTCTTCTTAATTTATGCGGATTATAGCCTGAACAAATATTTCAGTACTCCTTGATTGAATTGTTACCCTAGTATAGTTCACAATTAGAGGTTTAAGAAAGTAGATGAGTTACAGTCCGTAGTGACAAGCGGATTCCGTGAAAGCGAATTATTTGAAAGCAATTCACTTTCTTTATTAGTCTGTCCAAATGAACGAACTATTTGGTGACTACATATTTCCTCAGATTTTTCATGGCGACCTTTTTCCATTTTTTCCTTTTTTTAAAATAAACTTGTCAATTTGGTCAATTATTGGCGCCCTTGTCACGTCCCCCTCCCAAATTTTGCTGTAGACCCCCCTTTGTTCGTGACTTCTGTCTAATTGTCCTAGTATATAAACTGTCTCAAGCGGCGTTCTCATATATGTCCACAGTCTATAGACAGTAAGCTTATCGCAGATAATTTCTGGTCTTCGGTCTCGGTGCGAACAAAAAGCTCCTCCCACTTGTTTCTGCCTTAGCGGATTAGTTTGTTATCGTCAATCACTGAGAAATGGTTACCAAGTGCATTATTCGTAATAGCGGGTTTCCACTTGTTTCGTGTCCAAGAGAAATCTGACTTGTCTACCCGCGAAAAGATCTGATAACGCCTATGTTTCTATCTGCAAAAACGTTCTCTGGAGCACTCGCACCCCTGTCCGGGTTTTTATAATGGGAGAGATAGAGAATGATCATACTGCTAATTCTATAAACTGTGTATATGTCTAACAAGACTTATGCCCGTGCCACATCATAGTCACATCCACATCTATCGAAGAAAACCAAATATCATGAATGACAAGACAATTTTCGTGATTTTAGCGTCACACTTGTGTTTAAAAAGGAAAAAAAAAAATTAAAACTGCAATAAATAAGTTTAATGATTTTGTAGCAACAGTAATTTGTGTCCAACTGTTCTCTACTAATACAGAGTCTTCTTAACTTTTGTCAGATTAGACAAAACCTCTCTCAGATAAAAAAACAGCTGTTCTAAGTTTCCATCTTTTCTAGTTTTAAAAATTATGCCTTAAACCTTGACTCTGATTGGTCAGTCAAGAAATTTATGTTTGAAAGTTGAACAGTGTTCAACTCGAGAAATTAGGAACGGCGAACGTAATTGGCGCTGTAGTCGTGCGTAATTTTGATTTTATTGACAAGTGTGACTATAATGTGGCACGAGCATTACGCGCATAGACCTATATCTGGGTAGCCGTTTCTGTCCACACAGCTGCAGTTTGCGTAAAATGTTAATTGTTGATGAAACAAGCAACAGTCTAGCACCCAGTTGAAGTCCAGAACTCTAGGAATTAGGAAGCTTCTGTTGTCCCTATATTTGTCATCTGTGCTTAAGGGGGAACGGTATAGAAAAATTCCCGGCTATCTCTTCCATGTTAAATATTTTTAGCTTGTCTGGCGACACCAGACGCTTAAAGGCATCAATTTTGGTTTCTATCTGTTCCCCTGATCTAGCAACATAGTCTGAGTTTGCTATTTTTTTTATTTTTTTTCTGGGCTTTCTAAATTAGGCTTTTTCGTGGAAATTCCATTTCAACTTGTCTAAAAGAATGGCAAATACAAGTATAATAAAATTAACATGAACTTGTGGAGGATTTTGAAGGGAACAACTTGACTTGGAGTGTTTTTTTCCTAATTAATTCAAAAAAGGCATTTCTATAAGTTTATTTGTTTCTACTAAAAGTTGTTACCATCAGTTTTGTATTAGATTAAATAAAAAAAAACAAGTTTTTTAAACTGAAAGTAAGGAGCGACATTAAAACTTAAAACGAACAGAAATTATTCCGTATATGAAAGGGGCTGTCCCCTCCTCAACGCCTTGCTGTTTACGCTAAAGTTTTTTTTATTGTTTTAAAAAATAAAGTTGTGAGACAGAGTCAAACTTTAGCGTAAAGAGCAAGGCGTTGAGGAGGGGACAGCCCCTTTCATATACGGAACAATTTCTGTTCGTTTTAAGTTTTAATGTCGCTCCTTACTTTCAGTTTAAAAAACTTGTTTTTTTTTTATTTAATTTCTGATCGTTTTTTAGTTAATGCAGCTTTTATATTGGTTCACCGTCGTTGAATAAGTAAAAAAAAAATTTGTTCCAATTCTTTAAAAATGACCCCTTAATCACAAAGGCCGTTAATTAGAATATATAGCTCTTATGAAAGTACTAAAAAATCTTTGGCTTAAAGAGCGAGGCATTGACTAGAAAGTGAACCCAATCATATAGCTAATATTTTTTTGTTCGTTTTAAGTTTTGATGTTGCTCCTTACTTTCAGTTGAAAAACTTGTTTTTTTATATTTAATTTCTGATTTTTTTTAAAAAAATAATGATGGGAAATCCGGCGCCCCCTTCATAGCAATGTCCCTTCCCCCATGAAAACTTCCTTCATGAAAAGATCCTCCCATATAACCCCCGACCCACCCCCACCCCCCACTACCAGAAAAAATTCACCCTGAAAACGTCTGTATACTTCCCAATAACCAATACTATATGTTAACATTGGGTAAAGTTCATAACTTTAAGCCCTCCCCCTGGGGGCTTCGAGGGATTAAGTCATCCTAAAAGACATAGTTATAATATTTTCGACCATGCTGAACAAAATGGCTATCTCAAAATTTTGATCAGGTGACTTTGGAAAAAAAGCGTGGGAGGGGGCCAAGTTGCCCTCCATTTTTTTTGGTCACTTAAAAAGGGCACTAGAACTTTTAATTTCCATTCCAATGAGCCCTTCCACAATATTCTAGGACCACTGGGTCGATATGATCACCCCTGGGGAAAAAAACAAACAAACGAACAAAAAAATAAATAAACACGCATCCGTGATCTTTCTTCTGGCAAAAAATGCAAAATTCCACATTTTTGTAGATTGGAGCTTGAAACCTCTACAGTGGGGTTCTCTGATACGCTGAATATGACGGTGTGATTTTCATTAAGGTTCTATAACTTTTAGAGGGTATTTTCCCCTTTTTTCGAAAATCAGCCAAATTTTCTCAGGCGCGTAACTTTTGATAAGTACAATTAAACTTGATGAATCTTATATATTTGAAATCAGAATTAAAATCTGATTCTTTTGATGTATCTATTGGTGTCAAAATTCCGTTTTTTAGAGTTTCGGTTACCATTGAGCCGGGTCGCTCCTTACTTACAGTTCGTTACCACGAACTGTTTGAAACTCCTGAACTGTTGCATATTTAGTTTCAATAGGCGGGCATAGATACCAGTCTTCAGGTGATAAACAGTCAGGGTTTCAACTTGTATCGGCTGGCATGATAAGTGATTTTTCAACATATTATGCAAATGGCAATGCTCCGTCAAATTAGGTTGCTGTCAAAGATTTTGAAAGAAGAGAAAGGCAATTAAAGAAGAACTTGGCCTAGTTAGTTCACAAACGTGCTGTGTTAAATACAAGAGCGCCGGCAGAAAATTTTCGGGGGGGGGGGGGCAAACGCCAAAATATCAGTGGTGGTTGGGTGACATGGAATATCGAAAAAATGACGAATTTTCCTCGAAATGACGAAAAAAAAATTCGTCTTAAGAGAATCTTATCAAACAGTTTGTGAAAAAAAACTGGATGTAAAGAGTGACTTGGACCAATATTCATCAAAACTAGAAATTTAATTCTCGTGACAATTGCTACACCGGCAGTATTGGCTTTTTATGCTAATTCTAAATATTTAGAATTCTTTCAGTTTATTGTTACCCACACAAAACCAAAAATCTGAGAAAATTGGCCTGATTTTGAAAAAAAGACCCCCCCCCCAAATAAAAGCAAGCGATCTTATTGAAAAGCTCTTTTTTAGGTACATCATATCAGAGAACCCTACCGTAGAGGTTTCAAGCTCCAATCTTCAAAATGTGGAATTTCGCATTTTTCAAGGAGGCACACTTGTGCCTCTATAAAGAGGCGACCCACCACAATGTTAAGCGATTTCAGGTCCTAGAGGTCGCAGAGAGACGGCGGTAATTGCATTTTGTAGCCCAAGCTCAAACTAAGAAACTTGCAAATTTTCATCCTCCTCCGACTTTATCTTCATGGGGTAAACTGGGCCGGAAGTTTGGACCCTCCCACCACAGCCCCCCTTTAACGTTGTCCGATTGGGCTGAAATTTAGAGGTTAAGCTTTTCTAGGGCCCGGGAGCTTATCCTCGAAATTTCAGCTCAATCCGATCACTCCTTCCCTGTTTTCAAAAAACCAAATATAGCCACTTAAAATTCATTTCTTTTTTTTTTCTTAGCCACGCCTACAGGCCACAGTTGGCAACGGATCCGGTTGAATGAGGACTCATTCGAAGCAGAATTCGACCTGTTAGGGCCTTTTGATATTTTCAGACCGAAAAAATTATCCCCCGAATTTACATTTACGAAAAACCTTAGTTTTTTTCAAATAATACAGATAAACAGGTTAGACATGCTTTGTTATGAAAATATCTGCGCGTCAATTTTCATAACAAAGCATGTCTAACCTGTTTATGTGTATTATTTGAAAAAAACTACGTTTTCTAAAGAGTTAAAGAGGCTGAGTTACAAGGTCAACCCTTAAAACGTATAGGGATTAGGAGGCACAGTTGGGGGGGCTGTTAAAGAGGCTGAGTCACAAGTTCGAACCTTAAAACGTACAGGGATTAGGAGGCACCCTGTACGACGTGATTTGAGTATTCAGGAATTAAAAGCCTTAACACAAGAATGTTCAAGAGCGGGGGGTTTGGGGGGCGGCAGCCCCCCAAATTCAACTCCTGACACGATCAGCTAACAGTTAGTTAAGCAATAATAAGTAATAAACTGTACAAAAACGTGCAGAAATTATTTGAAAAAAACTACGTTTTCTAAAGAGTTAAAGAGGCTGAGTTACAAGGTCGAACCTTAAAACGTACAGGGATTAGGAGGCACAGTTGGGGGGCTGCCGCCCCCCAAACCCCCCGCTTTCGCAGCCTTTAAATAAAAAAAAAAGTTTTTTAAACTGAAAGTAAGGAGCGACATTAAATCTTAAAACGAACAGAAATTATTCCGTATATGAAAGAGGCTGTGCCCTCCTCAACGCCTCGCTCTTTACGCTAAAGTTTTTATTGTTTAAAAAAAGAGTTGTGAGAAAGTCAAACTTTAGCGTAAAGATCGAGGCGTTGAGGAGGGCACAGCCTCTTTCATATACGGAATAATTTCTGTTCGTTTTAAGATTTAATGTCGCTCCTTACTTTCAGTTTAAAAAACTTTTTTTTTTATTTAAAGGCTGCGAAAGCGGGGGGTTTGGGGGGCGGCAGCCCCCCAACTGTGCCTCCTAATCCCTGTACGTTTTAAGGTTCGACCTTGTAACTCAGCCTCTTTAACTCTTTAGAAAACGTAGTTTTTTTCAAATAATTTTTCCAAAAGAAACATGTCGATGCAGGTTTATTTGTTTTGTTTTTTCCCAGGGGTGATTTTATCAAACCAAAGGTCCAAGATAATTGGGAGGGAGCTCTTTTAAGCGTAAATTTTAAGCTCCTTTTTAAGTGACCATACAGATTGGACCAGGGGAAAGTTTTGTTTTCTTGCTGTTTTAGGGCACAAAACTACAACTTTACCCCAAAGAGGATGAATTTGCAATCAATTTAAAATTCTGAGAAGCTAATTGATTTAAAAGTATGAATAACTATGTTTTAGGCTTTCCAGTTGTAAAAGAAGCAATGCCACACGGTGGCAGTACAGGATTCAACCAATTTGATTCGCTTTATCAAACAGTTCGTGGTAACGAACTGCAAGTAAGGAGCGACCCGGCTCAATGGTAACCGAAACTGTTGAAAACGGAATTTTGATACCAATAGACACATCAAAACAATCAGATTTTAATGCTGATTAGAACCTAGAACCTTAATAAAAATCACACCATCACATTCAGCGTATCAGAGAACCCTACTGCAGAGGTTTCAAGCTCCTATCTACAAAAATGTGGAATTTTGCATTTTTTGCCAGAAGAAAGATCACGGATGCGTGTTTTTTTTCCAGAGGTGATCGTATCGACCCAGTGGTGCTACAAAATCCTGGGAGGGCTCATTCGAACGAAAATTAAAAGTTCTAGTGCCCTTTTTAAGTGACTAAAAACATGGAGGGCAATTAGGCCCCCTCCCACGCTCATTTTTTTCCCAAAGTCACCCGATCAAAATTTTGAGTTAGCCATTTTGTTCAGCATGGTCGAAAATATGATAACTATACGATGACTTAATCCCCCGAACTCCCCGGGGGGAGGGCTGAAAGTTATGAACTTTACCCAATGTTTACATATAGTATTGGTTATTGGGAAGTATACAGATGTTTTCAGGGGGAATTTTTTCTGGTAGTGGGGGGGGGGTCACGGGTTATGTGGGAGGATCTTTCCATTAAGGAAGTTTTAATGGGGGAAGGGACACTGCTATGAAGGGGGTGCCGGATTTCCCAGCATTATTTAAAAACAGATCAGAAATTATATATAAAAAAAACAATTTTTTTAACTGAAAGTAAGGAGCAACATCAAAACTTAAAACGACAGAAAACATTACGTATATGATTGGGTTCACCTCTTAGTCAATACTTCGCTCTTTAAGCCAAAGATGATTCAGTACTTTCATAAGAGCTATTTATTCTAATTAACGGCATTTGTTATTAAGGGGTCATTTTTAAAGAATTGGAACAAAATTCGAACTTTAGCTTAAAGAGCAAGGTATTGACTAGGGGGCGAACCCTCTAATATACGTATTAAATATATGAATATAGAATTTCGTTACGTAAGTTAATTCGTAAGTTACGTATATTTATTACAAATAAAAACGTTCGTAAATAAAATTAAACAGGTCTCGAGAAAGCCATTTAACCAAATAAAAGTAAAATTTTGTATATTCAAATTTTGTTTTAATTATTCATGTACGGCGAGCCAAAATCAAAACCTGCATTAATTCAAACCCGTTCAAAAAAAAAAAAAAAAAGTTTTTTTTAACTGAAAGTAAGGAACGACGTTAAAACTTAAAACGAACAGAAATTATTCCGTATATGATAGGGGCTATCCCCTCCTCAACGCCTCGCTCTTTACGCTAAAGTTTGACTTTCTCACAACTCTATTTTTTTTAAACAATGAAAAACTTTAGCGTAAAGAGCGAGGCGTTGAGGAGGGGACAGCCCCTTTCATATACGGAATAATTTCTGTTCGTTTTAAGTTTTAACGTCGTTCCTTACTTTCAGTTAAAAAAACTTGTTTTTTTTATTTAATTTGTAATAAAGTTAGGCTACGCGTTTGGCGATCTGTAATTGTGGATCAGCTATAATTAGGGGGGTGTTTTCTGAGGGGGGTGGATTACTAATACACGTACAATTATGGATTTGACTTATGTCCCATCCGTCCTTGAAGGTCGTTTTGGGTCCTCTTCTTTAACCAGCTCATTGATATGCCTCCTGTCGGTGCTTCTGTTGTCGGCCAGGCGGCAGAGTTGTGGTAGGTTGTAGGGTGAGAAGTTTTCTTTCCATCTCTTCGGAGGGCAACCTCTGGGGCGAGAACCGTGTACTCGTCCATCGAAGGTTATCTTCGGGAGACGAGTGCTAGCCATGCGTTGGGAATGTCCGAGCCATTTGAGTTGTTGTAGTTTTATTTTGTCCAGTATTGTAAATTTGACTTTTAGATTATGGAGAAGCTTGGAGCTGGAGATTTTGTCGTGGTAGGTGATACCAGCGATGCGTCGTAGGGATTTGATTTCAAAGGCAGCTAGGCGGCATTGATCGTCTGTTTTAAGCGTCCAGGATTCACAGGCATAGATGGCGATCGGAATAATCAGGGAGTAGAAGAGTCTCGTTTTGAGAGTTGTTGTTAAGTTCTTATTCCTCCAGATGGGCATTAGAGCTTTAAAACTGGAGTTCGCAAGTGTCAGGCGTCTCTTGATGTCTTTGAGTTGGTTGTTATCAGAAGTAAGTAAGCTCCCAAGGTAGGTGAAGCCTTCCACCCACTCAATGGTATCTCCACCAAGCTGAAGGCTGAGATTACCTGTGAATCGAACTTGCGTGAGCAAAGCATGGCTTTTGTTTTTGAGGTGTTGATGGCCATCCCGAAGAGGTTGGTGGACGAGTGAACGCTGTTAGCCTGAGATTGTAGATCTTGAAGGGACTCTGCTATTAGGTCTATGTCATCAGCATATGCTAGTTTGTCTATCACCACTCCTCCGACAAGGGTGTCGGGTGGGTTGTTTGTGAGTGAAAGGGCTGCAGTTAGGAAGAGATTGAACAGCTCCGGTGATATTAGGCAACCTTGAAGTACTCCGGTAGAGGTTTTGAAGCTCTCGGTAAGTCCTTCTCCAGTCATGACGCGGCTACTGAACTTCTTATTCATGTCTTTGATCAGCGAGATCAGGTTGGACGGGATGCCAAAGTGAAGAAGGATGTGCCATAGACCTTCTCTCCATATCCGATCGAAAGCTTGTTTAAAGTCTATGAAAAGGTGGTAGATGCTGCGCCCATGTTCGCTATACTTTCCCATGATCTGCCGAACAGTGAATATCTGATCAATTGTTGATCTATTAGGTCGGAAGCCGGCTTGGTATTCCGGAATGACCATTGAGGAAATGGCTCGTATACGCCCGAGCATGACTCTTGTGAGGAATTTTGTTGCGTGGCTGGTAAGACTTATTGGGCGGTAGTTGTCGCAGACAGCTTTAGAGCCTTTCTTATGCAGGGGGATTATCGTGGCTTCGCACCAGGGTGAGCGAAAGTGACATTTTTCCCAAGCAGCTGTGGCAATTTTGTGGTAAAGGTCAAGGAGTGGTTTGCAGTTTACTTTCAGTAGTTCGGGCTGGATTCCATCGGGGCCGGCAACTTTGCTTGTTCTCAAGTCTCTGATAGCTGCTTCTATTTCAGAGTGAAGAGGGGGAGGACTTGGATCTGTAGAGGTTATGGGGAAAGTGTCGAGATTCTGTTGGGTCTGCTGTACCGTGTTATCTCTTTTAGGAGTAGGTCTATTTTTCCTTGTTTAGTGAGGGTTGAGCGAAACTTGTGCTTAAGTTTTAATTATGGATTTACACATTTTAAAAACAATTAACCAGAGATTTAAGGAACAGGTACCTCAAATTATACAAATTATATCATTACGTCGCGAAATTAGAAGGGTAACATCTCCATGTTTCTCTTCACCAGTGACTGGAAGATAGGTTTCGGCGAGACCGATAACGTCCCAGCTGTACCGTGTTATCTCTCTTAGGAGTAGGTCTATTTTTCCTTGTTTAGCGAGTGTTTAGCGAAACTTGTGCTTAAGTTTTAATTATGGATTTACACATTTTAAAAACAATTAACCAGGGATTTAAGGAACAGATACCTCAAATTGTATCTTGGTTAGGCCTGGGTATGATTTCGAAAACAATCAGAAGTTAAATAAAAAAAGAGCGTTTCAACTGAAAGCAAGAAACAGATTTGAAACCTATTTGAAAAGATTATTCTATATATGAAGCGGGCTGTCTCCTCCTTAACTCCTTACTCTTTACTGTGAAGTTTGGCATTTTTTCCAAATTTTAAAGAAAATTTGCAATTGGAAAGATAAGATTTTTCAAAGCACTAAAAATACCTTTGTTTAATAAGTAAGGTGTTGAGAAGGGGGCAGTCCCGCTTATATACAAAGTATTTATATGTGCTTTAAGTTTTAAACTTGCTCCTTACTTTAGTTGAAAATCCTTTTCTATTTGTTTTATTACATTTCATGAAACTGTAAAGTTTTATGAACACAGTACTTTTGGTAACGCAGAAAAAACGATCAATAAATTCAATGATCTCTGTTTGGATTTTGTGAGTAATTAAATAAAAAAAACAAGTTTTTTAAACTGAAAGTAAGGAGCGACATTAAAACTTAAAACGAACAGAAATTATTCCGTATATGAAAGGGCCTGTCCCCTCCTCAACGCCTCGCTCTTTACGCTAAAGTTTTTTATTGTTTTAAAAAATAAAGTTGTGAGACAGAGTCAAACTTTAGCGTAAAGAGCGAGGTGTTGAGGAGGGGACAGTCCATTTCATGTACGGAATAATTTCTGTTCGTTTTAAGTTTTAATGTCGCTCCTTACTTTCAGTTTAAAAAACTTGTTTTTTTTATTTAATTTTTGAACGTTTTTGAATAAATGGAGGTTTTGATCTTGGCTCACCGTACATGAATAATTAAAACAAAATTTTCATATTAATTTACTTTTATTTAGTTAAATGGCTTTCTCGAAACTTGTTTAATTTTATGTACGAACGTTTTTATTAGTAATAAATATACGTAACTTACGAATTAACTTACGTAACAAACTTCTATATTCATATATTTTTAATACGTTTATTAGGGGGTTCGCCCCCTAGTCAATACCTTACTCTTTAAGCGAAAGTTCGAATTTTGTTCCAATTCTTTAAAAATGACCGCTTAATCACAAAGGCCGTTAATTAGAATAAATAGCTCTTATGAAAGTAATAAAAATCTTTGGCTTAAAGAGCGAGGCATTGACTACGGGTGAACCCAATTATATATGTAATATTTTCTGTTCTTTTAAAGTTTCGATATTGCTGCTGTTGCAGTTGAAATACTTGTTTTTTTTACATTAAATTTATGATCTTTTTTTAAATAATGCTGTTAAGTCCGGCGTCCCCTTCATAGCAATGTCCCTTCCCCCATGAAAACTTCCTTCATGGAAAGATCCTCCCACATAACCTCAGACCCCCCCCCACTACCAGGAAAAATCTCCCCTGAAAACGTCTGTATACTTCCAAATAACCAATACTATATGTTAACATTGGGTAAAGTTCATAACTTTCAGCCCTCCCCCCGGGAACTTCGGGGGATTAAGTCATCCTAAAAGACATACTTATAATATTTTCGAACATGCTGAACAAAATGGCTATCTCAAAATTTTGATCAGGTGACTTTTAATTAGCGTGGGAGGACTAAATTAGCGTGGGAGGGGGCCTAGTTGCCCTCCATTTTTTTCGGTCACTTAAAAAGGGCACTAGAACTTTCAATTTCCATTCCAATGAGCCCTCCCACGATATTCTAGGACAACTGTGTCGATAAGATCACCCCTGAGGAAAAAAAAAACAAAAAACAAACAAACAAATAAACACGCACCCGTGATCTTTCTTCTGGCAAAAAATGCAAAATTCCACATTTTTGTAGATGGGAGCTTGAAACCTCTACAGTAGGGTTCTCTGATACGCGGAATATGATGGTGTGATTTTCATTAAGGTTCTATAACTTTTAGGGGGTCTTTCCCCCTTTTTTCGAAAATCAGCCAAATTTTCTCTGGCGCCTAACTTTTGATGGGTAGGATTAAACTTGATGAAACTTATATATTTGAAATCAGCATTAAAATCTGATTCTTTTGATGTATCTATTTTGTATCAAAATACCGTTTTCTAGAGTTTCGGTTACCATTGAGCCGGGTCGCTCCTTACTTACCACGAACTGTTTGATCAAACCGTTCACGGTAATTAACTGTAAGTACGGAGCGACCCGGCTGAATAGTAACTGAAACTCTAAAAAACTGAATTTTGATGCCAATTGATATATCAAAAGAATTGGCTTATTATGCTGATTCCAAATATATACGTTTCATTAAGTTTAGTTTGACCAGTCAAAAGCTACGACCCTGGGAAAATTTGTCTGATTTTCAAAAAAAGGGGGAAAACCCCCTCGAAGTCATAGAATTTTAATGGAAATTACGCCATCAGATTCAGCGTATCAAAGAACCCTACTGTAGAGGTTTCAAGCTCATATCTGCAAAAATGTGGAATTTCGTAATTTTGCTAGAAGAAAGATCAAGGATGCGTGTTTACTTGTTTTTTTTTTTTTTTTTCCATGGGTGATCGTATTGATCCAGTGGGCACAGACCGTCGAGAGAGGGTTCATTCTAATGGAAATAAAAGATTCTAGTGCCCTTTTTAAGTGACAAAAATAATTGGAGGGCAACTAGGCCCCCTCCCACGTCACCTTTTTCCAAAATCGTCTGATCAAAATTTTGAGATGTTTTTTTTCAGCATAGTTGAAAGGCCCAATAACTATGTCTTTAGAGATAAAATGGCCCCCTTCAGCCCCTGGGGAAAGGTTTATAAGTTATAAAATTTACCCATTGCTTTATTGGTTATTAGGAATATGCATACATTCTTCGGGTTGGGAGGGGAGAAATTTTCTGCTGGGAGGATTTTACACGGGGAAAAATTTCCATGGAGAGGGAAGTTTTCAGGGGGGTGAACTTTTCACGGGATATTTTTACTTGGTGAATTTGTCAGAATTCCTATACAAAATTCCTTTATGTCTTGCTTTTCCTTTACCGATTCAATTTTAGGCGTGGAGATGTTAAGGGTAATTGTTCGGGGTAAATTTTCGCCTGGATTGAATTGCCCAGAGGATATTTTTGTGGGAAGGGGGATTTTGCCGTGGAAGGGGGCAGGTATCCTGGCGTTACTAAAAAAATAATCAGAAATTCAATTAAAAAATATTTTTTTTAACTGAAAGTTAAAAGTTTTTTTTTTTTTTTTTAACTGAAAGGAGCTACATTAAAACTTTTTTATAATATTTTCACGGATATTTTTTAAGAATATCGACAGTTTTGAACTTTGTTATCAAACACCAAAATATTTAATGCCTTTAGACTCAATTGCTTATAAAAAGTAACGCACTATCAAAGTAGTTTGTTCAATGTAAAACATTAAACCTAAGAATAAGAAAATCAAATAAAAATTTGTAGTGTGAAGAAGGTGGTCTCTTTACCTGCGACTGTGCGGCTGGGGTTCAGATACTGTGCTACTGTGCGGCTATAGGGTGTGTTGTTTCTCTCCACTCACTGTGAGCAGTATTTGTGTACCAGAACAAATTATTTTATCACAATTTAATTAGCCCTCTAAATTTTGTATTGAAATGAAGATATTGTTGGCGGTTTTCAATAAAAATTTCTGAAATGCAATATAAGTAAAGAACAATAAATTTTCAATTTATTAATCTTTTTGACATGGAAGGAGTTGTCGTAGAAACTTTGGAAGTGGCTCATTCAGCTGAAAATTGTAAATTTTAGTGCTTTTTATAAGAATCAAAGGGATTGATACCAATCCATTTCCCTCCCAAGCCCATTTTCACTACCCTTCTTCCAATAATATTTGATCAAAATTAGCCATTTTGTTCATAATGGTCAAAACGTCATGAAGTTTCACCGTAATGTCTTCATACTTTTTTTTGTTAACCCAGGACATAGCCCTCTCCCCCCCCCCTTCTCGATCATAAATACTACATGGAAACAATCGATAAATTGCATAATTTTTCCTTCTTGCCCCAGGGTCTGTTGGGGGCGAGGCATAACTGACATATGAATCTTAGTTGTCTGGTATTTAGCCCCCTTCCCCTCAATTACTTTCCGACATCCCTTTCAACAAGCCCAGAAAGTTTCACCTTAATACCCTTGGCTCTTCTAAGGCTATTGCTGATAGAAATTTTTAACAACCCACATGCAAATAATATGCTCTAGTGCTGATAAAAAAACCTTTTTAAAATTGCTTGAAAGCAGTCGCAATTGGAAGTGGTCACAGTCGTAAGTAGTTGCAGTCAAATTAATGAATGGTCGCAGCTGTTGCTAAAGCAGCAGCAGTAGGGGGCCTGAAAGTTTCAAGTTAAAACCCTTAGCTATTCCTAAGGTATTACAGATACGCCTTTTTTATAAGCCATTTGTCCATAGTGCCCTTTGATTTAGTTAAGAAATACCCCTTAACATTCACTAGCGTTTCGCGTTGACACCCTTTGTCTTTTGAAACACATGTGGTTTGAAACATTCCCTCCTTTCTTAGTGATAAATCATGTGTGTAAACAGTCGAAAAATTGCATAATTTTATATTGCCGAATAATTTGCCCCAAAATAACCGTATTCTTTATTTTCAATATTTTATCAATCATCCTTACGTTTTTTCTCTAAATAATTATTTTTCAAATTTTATTCCTCCTTCCCTATAACCAGGATACACACAGTGGATTTTTATTTAGTTCGAAATGCCTCTAGCATCCAATGAAGTTTCACATTTAGAACCTTACTATTTTGTGACACAACCAGGTTCGAACATTTTTCCCTTTCCCAATGACAAATCCTGTGTAAACAATCAAAACATTGTATAATCTATAAATTGTCAAATAATTTACCCTAAATAACATGGGCGCCGGCAGGGAGGCCGTGGCCCCCCCTGGATATTTGTTACTATAAAGTAATTATAAGGAAACCAAAGGAAAGAGAGCAGAATAGAGCAAAACCATGGAAAAAATGTGTGTTGCTCCATTGTTGGCTGCCTGCCAATAGATTTTGACCCTTAATAAGGAAAATACAAGTTCTAATTTGTGACTGAGTGACCCTTTTCTAGTTTTCAAGAAACATTTTTGCTATATGATTTGGTTCGAGCAACAACAACAAAAAAACAATCAAATATTTCATAGTAACGAATGGCAAGTAAATAACGATCCTTGTCAATAACGAAAGTATAAGCGCCTAACTATTGATAAAATTAAATCAAAGAATCAGCTTCTTATGGTGATCCTAAATATGTATTTGTTAATTAGTAATTAGTGCAGTTATTAGTACACAAGAAAGTTTATATGATTATAGTAAACAAATTAATAAGGGGTAATTTCGGTAAAAATATGCCGTCAACTTTTGCTTGCATCGCAAGAGTACCCTTGAGCTGATATATGAAGCCACCACAATCAGAAATGTTTCCCCTAAACGGAAGGCTGGGAATTTTCCCCCTGAACGGATACGTTTTTTGTCTTTTCCAGGAGTGATTGTAAAAACCTAGTTGCCGCTTTGAACAAGATTTAAGGTTATGAAGTATAAAGGTGTCAAATATATTGGTTTTTGGTATTCAAAATTAAATCGAAAATATTTAATAAACATTTTTATTTGATTTTCTTAATCTTAGTTTTAACGTTTTACTTTGACCAAACTACTTTGATAATGCGTTACTTTTTATAAACACTGAGTAGTCTAAAGGCATTATATATTTTGGTGTTTGATAACCAAATTCAAAACTGTCAATATTGTTAAAAAATATCCGTCCAACGCTTTGACATTGCTCAACAGAATAGACATCTTGGAGTTTATATCTTAGTTTTTATAAGTAGGCTATTTTTTCGTCTATTGTTTGTAATTACTTACTTTTTTCATTTTTGTGTACTTTTACTTTAATTTGTCTCTAAGCATCATTAAATAAAAAAAAAAACAAGATTTTTCAACTGAAAGTAAGGAGCAACATTAAAACTTAGAACGAACAGAAATTATTATGTATATGAGTGGGGTTGCCCACTCCTCAACACCTCGATCTTCACGCTAAAGTTTTTCGGCATTTAAGAAAAAATTATGTATTGCTCTAATTAAACGACCTTTTTCTTCCAGAAGAGGTTTTTAAAGAATTGGAACACAATTTAAAGAGCGAGGTGTTGAGGAGGGGGCATATCCCCTCATATACGTTATAATTTATCCTTAATTACCGTCAGTTACCATGAACTATTTGATTAGCATCAAAATCCAAACAGAGATCATTGAAATGTTGATCTTTTTTCTGCGTTACCAAAAGTATTGCATTCATAATTCTTTACAGTCTCATGAAATGTAATCAAATAGAAAATATTTTTCAACGAAAATAAGGAGCAAGTTTAAAACTCAAAACAGATTGAAGTTACTTTGTATATAAGGTGGACTGCCCCCTTTTCAACACCCTGCTCATTAAACGAAAGTTTTTTAGTACTTTGAAAAATCTTTTTTTTTCAATTGCAAATTTTCTTTAAAAATTTGGACAAAAGCCAAACTTCACAATAAAGAGTAAGGAGTTAAGGATGAGACTGACTTTTTATCTTTTACATTACTGAAGCCATCACAAGCTCTGCAATAAGATTTCTTATCGATAAATACATTGCATTCATTTGTTTAAATACATTAAAGTACTTCATATAAATAGAAAAAGAAAAATATTACGATTTGAAATTGCTGAAAACTAAGTTCCTAGCAATATTTGTCACCCCAAAGAAATTTACTGGCTGATCATGGCCTGCCTTGCTTTTTCCCCCCTCTGTGCTGGTAGATATGGGAATTTAATATTTTAGCTGTATAGAGAAACATTTTAATTAATTCCGACTCCTCTCTACCTCTTTTAACATTTATCTGAAGCCCCATGAAGAGTAAGAAGTATGTCCATTAATATGTACTTTTTAGGAATCTACCCTATCCCCACCTAAAGAATGATTCACCCCTCCCCCCCCCCTCATTGTATCTGATACGCAATTACAGATCACCAAACGTAGCCTAATTTCATTATAAATAAAGTGAATCAACTTGGTTGAATCCAGTACTGCCACCGTTTGGCATTACTTCTTTCGCAGCTGGGAAGTATAAAATATAGCTATTGGTACTTTTAAATCAATTAGCTTCTCACAATTTTAAATTGATTGCAAATTTGTCCTCTTTGGGGCAAAGTCGTAGTTTGGTGCCATAAAGTGGCAGAAAACTAGACTTTCCTCTGGCCCAACGTGTATGGTCATTTAAAAAAGAGTTTTCAATTTACGTTTGAATGAGCTCCCTCCCAATTATCTTGGACATTCGCTTTAATACAATCACCCCTGGGAGAAAGCAAAACAAATAAACATACATCGACGATGTTTCTTCTGAAAAAACAAAAAAAAAAATGCGAAACTTCACATTTTGAAGATTGGAGCTTGAAACCTCTATAGTAGAGTTATCTGAAATGATCTTTTTAATTAAGGGATTTTCAATAAGATCGCTCACATTTCTGGGGTGGTCCCCTTTTTTCCAAGAACCAGGCAAATTTTCTCAAATTTTTAGTTGTGGGTGGGTAACAATAAACTGGAATAATTTTATATATTTAGAATCAGCATAAAAAGCCAATACTGTCGGTCTAGCAATTGTCAAGAGAATTTCATTTTTAGTTTAGGTGGATATTGGCCCAAGTTACTTTTTACTTCCAGTTTTTTTTTATCACAAACTATTTGATAAGATACTCCTGAGACAAAAATTGTTTAAACCTGTTTATTTTATTTAGTTGATTAGGCTAATAAAAAGAAAAGGATCAATTTGACAGCTGAATTGTAAGTTTAAATTTAGTTTTTTCTTTCGCTGTTCTGTAAGTTTTAAAATGTCTGAATATAAAAGGGATTTAAGTTCGAGGTGGAGAATTGTCCTGTTATCAATGAGGTACATTTTACATGGCCGGTATAAAATCAAGACGTGGTATCTATGAAGGCAGGATGATTTTTGAGTATCTCTAGTCTTTCTGTAAACTATTCTAAGGAGTAGGAATTGCATAAAGACAATTATACATCTGTTATAATCTATGGAAGCAATAAATCTTTCTGTAATTTTGGTTTAAATCAGATTTTCTTTTAAGATTATATGCATAATAATTACATATATTATTGATTAAACAAAGCGACCCCTTTGCCAGGAACTTTTGTTTAAAATTTACTGTATTTTGTTTCGTTTTGTATGCAATTTAATTGCTCTTTTTATTTGAGAGATTTTCACTAAAATTATTTAAAAATAAAGTTATTCCTACAAAAATAAATATCCTGAAATATATTCCCTGTCCCCCAACCACCACTGGTATTTTGGTCTCTGTCCCCCTGGAAGATTTTCTGCCGGTGCCCTTGTATTCTTTCCTGTCAATGTTTTATCAAACGTCCTTACGTTTTTCTTTAATTGATCCTTCTTCTTTTTTAAATTTCTATTTTTTTCTCAATTTGACTAAAGGCTAATACTGAGAGGGAAACAAAATTCTACATATCTGTCAGCTTTTTACCTTTTTTGCGATTTTGTCTTTTAAAATCAGGTGAGAGCTTGAAACCCTGTTGTTCAAATTTTGTAGAGTCAAGTTAAGGACCGCCTTCTAAACCCGTTTGTACTCATCAAAAGATTACCGCCCCATTTTTGCACAGTAAAATCTCTTCTGCATAGCTAATTTTCGGTTTTCATATCGTCCAGCCTTAACGTATCGTTCACATGCGCTATGTCTGGCTAGACCTCCGGGTTTAGGCATGTGTCTAACCCGACATCTATAGAAATTGAAGTCTAGCGAGACCTGCTCACCTGCACGTGAAAGCCTTTTGAAGCGCTATATAAACTAGGGCAAGCATATGAAGGTCACTTTTAATTTCTAAGCATATGAGTATTAATTTGACACCCATATGCTGAGATAAAATTAAAAATAATTACCCGCATTTCCTCAATTTTTTTTTCTCCTTCTAGTTAATTAAATAGAAGAACTATTCCTTAGGACTGACTAAGTAATCAGAATTGGAATTTAAATGGGGGAATTCTTTTTAAACAAAATACTGTTTCATTTTTCATTAGGCGAAGAAAACTTTGCAGATAAAAGGTCAAGTAGGATACAGTTTTTAAGCTTATCAGGGTTAATTTCATAGGCCAGTTCTTTCTCAAAGTTTTTGAAAAATGTTTATTTTTTCGAATGATAGTAAAGAGCGGCACTGAAATTTATAACGAACAGAAATTATGGTACATAACAAAACATATGTTACATTATGCTATGTTATATAACAATTACATTACGTTACGAAACATATGTTATATTTTGTTACATGCGCCCTCCTCAGTCTCCCGCTCCTTACGCGAAAGCTTGACTATAACGATTTTCGCAAAATATTTTAGAATACAACAAATGTAGCCAGTTGGCAATTACAATTTAATTATTTTTAACAATTGCGTTTCAAAACAATTGAAGTGACAACTTTATCGTTTAAAGCAAAAACAACTGAATATGTTAGCTCTCTAGGCATTGTGATAAAAACAATTCCGCAACTTTTTGTCATGTTGCTCTTATGTAAAAAAATTCAGTCTTGATGCATTAGCATACAAAATCCAAATTGGTGTGCAAATAGGAGGACTGGCACTGCCTTATATATTTATTTTTCCACATTTTAAGACATCACTCTTCTATTTCATTTGCTTCTTTGATTTTTATTTTTTTTGTAATTGCTATTTGTTTATTTTTATACCATAATTTATTTTGTAAAAAAAAGTGGTGAAATTATAAAATTCGGCTGTTAATTCTCTTTTTGGTGCTTCAGGTCCATTTACCCCCACCCAGTGGTGGATCCAGGGGCAAGAAGGGGCGCCCACCCACCCCTAGCGTAGTCTAAAGTAGTGTAATTTACTTAATTAACTCAAGTTTGCGTTAATTAAACTTGCTCCTAACGCAAATTTATCGGATCAACCTATTTTGCGCCCCCCCCCTAAATTTTTTTTATCGGATCAACCTATTTCCCCCCCCTAAAAATCCTGGACCCGCCTCTGCCCCCATCACCCACCCCCAATAAAATAGTTCATTGACATGGCCCTAAAAAGGTGTGTAATACTATGCAGTACTATCAAACAGTTCGTGGTAACGAACTGTAAGTAAGGAGCGATGCGTCTCAACAGCAACCGAAACACTAAAAAATAGAATTTTGATGTCAACAGATACATCAAGAGAACTGGCTAATTTTGCTGATTAATGTTTTGCTAAAGTTTTTAATTATCTTAAAAAGCTGTGACAAAGAGTCAAACTTCTGTGTAGAGAGTGAGGTATTGAGGAGGGGGCAGCCCCTTTCATAAACATAAAGGTGCTGCTCGTTTTAAGTTTTAATGTTGCTCCTTACTTTCAGTTGAAAAGGTTGTGTTTTTTTTATAAATAAGGGAATGAAGCATTAAAGTCTTCAGCTCTTTCCGCTCATGCCTCCATTCTCTACACTTTTAAGTATATGAATTTACACTCAATTATTTTATGCTCGAGATATCCTTCCATTGAAGTAAGACTCGGTGATAATTGTACCCTTTTGCACAAAGTACTGGAAATTTGGGCCTTAAGTATACTTTATGAGGATTCAGAAACTGCTTTCTCGCTGCATATTATGCTCGCCCTATGCCATTTTAAAAGTTGGAATACAAATATGGAATACTGCTACATAAATGAATGAAATATAAAACAAATCATCTCAGTCTGATAATCTTTATCTTTGGACAATGTCCTTTATTATCTCCTCTCTCCCTACAGATATTTCTTTAATAAAAGAGGAGCTGCCACCCTCTTACCACATATGGATGTGGGGGTAGATTGTCTCCTTCTGCCATCCCCCATATTTATCTGAAGGAATTGTAACACAAAAATTTAAAATTTACGGATTTTAACGCTCTTTTAGAGGCATCTGTCCCGTCTTAAAGGTAGTGTGCAACTGTATACATACATGCATCAAGTTACAAATTAATCTCAAATGATGCTTTCAAATTTCGTTCATAGTCAACTAAATCATTTTAATCATCAATTTTATATGCTGGAAGATGTGAAGTTCACACACAGAAACTGGGAAGTTCAATACAGGAGTTTCCCATAGTTTTAGACCGATTAACTATCTCAGAATTTCGCCTTGATGGCATTTTGGCTCCACATAGATCAACACTTTTGTTTTGTGGTACAAAACGGTGCAAAGTCCCTTGCTTTGGTGTAGTCTCTTTTTTATAAAATGGGCACAATAAGTCAAAATTTTCAGTCCAATGAGCCCTCTTCCAATATTCTAAGATCACTACTAATCCGGTACTATCAACCTGAGAGAAAAGAAACAACAGAAACGAATGAACGCACCCGTGACCATCCTTCTCAAGAAATTATATGAAGAAAAGCTATTTGTTTAATTGAAAGTAAAAGGTACCGTTAAAACTTAAAACGAATATAAATTTACCTGTATGTGAGGGGGAACTAAATTCTTGTGATTTATATATTGTTGTTCAACTGCCGTTGATTAGAGTTTTAATTACTATTGACATTGGTCGCTCTTTACCTACCGTTTCCTATCTCGAATTGTTTGTTTTGTTCAGTTTATAATGCTCAGAAGCAATTCTCAAAGACATCAGCAGCCCCAATGTTTGACATGTTATAAGATACGAACATTCTGTAGGAAACAAAAGACCAGCGGAGCACACGGGTCCGACCCGTAGAGGGGGAGTTAGACCATTTTTTTCATGCCATAAAGGGACTTGAATCAAAACGATGTATACTTTGACTAGTATTTTCTTTCTATGGGGAGCAGATCCTTCTGACCGGTCTCACGGAGGAGCCCTACGTAGTCCTTCCCTGATGTGTGCACACATGTACCAGACAACACAACCCTTTGTTATATATTCATCCTCTCTGCTCATTTTATCATGTGCGCCAAATTTTCATCTTTCAGAATGGAACTGGGTTCAACTTAGAAATGAAACACTAAAAGTACGCATATATGCATTCTGTAGTGCACTTTTCAAACATTATTGTAGGGTCTCAGCCTTTGAACAGTTGTTGGAGTTTAGCTATTGACCCACCACTCCGCTATATCTGCCATTGTGTTGCTTATGTCTTGATGCTTGGACATATAGCTTATGTCTTGATGTTTGCTTATATTTAATACAACTTGATGTTCCGTTGGAAGCATTAATTTGCGAAGTTTCACTGCTTTCCAAATCGAAAGCAGTCAAGTTAGAGTGAAAAGCCAATCAGTTAAGCAGTTTTCAAACATTAGCACTTTTCAAACATTATTGTAGGGTCTCAGCCTTTGAACAGTTGTTGGAGTTTAGCTATTGACCCACCACTCCGCTATATCTGCCATTGTGTTGCTTATGTCTTGATGCTTGGACATATAGCTTATGTCTTGATGTTTGCTTATATTTAATGCCACTTGATGTTCCGTTGGTGGCATTGATTTGCAAAGTTTCACTGCTTTTCAAATCGAAAGCAGTCAAGTCAGAGTGAAAAGCCAATCAGTTAAGCAGTGAAAAGCCAATGTGAAAGTATGAAGTTCCGGAGTTTCACTACTTTCCAAAATAAAATCGATTCTTAGCAGCAACTTTTTAAAAATTTTCTTTTGTAAGTGCCTTGAATTTAGCTCAATTTGTGTTTGGTTTTATTAAATTTCTTAGAATTTTCACATTTCCGATACATTTTTTCTCCTGTGGTCCGCCGTTGGTTTCAACACTTGCAGCAATATCTTTTTTGCAAATTTTTCAGAAGTAAAACATGTTGAAAATGAATAAAAAACATGAACTTTGAAACCAAATTCTCAAACCACTTTCACGTCCAACATTAAGTGGAGTTAGGCTAATAATATTAAGTAGAAACTAGGCTGTCTTACTTATATCTTAGAAAAATTCTTAGAGGAACTTCGTAACTACCAATATAACTGGATGCTAGAACATCCTATTAATCCACCATTCCTTGTAATAGAAAATAATTGGTACTGATTCGGCCTAATACTATTCATTTTATAAGCAACTCTGTATGCTTGTTTTTCTTGGTTTTATTTTTTAGACGATATTATTCTATTATTTTATTATTATTCTCTTTCGTGATTTTTTTTTATTTTTATTCCACTGTCTTTTTTTTGCTTATTTTTTAAATTCCTACAAATCACATCATTTCGAAATCACTAAATTATACCTGCCATGGCTTTTTGTTTATTTACTTTTATCCTATGTTATCCTATTTTTTACGCTTTTTAAAAAATTCCTATGCTTTTTTGATTAGCGTTTAGCGGAGTTATCAAAAAGAAAAAAAAGTGGTTATCCCCGACTAAATTAAAATATATAATTATCAATTACTTTTCAGTCGTGAAGATACCCCACAAAATCTTCAAAAGTCACAGTCTCTTGAATCTTTGAGCTCAGGTCACAGCTCAGGAGATGTCCCCCCATATCCTCCTGTCAATCAACTAACTGAGATTAAACGCCGCCGGGTAGTCGTCAAGCCGTTTGATGATGGTGAACAACAATCTGCGGTTCCCACTTTTCAAAGGTAGGATACCATATTTTAATAAATATAAAAATTAAGTCCTGTTTTCATTAATCTACTTCACGGAAAACGGCAAATAAATTTATCAGTGGACAATATAGTTCTTTCTTCTTCGAGAAAAAAAAACTATACACTAATTGGCTTATGTTTGCCATTTTTTTCTGGTGCACGCTCACCGAATACAAGGCCTTAATCTTTTTAATTAAAGGTACAAATTAGGAAAAAACTGGTTCAGCTACCCTTAACCCAACTTTTCAAGAGTAACATGGTTTGGGGCTTTACAATAGTAATAAACATTAATAAACATTTCTTTTGTATCTGGGGTTATATACTTCATAGTATCTGATATGCCGCTAGTCCCTTACCTGGTTCCACTTCGAGGGTGTAAGCATCTGCTGTACTTTCTTTTCAAGGACTGGACAGAAAATGCTTCGAAAAAAACATCCTCAAGAAGATTTGGTTCTTGGCGTCTCCAGCTTATGGTAATTGGATCAGTTGGGATAAATTGTGTCTTTTTTTAAGGTTTGACGAGGAGTGGGCATAATTTGGGAGCTTGTAAAAAGAATGTAAGTCCAGAAGAGTACGTCAAGCTTTTCACTAAAAGGCTAGAGCAAGTTATGGGAGCAGAAAAGCCGGCCCTATTAACCCTATTTTGCGTGCTTTGAAGTGGTGCCACCAACAGTTGACCACCAGCATAGAGTGGACATCCATATTTGGTGATGGTTTTGATGCTGGACTTGTAAAGTGGTTTAGTCAAGCTGGGTGGGAGTAGTTATTTTTTTTTTCAGCGAATAATGATCTCCAACTTTCTTGTACTGGAAGTTCATACCTAATCAAAGTGGAAATTCCAAGAAAGATCGTTGGATAAGTTAATATTTCTGAAAGATTCATTTGTAGCGACAAACAGCCCTAGGTTAGGTCTTAATGTTCTAGGATAGTTGTTTGTGTCCTAGAACGTGCGAGGATATCCTTGAAGTAGACAGAGTAATGTTTAGGCCCCCAATATATACTACCGTGTGGTACGTCTGGCTTTAATGGAAGATCCTAAGAAATGAACTAGTAGAGGACGTAACACAGTGAAAAATCAAAATGAAAGCTACCATGTATTTTTAAGAAATCTACAGACATCATATGCAAGGCCGTACCCAGGGTGGGGGGGGGGTAGGGGGTTTGACCCCCCCCCCCGAAATGTTCTCCTGACACGTAAAAATGTAACGAAAACGGATATAAACAAATTTTTTAGGCGTTTTTGAGGTTTTTTGTGTACCACCCCCCCCCCCCCCCCGAAAAAAATCTTTGAGTGAACCCTCCTACCCCAGAAAAAAAATCATGGGTACGGCCTTGACCATATAAATGGAATTTCTTCTCTAAGCAACGATGCCATTCTATCTCAAAAGTTAATAACAGTAGCCTGATATGGAATTGATTTGTCAAGAGTCTGATCTGCTTTTGATGCTGAGTGTTTAGGGGGTCTAGCGCTGAGCATTTTCCCCAGAATCCATAACCACTCAATGCTAATCTGCCTAATGGCCTAGAATTAGGAGTGGATCGTACTAGTGGCAATGGGACAAGACATCGGGATTTAATTGATCAATCATCCGAAATTGGGCTTTTGACATGTCGATATTGACTCGTCCTTTACTTGACACTTAATGTATCTAAATTATTTTTGCAACTCTTAACAATTAACAACCACTAACAACTACTACTATTACTAACAACTCACAGCAGCACCAATCCGTCTGAGGGCAGCACAGCTCCAGCGCTGTTCCTCTTTCCCAATCTACTCAAAGCTTCACTCGGTACTCAGTACCCCTCCCATGAATTTTCAATTTCCTTTAAATTCATCCCTTTACTTCTTCTCACCCCGTTTGGAAACGACCTGTTTTTCCTTTAGCCCTAAATGGATGGCAAAAAATCACAATCTTTGTCAATCTGTCATCCTTAAAATGTGGCTTAGCTATCTTAAGTATTCTTTCAATAGCCCTAGTTAGGTGGATAGATCTACATTTTTCGTACAGCTTATTGTTTGATATAACCTACGGTCAGTCAAACAAATACCTGGGAATATCTTATTATAATTCTTATTCTAATCTTCTCTTATTTTGTTTTTCTCTTACTCTAATCTCTCAGCATTCTAATCTTAGTTTACGGACTTCTTCCTGTTCTTCGGCACTTTTTTAACTGTGAAAAACGCAGTGGGCTTTCGTGATTCCATTTTTTAACATCTTCATCCCATCTTTACTAATTAAACTTTATTTATTTATTATTTTTACTAATAATAATACCCTGGTAGGTAAAGCTATCCATTTTATTGATTTTCTTGTTACCTATCATCACCTCTTTACCCTCATCTATTCTTAGTCTAAGCAACTTAGTCTTCTAGCATTAAGTTTCATATATTTTTTTTGCACCATGAACACCCACTAAGACAACCATTAATCGAGTAATGTGACTTTCATTATGGTCTATTACTAAAATAATAATCGTAAATTAATCATTATATTTTGCTAAACTGGACAACTTCTTAAGTTTATTTGTCGACCAATGTATAATCAGTGATATCGGTACTGGTGATCAAGGCCGTATCCAGGGGAGGCTGCCGCGTTTGAGTACCCCCCCCCCCACCCAGAAATATTTGTCCGATCATAAAAAAGTTACAAAAATTCATATAAACAAATGTTAATGCATTTTGTAAATATTAATGTAAAGTCCCCCCAAAATATTTCCTCCTCTCTACGTACGACGTAGGTATTTTCGAAGACTACGCTTCCTTGCCATGACGTATAAATAACAGTTCAATAGGAAGAATCGTTTTAATAGACAGGGAACCAAAACAAAATAATCTCTAGATATTTCGGCCACTGTGTACGTGACCAAAATATCCAGAGATTATTTTGTTTGGTTCTCTCTTCACGTCTAATAAAAGTATTCTCCCTATTGAACTGTTATTTATACCCCCATCTCCGAGAAAAAAGCCTGGATAGTCCCTTGTTGGGGAGTCATTGGATTGGCCTTAATAGACGCCGATAATTTCTATTTTAATAACAAAAAAAGTGTGAATTGAATTAAAGAAGTTAAATTTTATTGAAGGATCTAGATTCGAAATGAAAGATTACTGAAACTTCTTATCCAGGAAAATTTGTTCATCTTTCCCGAGGAATGATATGCTATGGTAATGTTAAACACTCTTGAGGGAAATTTAATGGAATATTGGTTTTTACTCCTATAACTTACCTGGTAAGACAGTAAACTCATTAAATTTTGATTGCTTCAAATTCTGTAAATTAAAGAGAATCAGGGAGACGGGGGTCATAATATCTTCCCTGAGGGGGCAAAGGCTCCAAATGATCTAGAATCTAGAGAGTATCTATAGCCCTAGTATTTTAAGGTCTTTGATGAACCTTATTGATGAAGAGTTTGTCCTTGTAAAAAAATGTGTTTCAAAGTTCAGGAAGACAGACAGAGAGCTCTCTTTTTGAAAGCTCTCTTCCCTTCACAATCTTTAACCTAGAATCAATATGAAGTTCTTTGCTTTTCTTTAGAGAGCAGAAAGAGACACCTATTGAACGAGAGATTCGACTGGCTAAGGAAAGAGAAGAAGAACTTAGAAAGAACAGACATGATGCTGGTATACCATCCTGGTCTGCAAAACAAGTTAAAAAGCCCGAGGTTAGTACCAAAGATTATATATAAAAAGACGCACCGGTGCCTATATCTCAGTGTTAAAACAAAGATTGCGTTCCAGTCACAGTTTTAAGCGCGGTTTTGCCAATGTTGTCACACAGAGGTATCTTGCTACTTACTACAATTCTTGAAAAAAACTTAAAGAAAATGAGGCTACAAAAAAAATGTTTCGCTAGAAGTCTTTTTACTTTATTTTTTAGCATTTAAAACTTGCTTCTCAGTTTACGCAGGTAGTATTTGACAACGGTGACATCAAACCCGTGCTTGGATTTTTAATTGTAATAGCAGAAGTTTGCCAAAGTCTATTTCTGATTAGATAAGAAATAATTGTTGATGAAACTACATAATTAATATTTTTTTTTCATTCTGTTTTTTTTTATTTCCTCTGCTATTATACCCAAGGCCGTACCCAGGATTTTTTTTCGGAAGGAGTTTTACTAAAAAAAAAATTCGGGGGGGGGGGTACACGAAAAAACCCTCAAAAAACGCATACAAAATGTGTTTATATCCATTTTTGTTACGTTTTTACGAGTCAAAAAAGTATTTCGGGAGGGGTTCCAACCCCCCTAACCCCTCCTCTGGGTACGGCCTTGATCATACCTACTTTGCTACAAACTTATACCATATTGAAGAATGCCGCTAGATGGCAGAATAGAGCTTTGTTTTTGTAACTTTGATTACAGTTTTTCGTCTTGTTACAAATGACCCTGGTTAGCACTCTAGAAAGGCATGTAAATATATTTTCTTCTGGAGGCAAATTATTTGGAGAATATGAAAATCATAAGCCAATCACAATAATCTAAGATTCTACGGGAAGGATCACGGCTCCGTGCTCAAACCTGCATGCCTGGCTTGCCATGGTAAGTGATTTTGTAACTAATTAAATAGATATTACGTAAATAATATAACAAATAAACAAGATAATTAATTAATTTCACTAAGAATTACATTATGGCTTTATAATTACTGCAATCGAATGCCTTACTTTCAGAATTATAAATTATGAGACATTTTTTGAGGTGGTTATATCGATTCGTGAGATAAGGGGACAAATGGCCAAACATTTGGGCTATGATTTTATATAGTTTTGTGTCATTTTTCATGCAGAATGGATTGTTGAGGTCATTCAACATTGTTGTTGTCAAATACGTAATGCCATAAAATTAACAGAAGAAACTGACAATCGATCATTTAAATGAATAAGGCGCCAATGAAAAGTTACCTATTTGTAACAACATTTATTGTTGTCGTCTATACCCAATCTATACCCAAATTATCTATACCAAATGTCTATAACCAAATTGACTACATTGAAAAAGTGGTAAATTTAGTCTTGTAATAATTTGTTTTTGACGCATGTTGCTCGTTATCCAGTTTATTCATTCAGTAGTGTTGACCTGGGTCATTTTGATAGAACGATGTCAAAATCGTTTCAATCTCATTATGTTTTCAGGAAAATAATCTAGGAACAGTTTTTGGTGCCCATTTGAGTGACTGTATGTCAAACCACAGGATGTACGAAAAATGTGGCTCGATCCTTCTTTCTCGGTCTACATTGAAAGATAGAAGGAGATTGGTAGGGCAGTATTTGATTACTGCCTATTGAGTAGGGCAGGATGACGGATTGCCATAGGCTCTACTTTTTGGCCATTCATTTGGGCAAAGGAAAAGCAGGTTGTCTCCAAATGGAGTGGGCAGAGATGTCTAGAAAGGATTTGAAAGAAATCAGAAATTCGTGGGAGCGGGCGAAGAGCGAGGCTTTGAATAAATAGGATGGAGGAGGAGTGTATGGAGCTCTGTTGGTCTCACTTGCCTTGGTACTGCAGTGAGTTATTAGTAGTAGTAGCACAAGTAGTACTGCTACTACCGCTAGCCCTCAACAGAGCCAGGAACGCCTCTCTTCTATCACAGTCTGTTCAGAGCTTAACTTTTGACTCACTCACATAGTTTTTTATTTCCTTTTAAACCCTTTCCTAAGATTTCTTCCCATCCGATTCAAGGATGTCCTACTATTCTTTGGCCTCAAATGAATAGATGTATCAGCCCGGTCTCAATATTTCTAGTCATAGAGGAGTTTATTTTTTTATAATGACCTCGGGGAGAGGATATCAGTTTCTTTTTTTATTTCAATATGAGGAGAATCTGTAGGAAATTATGCTCACATTATCATCTCTAGCAAAAAAAGATTAAAAAAGTTTTTTTTCTTCTTTCAGTTCGAATATAAAATTAAAATATTCCTTTGATGTTACAAGAAGGCTCATTATAGCCAAGAGAAAAATCAGTGTAGAATAAAATTTCTCGTTTTCCTGTAGAATTCAAATGCATGCATGTGATTCCCTTATATCCATAACTGTATAAACTTTCCAGGTCACAGATGTGTTTACCTTTGTCGATGTGACTTCGACAAAATAAAGTCAAAATCGTTTTAACCTCATTATGAGGCTCACTACTACCTTTTGATCTTGCTAATACTCAGGTTTCTGGTGTTTTTTTCCCTCTTCACATTCCCTCCTTCTCGAAAATGTCACCGTAAATGCACGAAGAAAATTTCTGGCCTTTGCACTGTTGCGGGATGTAACCTGTGGTTTTTAGTTTCCTTGTCAATCCTACTTAGTGGCACAGGCAAAGAGCATTTGTAGCTAGATCATTTTGCGTGAAGGAGCGTTCAGTGTGACACTATTTATGTAGCTACTGACGTTTTTATTTTTAATCTTTATATTTATTTGAAGAGAACGCAAATTGAAACACTTAAGCTTATTAGTAGTCGTTTGAAATAAGTCATTCATTCATTCGCTTACATTCAAGAAAATAGTTTCGAGCAGTTTTTTGTTTCCCTGTAAAATTCGAAAAATTCTGTAAAATTGTAAAATTTTATCAACGCCATCTGTATTATTTCCAGACTGTATGTGCCTGAGTTTGCTTGTTTGCTGTTAATGGGATAAAGTTATTGCACTACTTTGAGGTTGTTTTCATATTGATTTGTACCCTTTAATAGACAAATTTACAGTTAAGTTAAATTGAGTGATATTCTCCAATCCCTAGAATAGGTCTTTCTTTTCGGACACCCTCACCAGCGCCATCTTTTTTCTTAAGTTGATTGGGGCGCCATCTATAAAGACAATTTCTCCCATATCATTAAGGTGCTGATTTCTACTGGGAGCAAGCAGAAGAGGGGAAGGAACCCCCCGCAAGCGCCGTACTGTACCCGCTGGTATTCAGTTACCCGAAAATTGCGGGGAAAAGGTGAGGGGGTACTTACGCTTCCCTTGTTCCTGGGTGATTTCAGTAGGCGTTCCTTCAGCGCTCGACGCGTGAAGGTGTATTGTGTGCGAAAGAAAATAAAACGTTCAAGATTCTGGACTACTTTCAGCTCTCGAGCAGTGAAGTTCGTGGGTATGACACAAGAGACTATTTACGAATATATATACGCGCCTGTCCTGAATTTCGCTCAGACAAGTTTGCGATATGCCGATATTTCCCGTGACGCGGTGGTTGCTACGGGAAGTAAATTTTACGGAAAAGACATTCTGTACGCTGCGCATTGCAAACTGAACGATATTTTGCGGCAACTTGGAGATGAATATGTAATGAAGGACCGCCGAGCTGGTTTGCAGAGTGATGTTTTCATGGGTGATTTATACGATGCTATCAAGAATGCAGAAAACTCAGCCAATTTCACCTATAGATTTACTATCTGGAAAATTGGCGAAGTGCCTAGAATACCGCAAGATGTGCTGACTTCTCTTTCAATTAGAGTTAACGAGTGCACAGAGAAAATAGAGGGACTAATCGATCAGTGTAAGATCTACCTTCCGTCAGGCCCTACTGTCTGGCCCCCGCTACCGAAACCAGAAAGACTTGAGAATCCTGTAGTGATAGCGAATGTGCCGGCGGAAAGCCTTGAATCATGTGCCAAACAGAAGGAATTTATCGAAAAGAACGGTGGAAAAGGACATATTCGCCAGATCACTCAACGAAAAGGTGGGTTAGTTGCCTTTCTCGATACGGCGGATTCAGCTCAAATCCTCGCAGACATGTTGAAAGAAAATGTCCGTGATGTCAAGGTTTCTTACCGGAAACCAAAGTTTTTAGCGGTGGCAAGATTCGTTCCTCCGGCAACCACAGAGGAAGAAATTATTGCTGCGAACTCCGAAGTTACGGAAGTCCACCGGTTCGGCACCTCTGGCACAGTGAAACTTGTATTTAAAGACTCGTTCGCGCGAGATCAGACAATTAAACGCGGAATATTTGTAGACTACACCCACTTCCGGGTTGAGGCCTATAAAGAGCTCCCCAAGAGATGTTTTAACTGTCAATCTTTCGAGCACCTCTCTAGTGCCTGCAGCAACGCTCCGAAGTGCTCTAAGTGCGCCGGTGCCCACGTCGCATCACGGACGTCCCCATGCACGTCCACCACAGTTAAATGTGCTCTATGCCCAGAAGGCCACAACACCCACCCCTCATACAGCATGAGATGCCCACTAGTTAGAAATGCTATGAAAAAGCCTACTACAACGAAATGACTTCTCTCTCCATCATTTGCCGAAATATCTATGGGCACAATTCAGTCAAACTAGACTACGTTGAAGAACTATGCCGTCAATTTAATGTTGTGTGCTTACAAGAACATTTACTCACCTCCGAAAATTTTGGTCTTTTCGAACAGTTGAATCAAAAAACTGTGTTCATGCATGAAGCAAAAAGGTCCTCAGTCCGCGGTCGACCTAGTGGGGGCACTGCTATCATAACGGACAGTTCGCTTGAATGTCAAAAGCTGGAATCGTGTGAGTTCTTCCTCGCTGTAGATTTTCCTGGCCCCGGGGGTTTTGTTCTGATCACGGTTTATCTACCAACAAACCTAAACACCCTCTCTTCCGAAAAACGGTTCTCGGAAGCTTGTGGCCGCCTCTCGCGCTTACTTATTAGGCTGGGCAATCGAAGAGTGCTAGTCTGCGGTGACTTTCAGTGCGACTTAACGAACCCATCAAATAAGCTCTCCGAAATCTTCTTCTCAGTAATCCCAGCTGGGTATGATCTCTGTGAAAAGACTGACACATATACGTACATCCATAATTCCGGTTCAACGACAAACATTGACCATGTGCTATGTAACTTCTCTCTAGGTGCTCCAGTCACCGTGGACTCTGAGCACACAGTAAGTGATCACCTTGGCTTGTGCTTTAAGGCTAACTTCTTCCCGTGTAGGCCGAATAAGCCCCAAATTTATGCTACCAAGACTGAGTGGAATAAAATAAACGCCGACCAGTATAAACAGACATGTGATGAGATTCTCGGAAAGATAAAAGTTCCCTTTCAGCTCTTGATGCATGGCTCGAGTGATTTGGTAGCACTAGACATTTATTGTACTGAGATTATACATGCAATGAAAACGGCTGAGCAGGCTTCTGTACCCACTCGCCGTTTTAAACCTGGAATCAGCAAGCCTGGCTGGAGTCGCTCTCCTAAAGTAAGGCAAGCCAAAGCTCGTGCTAAGTTTTGGCTGAGATTATGGCGCGATTGCGAGAGGCCTAGGTCAGGTGTAGTGTTTGAGCAGTTCCGCAACACGAAAAAAACTTATAATAAGTCTGTAAGTGATCTTAAAGCTGCCGAAGCCGAACTTGCTTCCCAAGAAGCAGCAAATAATCCTGTATCTATGTGGAAGTCTTTTAGACAGTCTAATCCAGTGACAAACCCTGCTAGTAACATACCTGAGGAGCAGTGGGTAAAACACTATAGTGAAGTTTTTGGGATCAAACATGCCCAACTAACAACCGAAAGTGATAGTGAGCTCTCACGAGCTTTTGCGTCCCTCTTGAGCCAACGGAACTATTTTACCGTCTCAATAGGCGAAGTGCTCCAGGTTATTAAGCAGCTGAGAAAGGGCAAGGCTCCCGGGCACGACGGAATTGTGACTGAACACCTCCGCTGTGGCTCACCTCTGCTCATTGAGCACTTGACGCTGCTATATCAAATGTGCCTTGATTCTGGTGCAGTCCCTAAGTCGTTTGCCCTAGGTATTGTGTCTAATGTCTTGAAGAAGGGAAAAAATCGTAACCTCTGCTCTAGCTATAGGCCTATAACAGTTTCTAGTACATTAAGCAAAGTGTTAGAGAGACTTCTGTTACCTGAGCTGTTACGCAAGTGTAAAATTGACAATCGACAATTCGGGTTCCGTCGCCACCTCGGTTGTGCATTTGCACATCGCCTTCTTACGCGTATAGTATCGAAAGCTCAGAATCAATCACGGACTCTTTTAATTTGTGCAGTAGATGTGTCCGCGGCGTTCGATTCGGTAATTCATTCAAAGTTAATTTTGAACCTGCTGCACCAAGGTGTGAACCCACATGTAGCGGCCGTCCTATGGCACTGGTATTCGAGTAGCCTTATCCGTGTTAAGTTGAGTAGTGAACTCCTGTCGAAACCGATTAAGCTTCACCGGGGACTGCGTCAAGGGTCGGTTTTAAGCCCTGTACTCTTCAATTCACTAACCTCGTCGGTAACAAAAAAGATTAACGGTGGTTTTAATACTGAATGTATGGATGTGAGCCTACTGTGCTACGCCGACGACATATTACTGGTGAGCACATCGCTTTGTAACCTTCAAGCTAATATCGATCTCCTAAGTCGAGGTTATTCTAATATTGGTCTGGTTATTAACCCTGCTAAAACAGAATTTCTTGTATTTGAACCCCCGCGTTCGCCGTCTGAAGTTGCCCGTCGCGAGGCTACCCGTGTTACCGTTGCAGGGCAAGTAGTACTTCCAAGCCGCAAGTTGAAGTACCTAGGTATCACATATGGAAGCGACCTTAGAAGCTCGCGTGCTCTTTTTGTTGACCAGGTTCTGTCGGGTTTTCGGTCTGGGTATGCTAAACTTGCAGCTCTGAAGTTTAAATTTAATAAGCATATTCTTGCTAGGTTGTATCGTGCCGTCGCTCTTCCCTTTGCTCACTACATCTCACCCGTTTGGCATTGGCTATCGAATTCGGATATGTTGCGAATCCGTTCAGGCTTTTGCAAATATTTAAAGTTTCTGCTTGGTCTGCCACTTTACCTCCGTAACTCTGGTCTGCTAGAAAAGTATCATATACCTGATCCTGTTGAGTTCATGCCGAATTTTGAAAAACAAGCTCTCGTGAAACACAGGGCACTATTATTTGATTTCCCAGCGACTTTCTTGCTTGATAGTTGAAGTGTGATTTTGTTTGTATTTAGTAGATTATTATGTTCGGTTGATTTGTTTTCGTCTTTATTTTCTCTTTTCTTTTGTTTTGCTCCGCTTTTTCATGCTTCTTTTTTATAAGCGGGTTTGTAATAAATTATTATTATTATTATTATTAAAAAGAAACGCTCGATCGATGGGTCCTATCCTTTTTGTTATATCTCATTTCGGTCTCACGATAATAAGGAGTCTCTTTTCTCCAAAATATTTCATATATCCTTTTTTAAACTACAGAAATAGCTAGAATTTTGAGTTTTCGACCTCAAAACTGTGGTTTGTTTCATCTTAAATGTTAAATAATAAAAAGAAGAAAAACTTTTCATGCACAATCAGCTGTTTGTCAATAATGATTGAAAAACTCGAAAGAATGTTTTTTTAATTTAAATTTGTAATTCATATCGAACTACATTTTGTGTCAAAGCACCCAGTGGGTTCCGTTATCACACGCATAGTTACTAATTTATTAAATTACTACTAAATAAATAAATAGTTACTAAATTACTCTTTCAGGTTACAAAGGTGAATAGCATAAACCTTAAGAATTCAAATCGAGGTGTTCAACAACACTTGGCTGCTTCGCGAATTCAAGCTGAAATAAATGAAATAACAGAAAAGGAGAATGAATTAAGAAAAGCAGGAAAAATTTACACCACTTCGGAAGAGACGGTTGACGAAAAGGTTGGCTAAAACTCTTTTTTTTTATTGACACGTTCCTTACACAACATTAACATAAACGTTAGAAATATTATTTTGTATAGGATGTAACGTCGTATAGGAGGAGGGGTTACCGGGTTTGTTCCCCTCCCCCTCCCCCACTCCCAATTTTTTTTACCCATAAAACGCAACAAAAATACACATAAACATTTTTTATGCGTTTCTTAGTCCCCCCCCCCTGAACAAAAGTCTTGAATGTGCTCTTGATAGGATGTCTTGCTATTTTTGTATCACGACGTCGGCTGTCCTTGGTTATTCTAGAACTTTTTTGTTCTTAATTGAATATTGTACAAATAATTCGTAAAAGAATATTTTTTATAATTATTATAGACATTAATGATTAAATTATTTAAAGCAAAATATTCCATTGCAAGTCTTATGCGAATTTTCTCACATCTTATTATCATATACTAATAATTAGGCTATCTATTACAGAACATTCTGTTATATTTACCATTTGAATTTCGTTATATTATATTACTTTTATTATTAGTGACGAAGCTTGTCGGACGAAAGACATAAAAAATAAATAAACTGCAGCTTATGTTTTTTTTAGAGTCAGAAAAAACTTAAATTCAGATATCACTTCGTCTCCACCCTCCTCCCCAACAAACCTGGCCCTGAAAGTTAAAATTCGATCCCACCCATTCGTGAGACAGAAAAGCATATACT